>OZ010602.1:46941455-46953955 GCA_963932145.1 Acanthosepion lycidas
TATTATGTACGTATGTATAGACTACATGCATAAACTATGTATATATAAATATATATGTATAATCTGTGTGTATGTGTATATATATATATATATATATATATGTATGTATGTATCTCTCTATATGTATAATCACTCTCTCTCTCTCTCTATATATATATATATATATATATATGTATGTATGTATAATCTCTCTCTCTCTCTATATATATATATATATGTATGTATATTCACTCTCTCTCTCTATATATATATATATAATCTCTCTCTCTCTCTCTATATATATATATATATATGTGTGTGTGTGTGTGTTGTAATCTCTCTCTCTCTCTTTCTTTCTTTATATATATATATATGTATCCTTGTGCAGGTATGCAGAAAATAGAAAAGAACACGTTAGGTGCATAATCCGGGGTTCCTTAGTATTTTTGTTTTTATTTTTAAGAAGACAGTGCTCCATACGGAAGTAGAGCTTATATTATTATAATATTTATCTATTTCAAGGCTTGAAATAGATACCCTACCCAACCTTAGCAAAACCTCTCAGAGGATGATGAATCTATTGATAAGAATTAACTCCCTGACCACTTAAAGAAGGAAAATTGTCTAGCCACTCCCACAATAACAAATTCTGTAACGGACCGTGCCTAAAAATACACGTAAACCGAGATATAGCTTATTCCTAAAATTTCGCTTGAAGATGAAACGGGACTAAACACCACAATCCAACTTAATTTTATTAATTATTTGGATGATTTCGGCTCTCGTTTTTGAAACATGAGAACTCTTATGTAGCGAAGGAATCATATTTTTAAACAAAAAATATTATTATAATATATATATATATATATATATATATGCGTGTGTGTAAGGAGAACGAGTTTTTGTTGAATGAATATCTTAATACGGAACACACTAATTGCGTTAATATTTTTTTGTGATAAGTAAAGAAACATTCATATTTTTTTTTACTCTTTCAAGGAAATTAGCATTTTTAAATAAAGCTACAATTTATTTCCTCTAAAAGGTGAAACAGGACACTTTTTATCAAATCATATTAGATCCAACTTAAGCGTTTTGTCAGGATGTGTAAAATCTTTTTTGTCAATTTGTTTTAACTCTTATCATCAATCTTTATCCGTATTTAGCTATTCATTCAACAAAAACTCTTCGTTCTCCTTATTCGTTGCTTCTTCCTATCCCCGAGCATCTTGGGGGGGGGTTTCTGTGTTGGTTTCAACCTCATAGAAGGTATATTTATTACTGTTAATGCAATAAATGAGAAATAAGGCCGAAGTGGAAGTTGCAGAGGGTTGGTCAACATTAATTATCTTTAACCTAGCTAATCAGATTCACGGCCCATTCATCCTTTCCAATTTGCTCATTCACCACAAGAACTCATCCATCGCCATTCAATCCGCCATAGACTAAAAAAACGACATGTTCACAAGGAATCTACAAAAGTCTCCATGACATAAAAAAAATAATTATGTATAAATGTATCTTTTTTTTTTCTTTTTTTACTTTTCTGTTATAAAAATGCTTAAAAATATACGATCATGAAGTGAGGAGTAGAAGTGAACCTTCAAAACGAAACCAAATTATAACTAAACATTCAAACTAAAAATAACAGATGTTACTAGGAACCGTTCACCCCACACAAATAAGAGCGACCGCTGTATTCTAACTATAGACAGAATCAAGAAACCCAAGGGGCAAGGATGAATATAAATAGTGGAGCGGGAAAAATCAAAGTTTGACCCAGTCTTGGCATGCAAATGTCCACAACAATGGACGAACGGTTGCCCCTCCATCGTTTTGAATACATGTATCCTTGAAAACAAATCTTCTCTTTTTCTGTATTATTTAATATAATTTCTATGATGGGGTTGTGGTAGAGCCACTGTTATCAATGGCGTGTACTTGACGGTTCCCGGGCTATGAACCTGAAGTAAATAAAAAGACAGCAACTGTACTCTCATTAGAAATTTAACTTTAAAATAATTAAAATTAAATAGTTATGGTGTTTAATTTTAAGCGGTTAATGAGTATGATTTTCACCTGAGCTCTTATTACCGTTCACCGATGGAATATAGTGATTTTCCAAGCGTAGATTAGATGTGGCACAAGGCCGAATGTATGGGGCACCCAGTGCGGATCGAACACACTACTCAGTCGTAAATGATCTAGCAAGTCAAGCTTGCTAACCATTACGCCACCTTCGGGTGCCCACAGCGATGGAATATATATCATCAAATAATTCCAGTTAATAGCATACTTGTCGACTTTATAGCAGCATACATCCACATCAGTAGGGATTTCCTCTTGTCATCCATTAGAAATCGTCTTCCAACTTCAAACAGTATGAATTTCTCGATCTATTTTAACAAATATAACTGTAGACAAAGTCGCACTTATCTGGCGAGGTCCGCAATAAGGAAACATTTCAAATTCCATCAGGAGTACATGGATTGCCCAGATTTAGTTAATAACATCTTATGTTATGCTCTGCGTATATGCAATCATAGATGACAAGTGCTAGGTACAGATCAGTTATGTATTCTATGTCACATCCAAAACGAGACTACTAATAGAAAAAAAAAACAAACATCCCGGCTTCCCTTCACGGACGGCTTTGGTCAATGGCGATAGCATGAGCATTCATAGTTGGGATAGGAACGATTGTGAAAAAAGAAATCTCCTACCAAGTATTCTCAGAATTCGGACTCAAAATAAGCCTTTCCAAAAGAGAAATTATGATATGGAATTAGAATGATAACGTTGATGCCACATAAATTTAATCAATCATAGTTAACGTACAAGGTGATACGCTGTTTTTATCGCAGCTTGTTTTTATATCGTACATATTTAGTTGTGTTGCATGTACCTGGTATGCTCTTAGCAGACGCAGTGTCATGATGGGCTTATTGAGCTTCGTATATTACTACCCAAGCCTTTCTTAACGGTAAATTTCTCTCTGATGCAACAGTAGAAATTGTAATAATAATAATACCAGCAATAAATATTCTTGCTATTTATTCAGTATAAATATATCGAGCGCAAATACAGAATAAGTGTGAAATATAGCTGCTAGTTTTGTTACTTCTAAATTCCAAGTAGAGAAAGCTCTGACAATCAATATTGGAAGAGCTTGAACATTAGCATCAAATAGTACCAGGGAGTAGGTTATAAAAAGAAAACTATAGCACATATCAATTAAGGATTGAAACGTATTAGACCCTTTATAAAACCAGCGTCGTTTCAACTGCTGAAGCTATTCCGGGAATTCTTTTATATAGCGAGTAGTTGCCTCATCGGGTTCGGATCTCTGCAACGTCTTGAAATCATAAAAAATATATATAGTTTATATATAGAACCTAGCGAACCAGAACCTATCTTCAGGGTACTAGTGGCTACTATCCGTTTTTTTTTTCACACCGCCCCAGTGTAGGTACTAAAATAATACAATATATATATATATATATATATATATATATATATATATATATATATATTGGAATAATCTTTGATAATTATGTAGGTATGTAAAAACAGCCACAAGTTTAATTTATGAACAAAACTCAAACGGATAGATATCAACTTAATAATCAACAAGAAAATAGTTTAAGCAAATAAAAAAGATTACTAGATGTAAAAAGAATTTATTCTTTCAGTGTTCATTCTATGAATTTTTTCCAATCGACTATTTCATAGAAAATACCCAAAACTCCAACAAACATCAAATTAAATTCTTCATAGATTTTTTAGACATTTAGATTTATATCAAACTTTAACCCCCAAATATACCCATTAAAGTAATGCGAAATAACAGCGTCTAAGAAATTGAGTGAAACCTTCTCTCATCATTTATTTTATTGTATTTTTTTCCTTTTATGTCGGTTTTCTTCTTCACCCCTTACCCATCTATATCTAGAGATAACATACGTTAAGTTAAGCGATGTCTAGCCCACACCAAGTGAACTTAAGGATAAAGAATTGAAATGGTACATCTAACTCACTCATGTCTTCTCTCCCACCTCACTTCCTCACTTCGTTAATTTACATATGCTTAATACGGCCCGTCAAAAATGTGTAAATTTCTTTGCATTTTTTATTTTCAACCTTTGATCCAGAGCCCTTTAAAAGGGCTGTGGTGAAATAATTTATTACATGGAACCTTAAAGTGGACTGTTTGTATTCAAAATTATTTGCTCTAAATTTATATTTAGCTCTCTGGATATCACCCTCCTTGGGTCTACCCATACGGATTACCTAGTTTTGCATAAACTATATATATATATATATATATATATATATATATATATGACAAACTCAAAAAATTCTTTTGACTCATTTCATCCATTAGAATTTGATCGGACTGGAAGAAATTAGTCACAAGATATTTTCCATTTTGTCATATTTTTCTAAATAATGTTTGTTGATATATAAAATTATTTGTGAGAGAAAGAGAGAGAGAGAAAGCGATAGAGATGTGCTTGTGTGTGGTTTATATTTTTATCAGATAAATTTTTATCAACTCAAAAGCGTTCGTCTTTTTTTTTTTTTGGTTTAAGATTTTGGAAAATTCACCTATTTTAAAATCTTTAAAACATGTTTATAAAATTTATATTTCATATATTTTTCGGTACTGTCAAGCGCTTTGAAACGGTTCTACACATGTCATCAATGACTGAATTTACACGGATAATTAAATTCGATTTTTTTTCAAAATCCCAGGATGAAGCCAATAAAAATATTCTGAAAGAATTCTGGAAGTGTTAACGTTTTTGATAATGAGCAAATATTGTCAACATTTCTGGTGTGAAAACGTGAACTTTGAAGAAATTCTTCACAAATTTAAATTGAAAAAATATATGAATAACTGAAACAAAACAGAACTTGTAGGATATATGTATATATATATATATATAGGATATATTGTATATATATATATATAGGATATATGTATATATATATATATATATATATATGTTAAATACAAACAGAAGCTACAACTTCACGGAAACAGACACAGACATATATATATATATATATATATATTCAATTGTGACAAAAATAGTTTTAAACTTTGCTATATTTCTGGGTAAAAGTGCTCAGTTCAAAGATAGAGCATATGTAATTACTAATTTGGACACTGGGGTCAACACCAACCAGGGACAGTCTGTTTGATCTTTGAACTCAATCTTCGGGCCATGACTGCAGTATTTTGCCTCGATAATTTACATAAACTGGTCAATGGCGCATTATGGGTATTAAAGACTATTGTATTATTCTAACAGTTGGAACTTACCATTGGTCTGAATATATTGTTAAACCGAGACATGGCACACATACCAAAAGCTTGTAGCAAATATATGTCGCAGCTTTGATTTGAGCTCAGTGGCCTATATATATATATATATATATATATATATATTTATTTATTATGTTTGTGCATATATATATATATATATATATATATATATATATATATATATATTATGTTTGTGTGTATATATGTATATATATCATGTTTGTATATATATATATATATATAAATTATATTTGTGTGTATATATATGTATATATATCATGTTTGTGTGTATATATATATGTATATATATATATATTATCTTTGTGTGTATATATATATATATATATATATATATATATATTATCTTTGTGTGTATATATATATATATATATATATATTATGTTTGTGTGTATATATATATATATATATATATATATATTATGTTTGTGTATATATATATATATTTATAATGTTTGTGTATGTATATATATATATATATATATATATATATATATATATATATATATATATATATATATATAGATAGATAGATAGATATTTGGTTGGATAGATGTGAGTTTGTGGCCCTGGGTTTCACGCTTTAGCTATATCGCTAAAGCGTGAAACCCAGGGACACAAACTCCCAGCTATCTAACCAAATATGTTAGCTCTCTGATATTGAGCCCTTTCTAATAAGTACCGCGCATATAATATAATATATAAATAATTATACATATATATATTTATATACACAAACTTTTCACACACACACATATATATATATATATATATATATATATATATATATATATATATATATGTATGTGCGTGTTTGTGTGTGTGTTCATATATGTTTGTGTGTGTGTGTGTGTGTGTGTGTATATATATATCTCACGTTATTTTTGATGGGTACTATGCTAGTTATTTTTAATTATGACGATATATTAACCGGCATTCTTATGCATATACGTCATTATTTATATTCTCACTTTTCAAGCCCAAATTAAAAGTATGCCACAAAGAGAGCTTTAAAAAAGCTGTCGGATTGAATGTCAAAATATAATTAATTTAGAGGTAAATTAAATTAGCAATTAATAAGATGTTTAATTAATAAGTTTAGCCGTCCACCATTATGAAAAAAAACATCCTCTCAGAAAAATTCGCGCCTTTATTTTGTCACGTAAACCCTAACCTATATATTGTTGAAGAAAAAAAAATCATTATTTTGCTGTGACGCTCGCGGCTTATATAAACGTTGATAGTGTGCTCTTTCCACATCAGCGCCATGAATAGTGAGATGGTGTAGGTAGGTGAGGAGCATTTAGGCTTCTTATTAAAAACACAGTGATGAATTATGTTAATAGATACGTCAAGAATAAGAGTTTTCATTAAAATATGTTGCCAAGGAAACAGCTATGAATAATGATCGGAATGAAATTGCTTATGTTGAATTGAGACGAGAAAAATTTCTCATACTTGCCCAAATACATTTTCTTATCATATGCTGCATATTTACATTATAAATGTTTTCATTAATCAGGTTTGTCTAAGAATAATCTGTATACGAGCCGAGCAAAAAGAAAAGAAAATAGAAATAGTCATCTCATAAAATGCAGCTCCTCTGTTTATCTGAATTGCTTCTCCTATGTGCAGTGTCCCTTAATTGTGGTTGGTCATGGCTCTCTACATTTTCCTCTCATTTTTAGCTCTTAGTAAATTTTCTCATTTCGATCTCTTTTCTTATCTCTGTTCTGCCAACAATTTACACAAACTGTTGTCATATTCGCCCGGTAGCTGTCCAGTCCTCACTTTCCAGTTCAAAAGCGTCTCCGAGTCCTTGGGGAAGAACTAGTTTCCACCTCCCAACTGCTCTCTTACAAATGCCTTTCAACAAGATGTAGTTTATCGTCCTACCTAAGTCTATTGTATAATTTTGCTTCATGCTCAATTCATCAGAAGCACCGTTATTAGCTTGGTTATGTCGTTCATGTAGCCGATTGTCCAATGGAGATCGCATTCAGCCATGTCAAACAATATACAGTTTTCACATATGGCCCTTTGATCACTTCAACACTATATATCTCGCACGATTACAGATTTTCACAAAATAGTGTTGACAGACTGGAACGAGGGTTTCCTTCGCTCTCCTCCCAAGACGATCTCGATCGACTGGCTGACCTAGTTAAAACTCATCTGACCAGGAAACACGATGCGTGTCACTTATGGTTCAGTGGCAGTGTTCTCTGGCTCATGTGAGACGCTGGAACCAATGCTACAGTAGCAGTAATGATACACTATGGTCGATGAATGACGCGATATAGTCTATCTGCAATTCATTGTCGCATTTTCTAATCTTATGCCTATAAAACAATGAAGTTTTTTTTTTTTTTTTTACTGAACAACAGTTATTAAACTAAATTAGTTCAATATTAAATAATTCAGGTTTTTACAGCGTGTTGCTATTCTGTAGCGTTGTCAGAGTCTATTCTAATAACGCTGAATTGAATCAATCTTAATAAACCCAAAATACTAATTTAATTGTTGTCAGAGTCTATTCTAATAACGCTGAATTGAATCACTGTTAATAAAACCAAAATAATAATTTTATTGTTGTAACCTAGGAAAGGTTAATGAATAGAATAATCACGCTAAAGTTGGTAATGAACGATAATACTTAGGACAAGAACAACATATATAAGATTCGCAAGCGGTCCGTGGAAGTAGTAGTCAATTGCTGCAAATGAGTCAAGTTACAAAATGAATCTATCTGCAGCATATCCACCAAACGCCCCACGCGGTCAGGGGTGGTACAAGGCCGAATTTAATGTGAGTTATCCCAGCCTGTATTCTTGATCAAGAAATTTCCCATATAACTCGTATAATATGGGATCGTGTAGCTGTTTCGCCAGACGAGGCTCTGCCTTTTGACTTAGCCTCGTCTGTCCGGATGCAGAGTGATTGACCAGCACAACTGGAGACGAATCTCCAGCAGCAGACTAACATACAGTATTTACTACTGTATTTATGTGAATTGGGGTAGGGTACAACAGTAATCAATCATGATGCTTCCTTGCCGTTTAATGGCTAACACGCTTTTCTAGCGTATCCCTATCAATCAGTTTGATAGTCACAAATTACCCCATATTTATGAAGATTAAGCTTAAACTTAGATATATTTGTGAAATTAATTAAATACGTTTAGTCGCGTGATAATTTCAAGCAAACTAGTTGTTCCTACCATTACAACTGTATGGCGACGTCGATCCGTATTGGGTAACCCTTGTGACCTTGATCCAATACAAAGTTTAATTCATTAAGTAGCATATTGCCTCCATATAAACGTGTACGGTGTTTACCTATTTGTGTCCGCCTTCAGATACATATGTTCAATATGTTTCGAGGGGCGGCCCGAAAGAGATTTCTCCTTTTATACTTGGATCCATTTTATCACAAGTGGATATTGGTGGTTTGGTAGTAGAAGTCAAATCATCCCTCCAGTAAATCCATATAATGTGTTTTGCCTTCTTACAAAAAGCAGCTGAGAAGTTTAGAAAAATTGTGTCTGGCATGAACTGTTTATTCATCTGTCACAAATGCATGCATCTCAATATTGTTTACATCAATGGTACCCCAGGAAGCCTGCTTATTTGTTGGTACTCTATGCTGATTATTTTTTCAGGTATCGAAATTGCCTGTTTATATGTTAAAAAAATATAAACAAAAGCCACCAACAACCCCTTGCGTCCTAGTTACTTCTTGCCTTGCTTGGGGTGAAACGTTTAAAAAACAAAACAAAAAAAAAAAAAACTCTATTCCAGGTAGCATTTGCATTTGCTAAAAAAAGAGGATAAAATGGGATATGTCTTGGAGATTTCTTCATACGGATGAAATACACCTCCCCTGATATTCATTGCTGCTTGGTAAACCTCAATGAAGACCAATCAGTGCATCAGTAATGTATCAACAGTGGCGATGTGTTTCTCAAGACTCGTTCTAAGCTGACCGTTACAAAGTCAACAACCTAGAAAATACTTAGCCACTTGTGGTGACTACGTGCGAAAATACTGGCGTGTAGATGACATCATTTCACCGACCTAATCTATTATTGTACTCTCTGCATCAGCCGTCGTTTCCGTGGAAATAAATTGAAGACATTACTTTCGGATCGTCCCTCGTAATATGCATTACGGAGATAAAATCCTTATCAGGGGGAAAAAAATGATATATTCGTTAATATTCAAATACCTGTTTTCCTCGTTATCTTTTTCTATAATAATTACGAAATCTGTTCTTGGCTATATTTTCCCCAAATGCATAATTCATACAATGTTTATTGGAAAAGTGGAAAAAAAAAAAAAGATTTGATAAGATAAATAGAACAGATTTCTCATTTTATTTTGAGCGGTGAATATTGACGCGTTTATTATCTTTACATTTATCTAAGCGCACATCATATTTGCAAACACTGAAATTAAAACGGTCATTCAATGAAAATGCGTGCCCCAAATTCACGAATCGTTAGCGAACGCTGATTGAAAAATCAGAGCTGAGATCTAAGTAACGACGGGGTGGAGCTGAAATACCTTCGGTGATAAGCTACTCGGAATGAAAATCATGGACTGAATCTAAAATCAAGTACGTGCGTCATGCGCCCGGTGCTTACAATAATGCAAAACACTTTCAGACAATCTGCTTTTAAGTGCCGTGAGCCTTCACGATGGGGACGAACATTGATCTCCACAACGTCCTATTCCTCTCGGTGATTAACAGCGTTTGTCCCTTTACAAAAAAAAACAAAAAAAAAAACGAACTTCCTGAATAAGAAATGTCGTAAGTTCCAGGGACAGTAAATTTGCGCCCTGGCTTTTAAAATATTTCAGCATTCATGGAAAAATTCGATTCTCCCAGTGTGGGAACTAACACACTGCTGAGAGCTTTGTATACTAAAACCAAATACGCTCTCGAAAAGATTACACGTGTAATTTATGGCTAAACGTTAAAATAAGTGGATCACATGACCACGGGGGAAACGCAAAAAGAGGGAATCCCGTGACGCCTAAATGATTCTCATTTCTAGTCTATCCTCTATTACTATTGGGATAGCGATTTCGAGTCATCCTCTATCACAATACGGATAAATGTTTCTATACTATTAGGTTGGTGCAAAAATAATGACGTAATAATGTCGTTTTTTGACGTTAAAAAATAAGTCAAAAAACGATATTATTACGTCATTATTTTTGAATCAACCTAATATTTCTTTATTCTGATCACTATACGGAGTACTATTCGTGCGAGTGTTACCGAGCAAGTACTATTAGTGTGTATGCTATTCGAAGGCGTCTGACACCGGTATAGTTCAACGGCGTTATTATAGTTGCATCTGCGATTACAAAGTCTCTACTACAACGAGCATTACGAAAGTGACAACGAGTATTCGTTGGTATCACAAAAGTCGCAACGAGTGTTCGTTGACATCACAAAAATCTTTACCATATTATCTAACATACGGCACCAGACAATAGGCTCTTTACCAAAGACAAATCACTGCCCGCCTCTCTGATCTATCGCTAGCTCAATAGCCGATAATCTGTATTCATTAGATTCACGAATTCAGACTACGCCACGTTCACATGGTCGATTCATCGCCAATGCCTTCGTATTCGTCAATCGAATCCATTACATTCACTTACGTGCTAATACAATTGGGAAAGGTATGAATCCTCACCTTCGCCAAGCTATGGGGAAATAGGTAAGACCTGGTTCTATAGACTAAGATGCAACTAGTCTACTGCAGAAAGAATTGGCAAACTATTGCGGGAAAATATCTGCATCGTCAGTCATGTATCGAAATATACATGATCGCCTAAGCATGTATCACCCTTGACACATAAGTTTCCCAGAACTGTCACTTCGTAGAATCTACTCCCGGGTGGATATTTCCCCGAACACTTCAATATCAATCTCTTCAAGTCTAGCGTCAACCATATATTTATCCTACAAGTTTTCATAATATGCGCTACTTACTTCCTACTTCGACATTCTTACAACACCATCAACAAGCTGGTGGCACTTTGAGATTGAATTTAGTAAAGAATAGTATAAAAAGATTAACTTCGTTTTTATTCTGAATCAATTCATATCTGATTTTCTTTCCTCCGTTTTTTTTTTTTTTTTTTGATGTTTCTCATTAATTTTGTTCACATTTTACTCTATTTTTGTTGGCCCTCCATCTTTGAGACTCGCTTTAATATTTACATTATGAACTTTATTTTCTTGGGAAAAAACCTCCTTTCCAACCCAATATATTCCTATATTAAGATACCATATAATTATAAAAAAGAAGACATAAAAGACACGAAAAGAAAGTGTAACTTATTTATGGAGAAGAAATTGAAAAGCGTGTACAAGTTAGAATGTTCCTTCTTCGTTTGTTAAGATAAAAAGAAATATTTCTTCCCGTGTATGTGTTAAAAAAAAACTAACAAGAGAGAAGGTGAGGAAAGTGTAAATGTCCCGTAGTCTGGTGGAGAAGAATGTAAATTTCAGGTAGATTGTTGAGGAAGAGTGTAAATGTAATGTAGCTTGTTGAGGAATATTGTAAATGTAACGTAGCTTCATGAGGACGAGGGTAAGTGTAACATAGCCTCGTGAGAAAGACCGGTGAATCAGTAAAGAAAACTTTTTGAAGCCTCTGTCTTGCATTGTTGCTGTTCCTTTTCTTGGTCTGCTGACTTTGCTTATCTACTGTATAAAGGGAACACGAAGCATTTTTTTTAAACTGTTAACTCTAACGCAACCCATGTGTATAAAAAAAATACATATTTATTTTCAAAAGATTAATTTATTAAACAATTTTTGTTATTTGATGATCGACTGCCTTGATGTTTATTTCCATTATCGCTCTACAATGGTAAGACATTAGTTAGGTGAATAAACCATTATTGTCTTATTATTTGGAGGGTATTTTGGGGCGGTAAATGTGGAAGGTATTTCTGCCGCATCCTGTATATTTTAATATTTTATATGGTAGATAAAAGATTATCTAGTGATATATAAATCACTAGCTAAATAGCATAGCTAAGGCATAGACTATATAATTACCCAAGCAGTAAGGGTAGGGTAGCTCTCAGTATACGAGATAAACGACTGCTGCTGACCTGATAAAATACAAAGGAAATCCATCTTC
>OZ010602.1:46958955-47018955 GCA_963932145.1 Acanthosepion lycidas
CGAAATAGCAACCAGGGAAAATTTGAATGACATCATCTTCCATAATTCGACCAATAAAATTTCTAAATAATATATTGTAATATACAGAAACATGATTGCATTTGCTAAATAAATATAAACTTTATAAGCTTATCAATGGTAATGGAACTTTTGGAACATCCTGAGCAATGAGTGGGAGCTCTGCACCTTTTACTTGCGAAATTTCACTAAGCTTGTTGGTGATTATATAATTCGATAATATTAACAAATTTGTTTATTTAGCGTCATGTCAAGGACTTATGGGCCATTTCACGCCGGAATATAATTTTCATGGGGACATTAGTAATTTCTTTTGCAAAAATGTATTGTTGGCAATATATTTTTGTCAAAAATGCAGTGCTGGTAATTTACCTTTTTTAAAAAAATAAAAAAAAAAAATGTATTGCTTGTATTTTTACAATAAAAATGTATTTATATATTTTTCAGTGTTTTGATCTCTGGTTGGTGGTGAACCATCTGTCCAGAGTTCGCACCCTAACAGATGCTACCACCTCGGAGCAGGGTAGATCTGGGAACAACAAGAATTAAAGGTGGTTCCACACTCATATAAACCTCCCGATCAGAGGCATTGATGCCTGATGTAGTTTGTTGTCGTTTCCAGGACGTCATTCGATTAAGAAGTTTCGTTTTTAATGGGAATAAAATACATTTTATATATTAGAGGGCGACAATAATAAATTCCTGCCAAGTCTGTTGTGCTCACTTTTGAAGCTATCACTACGCCTTACCTGCAGTCCGTCCTGGGGATGACGATAAATTCATCCGCGTCCTGGGTAAGAAAAAACTACATTAATAGCATGGCCTCTGATAAGGAAGTTTTGAGGAGCGTCGAGCCACCTCTTAATTGCTGGTGTTCCCAGGTCCGCCCTGACCCGGGGTGGTAGCACCTATTAGGGTCCCAGCATTGGGAAAGTAGTTAACCCCGAAACCGTGAGAAAAACACGATGAAATTGTAAAGACAGATTTTAATACCAGAAATACTTTGTAAAAAATTATTTCCGGCAATAAATTTTTGAAGAAAAAACTATTACTAGCTATACATTTGTGAGGAAAAAATATTACAGTGTAACCCGGATATAAGAGAAACCTGGATATAAGAGAGATTTTATCTGGTCCCAAATTAGAGCCATACTTACCTAAACAAAATAGACCAAACCCGGATATCAGAAAAATCCGGATATAAAAAAAAAAACGGATATAAGAGACTTCTTCTCCGGTCCCAACAACTCTCTTATCTCCGGGTTACACTGTACCAGCAATATGTTTTTGAAAAAAAAATTATTACTAGCAACATTTTTTGAAAAAAAATATTAACAGAAATCGATTTTTTACAAAATAAAATATTACCAGCAATGAAAATTTTGTCGGCATTAAATAACCCATTGGGGTTGATACGCCGTAAAACAACCCAAACCAAAGCATCACCTGCTGTAGATTAAAACTTAGAATAGCTTGAGCTCTGCAGGCCTGCTTTACAATATTTCTAAGAGAATGACATCTCTCGGATTCAAACCGTGAGAAATAAATGAGGACTGGCTGAAAATTTCATAAACATGCAAGCCTTAATTTCAAATCGTCTAATTAATAACTGCATTTGTTTCTTTCTTAGTAAACTGACATGTAGTTGTAAAAAGAAGTCTTAAAGAGTAACTCTTGAAAATGGAAACATTTGGCAACGTGATGTTTTAAAATTATCCGTAAAAAATGGCTTAGCCGCCAAGGGCATTCATGCTGAGATGGTTGTTACGTCAGGGGATGACACTCCAGCTTTATCAATAGTGCAAAAGTGGGCCTCTCATTCTTGGAGAAGTGATAATCTTGAAGTTTATCTAAACTCTGGACGTCCTGCAACCACTACCACTACTGCCGCCACCACCGAGGAAAACATTATTTTCCCCTCAGGGTAATGGATGACAGCGATCTAACATCACTCCTTCATAGTTAGACTATGAATTGATCAACCCACACTTGTAGCGATTTTCCAAGCATAGCTTAGATGCGGCACAAGGCCGAAAGTATGGGGCACCCAGTGAGGATCGAACTCACTACTCATTCGTAATTGTGCTAGTGAGACAAACTTGCTAACCATTACACTGCCTCGAGATGCCCTATCAACCCACCCTTGTAAGATAATAAAAAAACCCTCTCCATATTCTGAAAGAATGTATTGCAACTCACAGAAAACAAAGCAAAGAAAACTGAACAGTCATGACCGCGTACGTACTGATGGGATATGACATTTAACAAACGTTTTTTATTTGAGATAATCGGCATACTTGATTTGATGAATGTATATTTCTCCCCAGGTCGGTGTTCGAGGTTAGATGTATGTCAGATTTTCCAACGATAATTTTCAAGACAGGCTAATAATTCTATGAATTCTTCGATTTGCTATTTGATAATCCTTATCTGTATTCATATTTGTTTTGTTGTATAGCGCAAATGAGTATTAAACAGAAGAAGAAAAAAAGAAAAATGTAAGAAAACAGCTTTGTTCTAATCCTTAAAGAGAGTAGCGTCTACATGCCGACATATCGAGATAATTGACGTTTGAATTTCTGGTGTTTCATCGTTTCTCATTAATTCCAGAGGTTGTGGAAAGTTTAAAATCACTCACTTTTCACCATTGCTTTAGACGAAGCCATATGAAAGCCCTGTCTGCGATACGTGTCTGTTAGAGAAAATATTTCGACTCAGTAAAGTTTTAATGATAGATGGATAAGACACTGAGTGAGCCAGAGGCTAGAAATACAATTAAACAAAACAACTTTAGACTGACTTGATTGCATAGTTACAAAAAAAAAAAAAAATCCCAATATGCGTATGTATATGCATATATATATGAAATGTATATCTGTATATTTATACATATATTATGTATATCTATAATGTATTTATGTATATATTATATATAATTATAAAATATATATAATATAATGTATATTTATATAATGTGTATATATACATATGTGTATATGTACATATAATATATATGTATATACCTATGTGTATATAAATATTGTATATATATATATATATATATAAAGGTATATATATATAATTTATATATATGTACATTATTTTAAGATATCACATCAAAGTATGTGAAAAACGCTACGCAAAATAATCATATTTCGATGTGTACAAACGTAACTCCTCTGGCGTTATTAAATATCTGGTTAGTAGACAATTTATTGAAATTTTAAAACAACGTACAACCTTTTTTCACGAGAAAATAAATAAGATAAACATTAAGAAAGACAATAAGAAGGAAAAAGAAGAATAAGGAAATAGAGTAAGAAAGGAGAGGGAGGAGTTAGCAGCAGGATTTATTTTGTTTATATTCGCATCCACCAATCAAAATAACTTACGCTACGTTCAAAGCGAGAGGAGAAATGGAGGTTAAGAAGCCGTCATAACTAAGAGCTTATGACCTTCAAATTTCGCATCATAAACAACCGCTAGACATCATATTCGACACAAATGTAAGTTTGCTACAAAGTTATACATTAGACATATGTTACCTTCTATGAGAGAGAAAACGTAATTTAACATGATACTGTAGAATGTGAATGTGAACGTCGAAGGTTGCCAATGTAGAATGCTGGCTTTCTTGAGTGTTGTAGTCACCAATGTTGAAGTGGTTAAATAGATAAATTTGGCTGCGTGTTCAGACGGCAATAAACATTCATACATAATATTTAAAATATCAAGGAAAAACAATGAAGAACCAAATTTGTTTTAACGAATATATATATATATATATATATATATATATATTAAAACTCAACAATAATACAAAGTAGTTGTAATATGAGTGAAATAGGGAGAAAAAAGTAGGAAATATTTTAAGGAAGATTTGTCTGAGTATAAAGTTCAGAGTTCAGTGTTGAAATAAAATATTTATTTAGGAAATTGTTCAGTTGTGTTGCAACTTACAGCGTTGATTCAGTATGTCCAGAGAGAACCGGTGGTGCATCCAAATAAAGTTCTGTATCTGTGTGTATGTATGTGCGGAATGAGTAGGATGAATAACACGAGTGAGTAGTTGAGATCTATTGCCTCTGGTCTGTACTCTACTGTGGTGCTGGGACTACTACTGGTTTTTTGGAATGCATCCAATATTTATATAACTTAGGGTGGCTCCCAGCACAAACGCGGGATATATTTTCGAATGTACACGAAAAATACTCGATTGGACGAAAAATGGACCAATCAGTGATTTTATAGCAAAACTTGTTTGTGAACAAAGTGTAGGAAAAAATCAGTATGGTAAAATGCGATCAATAAATTGTCCTATTATTTTTAGTATGTATTTATCGACCAATCAGAATTGAAGAAATTTCGGCGTGGCACTACAATACTTTAAAAATGACATACCCTGTGAGTTAAAATTTAAAATTTCACATTTTTACAGTTGGTAAATAATATGGCTCTTTAAGAAATAAATGGAAAGTTTAACCAAACTTATCTTAGGAAATATTTAAAATATATATATCGAACAAAATGTTTTAATATACATCAAACAAAAGTATTTAAACATATATATCAAACAAAATTATTTAAATGTATAGATCACGCAAAACAGAACCCAGCTGTTAACTAAGTTTTCTTATACAGTGTGTTAATAAAATCAACCAATGCAAAATTCAGAATGTTAGCCGAACACCTACACCTCAATACTAAATATTTCTGACAGTACCAGAAGAATAATGTACAGAATATACTACGTCTAAATTTATCTTACTGACAAAAAGATAAGCTTTATGTGTTGCAACAAGTTTCTTCAAAAAATAAGAAAAGGCAAATATCAAATTTCAAAGTCTAGCAAGATTGTAGAGTCAAAGGTATGATATGCTTATATTTAACCGAAAATTCAAATCTTTGATTTAATAAATCATCACTATCCAAGAACATGATTATCTGCATTTTCCCATTTTTCGTTGCGATTATGATATTTTTTTAAACAAGGGTTACTAATGCAAGGAGATTGTAAATTGCAAAATGATGCTAAATGTTAGTCACTTCAAATGCATATTTAAACATTGCTACTATACTCATAATAAATGTTGTTTAGTGTTGGTTTGTTGTTTCTGATATAAAGGGCATAGAGAATTTGAAGTTTTTGTTTATTATTTTCATGTCTAGTATATTGGTGTTGTGAACAATTATTTTCCTCTATTTTGAGAGGAATGTGTCTTTAAATGCTGTGTGATAGAACTTGTACCCGGTAAATGAAGTGTACGACGTCTTGATAAATTTGTGATTGTTAAGCCAACATATATACTTATATTTTTATCATATATACAATTTCGCAAAGGACATTTAAACTTATATAAAGTTTTGCTCTTTTCAAAAACACTAGTTAACGGAGAAGAATTATTGCGTATGATCAATTTTCTTGTCTTAAAGTTAGTATAGTATATAATTTGTTTATTTTTTACTGGGATCAAATGGGAATATGTTAGCACTTATGAGATTTTTTTTTTAAGATATTTTCATCTTGTTTGTAGTTAGAATGCATTATTATTATGGATTTTATTTTTGTTCTGATTATATCCATAACACTTTTCAAAGTGCAGATCCGAGCAGTCAGAACAACTTTCAAAAGCGCTATGGATGTAATCAGAAATAAGGAACAAAAATAATAATAATAATTCATAATCAGGCCCATATAAAATAAATTGCCCAAACCATTCCTCACAATACATTGGGGATAAATGTAGAAAATTAAAAAAAACAAAAACGTTTCTATGGACCTCAGGAATAATATTTTAATACATGGACTAGTCATACACAGAAATCAATTCCACCACAATTTTGATCTAAAATATGTCGCACTCATCAAAAGATAAAGTAATTTACTCAGAAGGAAAATCCTCAAGAGGGCCTCCATCGAATATTATCAAAATAGCAATCTACGCCCTTGTTTGTTTTTTTGTTTTTTTTCTAATCTCACTTTTCCTGAGAGAAATACTACATTCCCAAGACAAAATACATAACAACAATGACAAAAATAAACAACAAAAAAAAACAAAAGAAAAAGGTTAAATCCTTAACTTCAGCCTTTGAGAATATAGAGTACATCCATCCATCTCATACTATAACAATCTAATCACACTCCACATAATATTCATTTAAAAATATTGAATATTACTCGCTCACTTTAATTTTCACCAGATATATTTGCACAAACACACACACACGCATATATATATATATATATATATATATATATATATATATATATATATATATATAATCTGTGGTGCTGTTCAATTTATATTACATCAATCATTCACACAAAAAAACAGATGAGTGAAGTTAATGATATAAATGACGACAATACATCTTCGCAAACAAATTTATTAAAATTACATTAACCCACGAACATCTAGATGAATGTTATGATCCCTGTTTTTAATAAATTCAACTTGTATAAGGTCTTTTTTTTTTTTTGCTAGTAATTTCATCTGTTCATACAGACATCATCAGGCATGGAAATTGATTTGTTTTTTTAATACATCCGGGTAATAACGGGACAGGAAAGATTAGATGTGAATCGAAATATGTTTTTTTTTTTTAGAAATGCGTTATTGTTAACGGCAAGAAATTTCAATACAAAACAAGCAACAGAGAGAGAGAGAGACAAAAGGAACTTTATCAAGCCAATGCCTCAGCGGGCGAAACGCCTCGTTTTCTTTCCGTCTTTATATTGTCCTTCGTTATCGATGTGCTTTAGAACGTCTCAGCCATGAATTGTGTAGATGATCAAGTAATGTTAAGCAGTGCCTGACTATATTACTGAGATGAGATATTACGTACACTATTTACATTATTCTTCAAGGACACATGTCACAGTGGATAAAGGCGTTGGTTAGATCCAGTGACAGAGCCCAATAAGTGTGAGTTCAATACCCGGTTAAGGCAATGGAGAACTTTCAGAGGGGAAATAACAGGAGATAAACTGATAACTGACATCCATTAAACATGGCACTTGTAACTAGAACAGTCTATCTCAGTGAGCGAAATAAAGTTCATCATTCCAACCACCTGAAGAATGCTGGAACGTACAACGGTCGAAAAGTTGTAATAAATATGGCGACAAAAATGAGAACAATAGTCCGAATAATGTAAATAGTCTTAAATAGCGCCTTATGTTTCGAATATTGAGGCCGGTAGACGTAAAACACATAAATACAATGTTTAATGAATAAACGTATCATCTACTCAAATATAGGAAACAATATAAAATCACGATTACATAATGGAATCTGTTGGATTGATGAATAAAAAGCGATCCATTCTTTAGAAATTGCTTTGTTCACGTTAATATACAGGACTGGGCAGATTTATGTAATTATTTTCTAAGTGTAGCTTAGATGTGTCACAAGGACGTAAGTATGGGGCACCTAGTAAGAATCGACCTCACTTTTTCTGTTCTAACTGATCTAGCGAGACAAGTTTGCTAACCCGTACACCAAGCCGAGATGCTCCTGTGCAGATTTGAATGTTTCGAGAAACTGAGGCAGATTTGGGTTTATAAGGAACTATTCATCTTTGTTTGATCATCGACGCACTTTGTGTCCGGAAGTGTTTAAAAAACATCGAATTTAAAGACGGTTTTCCTTTATCTAGGGTGATGCTGGTTCGAATCCTACTGGAGTGCGTCTGTTTTTTTTTTTTTCTTTAATATAATTTTTCAAATATTCTGTCCGAAAATATATCTTCATTGTGGAAACTTGTATAATATTAATATTCAAATTTTATTTTATTTACTTTATTTTACTTTTAACATTCAACTTTTATAACGACATATTTGTTAAATTAATTAAAATTAATATTTGAATTATATATGTCAAAAGCTCAATTATACTAAAGAACATACCTGTTGTTTCACAGTGTTGTGCGAGACATTTTATCTCTCCAGAATCTATCTTACATATCCCTGTCAACCATTCGTCTATGCTTAGAATATTGCTACCATATATGGTGCGTTGCCTGTGGTATTTAGTTTGAGCTTCTTGATAAAATCCGAAGAACAATAAGCAATCTCAACGGCCCTGATCTGGCTGCCCGGCTTCATTGACTTTCCCACCGAGTAAGGTTGCCTCTCTATGCTTTTTATGTTAACTTTTCGGATGAGCTCTTGGCTATAGTACATAGACTATTTTTTTTTTATTTAAGCGTGGTACTATATAGGCGTCAAGATCTCGTTAATTTACTTTTATTTATTTTTCCATGTAACCGCAAATTCTGTGCTAACAGTTACTTTTCTCACACTTCTCGCTTGTGGAACTCTTTTCCGGTCTCATGGTTTTTGGCAAACTTTAATCCGTAAAAGTTTAAATGCAATGTCAATCGCTATCTACTGTCCTCTTTATTATTCTTTTCTCTTCTCGCTCATTATTAATATTGTAACCCTTTGATTCTTAGTGGCTCTACTGCCTTGCATGGGGTAATATCGATTTAAATAAAAAAAGGGTAAATTGATAATGCGCGAAGATTAATTTATGGCACCTGAAGGTGTGCATCGGAACTGATTTCCTCAATAGTTCTCTTTCGGAGCGAAAGAGAACTATTGAGGAAATCAGTTCCGATGCACACTTCAGAATTCCTTTTTCAAATCAGCCTTTTACAATATCCCATTCGAACTTCAGAATTCCTCTTTCAAATCAGCCTTTTACAGTATCCCATTCGAACTTCAGAATTCGTCTTTCAAATCAGCCTTTTACAATATCCCATTCGAACTTCAGAATTCGTCTTTCAAATCAGCCTTTTACAGTATCCCATTCGAACTTCAGAATTCGTCTTTCAAATCAGCCTTTTACAGTATCCCATTCGAATCAACATAGTGATAACTTCAAACGCCTATATATTGGATATCATAGTTTTACTTCATATTTGCGCGCGAACACACTGACACCCGCTACACACACAGACATAGAGAAAATGAGATAACATGATTCATATACAGGGTGAAGCAAAAGTCGCGCATTATCGGGATTAATTAATTAGACATGTTTTAAATGTCTAATTTGTTTTGATAAGCTCTGTTGAATGGTCACCAATGTCACCAGACAAAATATTGTTTTTTTTTTTTTTTGTGGGGCCATGTGTAATAAGTGGTTTATCAGACGCACCCCAAAATATTGAATAACTTAAAAAAACGATTTAAATATGAATTGAGTAAAATAAAAGTGGAAACCCCCAGACGTGTTAATGAATCATGCAGAAATTAAATGTATTTTGAAAGAGAAGGACGACATTTTAAACAGCACATATAACAATTAAATAACTGGTAAATAAAATCTTCATGTGCAGTTATACTTTTCATAAATTGTCCCTAGAGCCCGAAACTTTTGCCTTATCCTGTATAATTAATTACCCGCTGCCCCACGCAGCAAGATGTGGCACAAGGCCTGCCTTATAATGTATATACATATTCGCGCTTTCTAGAACAGTTCTATAGGAATTAAGTATCGCTGTCGACACTTGAGTTTGGACATAGATCGCTAGTGAGCAAAAACAGGCGATTCCATTATTCAATTAAGTAGACCACGTGACTATAGAAAAAACGCATAAGTAGGAGTTAGATTGGCGCCCAATTGATCGCTACTTCTATATCAGTATACAGACAGCTATTCGCTAGTCTATTTATTATACTATTTCTTTTTTCGGATCACTATACAGAGTATTATCGAGTAAGTACTATTAGTGCGAAGGCTATTCGAAGACGACTGACACCAGTATTGTTCAACAGCGTACAATAGTTATATCTGCGATTACAAAGTCTTTACTACAACAACAAAAATGACAATGAATATTCGTTGGCATCACAAAAGTGACAAACGAGTGGCTGTTGACATCTCAAAAAAGAACACAAACGTAAACATATGAGGTCAAATCAAAAAATGAAAAGCAATTTCCATATACCACGAATAAGAAACAAAGGCCTGTGTCACTTTCCGACATTATACGGCGATGCCTTTATGGTATCATCCAAATAGCTGCTTCTTCCTTTCTGTCATTTATTGACGAAAACTACAAATGCATTGCCTGCTTTTGTGTGTATCCAACGCGCACAAACTTTACGGTACCCAAAGTCATCGTGCAGTGGAAATTGCAGCCAGTTTGATACGTCTGTTTTCCTTGATCCACCCCAAAGATGTGTTTTTCCGGGTGCAATGTTAGTGGGGGATCAAATCGGCTTTATCGCATTATACATATTCTTTTCAATTTAATCCGTTCTACCCACCCATTACACAACTTTCGTTGATTCATGTTGGGGATACAATACAGCACAAACATCAGGCGATGAATTTCTGAATGTTTGACGCCCTCTGACCCCAGAGAGCGTACTACGGCGCCTTGTTCCTCGATGGTTCAATTCCTGAGTTGAGCCTCCCCAACTCTTATATCATTGATTTCAGCCACTCGACTGAATTTTGCGCAAGGCTAGCTACCCGTCACCACATGCACACGCGTGTTGCGACATGCCAGAACTCTTTATTGTTTTTACCTTATAATTTCAGAATTACGTTCTGGTTTTCTAAATTATCTTTATGTAATTTGCCTAGGCAATGCCAAACTGTTAATAGGATCAATTGACAAACCTTCTTACGATTAGAAATTTCTACGAGACATAATTACGAATGAGGGCCGAGGAAATCAAATACTCAGATGATATAATGAAGGCGACAAAATAAGAGGAAATCAGCTAATAACATACGAATTTGTATGAACAGAGGAACATTACAGGTTGTGTCTAACAGAAAGAATCGCCCATGTTTTAACGAATTTGCGCATAAGAAATCGTATTTGACTGTCTTTTTTAAAATAAAAAAGCATTGTTCAAATAGTGGACGGAAATAAATTGATTCTGTAAATCTCCAAGTAATTTATATTAGATGATTCTTCTGGGGATCGAGTTCCGAATAACTTTAATTGGAAACGAGGTTTAGCATAACATAATACATTTGAAATTCTTGTTTAAATTTCCATATTAACAAAATATTATTGGGATTATTTATTTCAGTAAGACCAAAATATAAATTTTAATTCTAATTTTTTTGAAAATGTTCGACCTAATTTGATACTGTTTATCGCATCCACCTTACTCAGGAGCTTGCCTAATATGGACATCACCTTATCGATTAGAATTCAAAAGCCAATCAGTTTCGTGAACAACATTAATTGATGGCAACTGATTTCGAAAAGATATTTCAAGGACATATTTTCAAGTCATGACTAAAGCTCACTCGGACTTATATCCTGTTTGCTTCGAGGGTTTTGCCTTACCATGACATCTGCACTTGATATATTTTACTAACTGCTAATTAATAATTAGCACTATTTTGTAGAGCAGCTGTCATGGCTAGATAAAGTTCTTAGGAGATCAAATCTAGACAATATAAACACATTTTTTACTGCAATCGCTTCTCGCCATATCGTTAGTTAAGTTTTAGCATAAACAATGACATCTTCTATATATATATATATCAGATGTCATATATATATATATATATTAGATGACATATATATATATATATATATATATATAGATATATAGTAGATGTCATATATATATATATATAGTAGATGTCATATATATATATATATATATAGTAGATGTCATATATATATATATATAGTAGATGTCATATATATATATATAGTAGATGTCATATATATATATATATAGTAGATGTCATATATATATAGTAGATGTCATATATATATATATAGTAGATGTCATATATATATATATATATAGTAGATGTCATATATATATATAGTAGATGTCATATATATGTATATATAGTAGATGTCATATATATATATATATAGTAGATGTCATATATATATATATATAGTAGATGTCATATATATATATATATATAGTAGATGTCATATATATATATATATATAGTAGATGTCATATATATATATATAGTAGATGTCATATATATATATATATAGTAGATGTCATATATATATATATATATATATATATAGTAGATGTCATATATATATATATAGTAGATGTCATATATATATATATATATATATGTATAGATATATAGTAGATGTCATATATATATATATATAGATATATAGTAGATGTCATATATATATATATATATAGATATATAGTAGATGTCATATATATATAGATATATAGTAGATGTCATATATATATATAGATATATAGTAGATGTCATATATATATATATATAGAAGATGTCATATATATATATATGTAGATATATAGTAGATGTCATATATATATATATATATATAGATATATAGTAGATGTCATATATATATATATAGATATATAGTAGATGTCATATATATATATATATATATAGATATATAGTAGATGTCATATATATATATATATAGATATATAGTAGATGTCATATATATATATATAGATATATAGTTGATGTCATATATATATATATATATATATAGATATATAGTAGATGTCATATATATATATATAGATAGATAGTTGATGTCATATATATATATATAGATATATAGTTGATGTCATATATATATATATAGATATATAGTTGATGTCATATATATATATATATATATATATATATATATATATATAGAGAGAGAGAGATATAGTAGATGTCATATATATATATATATATATATATATATATATATATATATATATATATATATAGATATATAGTAGATGTCATATATATATATATATATATCAACAAGGACAAAAATGTTATTTGGCTTTTCAAAATTTTATGTAGAGGAGTGCTCATGAATATTCCTCAGCTTAGCGGAAAAGTTAATTAAGTTCATGGAAGTGAGGTGATACAGTTGAGTACGTCCATGAATGTGCCTGACTTTTCCGCTAACCTGATCAATATTGTGTTCTGCCTGAAACTTTCTTGTCCCTTTTATCTTTGCGGTGATTTCCTCATAACAAAGCAAGGACAAAATTCTATATCAACATATATCCGCAAATTCTTCATTCTTGAGACATTAAGTATAAGTAAAGTTTTCTATTGATGTTAATTTGTTACCCTGTAGATTGTCATTTGTGGCTAGTCTGTCTTCAAAATTCAACGTGTGTAGCAGTAAATAGTGTGTAAAGTATTTAGTAACAGACAAGTGTTCGTGTAACAATGGGAGAATATCCATATCGTGAGCAGACATATATGATTTTTACATACGACCGCGCAAATCGTAATGGACGCGGGGCTGCACGGCTGTATCAGATTGCGTTTCCAGACCGAAGGGAACCGAGTCATCCAAACTTTGCCGCTATTTATCATCGCGTTGTTAAAATGGGATCCGTGTTACCACAATGTGCAGATCGAGGAAGATCGAGATATGATGTTACACCTGACCATGGAGAACACATTCTAAAGTCTGTCGGAGACCATCCACGTATTAGGACACGTTTAGTTGCAGTAGTGTTGTGGAGTGATTTCACAGTGGAGGCTTGTATTTGTACTAAGTCGGTCCTAAAATAGTTCGACGTACAAAACGTTAGCAACTTGATATAATAGGTATAACGCAGAGTAATCTAGTTGTGGTCACTGATACTTTAGCATCCAACTAACTACCGTCCGACATCGACTGACTCACTGACCGACTCCCGTTACTCTTAGTTCTCCTACTTATTATAGGTGGGAGAGTCTAACTATAGAATAGGTGTGTTCCACAATAACAACTAGCATGTCGTACATCTCATAGCATCGTATGGATGGTACTTAAAGAGCAGCTCCTGTATCTGTATCATATGCATGGTCTTTCACCATCTGATCATTCACCACGGGCGAGCTTTAGCCGATGGTTTATTGCAAAAACTGCCGATTCGTTGTTTGTCTTTTCAGTTTGTTTGTTTTTTTTTTTTACGGATGAGGCCACATTTGGAAGAGATGGAATAGCAAATTTGACCAACCAATATTTGTGGGCGGATCGGAATCCCCATCGTACAATACAGGCTAGGTACGAACATCCGTTTACGATTAAAATGTGTAGGCGGAAATTGTTGGAGAATGATCTCCCAGTACATCTTACAGGAGTTGTCTACAGAGATGTTATTTCGATCACTTTTAAACCATCTAGAGGATGTACCCTCGCATAATACGCATGTGGTCCATGTATGATGTGGCTCTAACACATTTTAGTCACGTTCTTCGCAATGCACTGGCTGACATCTTCGATGAAAGATGGATAGGTAGGAGAAGACCATTAACTTTTCAACTTTATTTGTGGGACCGCTGAAATCAATCGATTTATGCAGAAGACATTAACAATACAGTGAAGCTTCATCTACGTGTAATAGAAGGCTGCTAAACCGTTTGACACTGTGCGCGAGAATTTGAAAGGGTCCGCCAGTCAATGATCCGACAGGTGCATGCGTACGTAGAAGCAAGCTGGGGGACATTTTGAACATTTCTTATGAGTTGCTGTGATGAAGTACAACGCTGGCTTTTTGGATATATGTTTACGTGGACATTTGATCTTGCTTTGGTGTAAGGAACCCGGGCCCAAATTTTGTAAAAGTAGTTTTGGATTGTATAGTGGATTTGACATTTAACAGCGTCTACAGTAAACTTTAAACTTAGGTACTCCAAAACGACGGATTTACGAACATATGTTTAAATGAACTTTTGTCCTTGTTCTAGTGTGAGGAACCCGCAACCAAAATTTTCAAAGCATTTTTGATACGATATATATATATATATATATATATATATATATATATATATATATATATATATATATATACACTAAATTGGAGTTTGAACATCAGGAAAAGATTGAAAGATTAATCAAGTCTGAAACATGGTTGATGTCTCAACATTTAATAACTTCTGTCTTAAAATTGTCTCCTGGGGGATAGATGGAGAAAGTTCTGAATATTGTAATTAATTATTGGGAGTTTATAAACATAATTATGTTGTTACGGCAACCCATTAATTCTTTAAGACCAGCATTTGTATATTGTTTATCTTAGAAAATGCATTATTATATTATTATATGTATGAGTGTGTGGATGTATGAGAGAGAGAGAGAGAGAGAGAGAGAGATTGACTGTGTGTGTGTGTGTGTGTGTTTAAGGGAGCTTGAACAGGTGATAAAAAGGTCTCAGTTCCACCGATGTTCTAAAATTTGACAATCTCTAAGATTTATTCGCAATTGCTTTCTCGGTCGGGATGGCAAATTTTTTTCTCAGGCCCTCGTAAATCTCGAGAAGAGGGTATCGGAATATTTGATGGTACGGGAAAAAATGCAAAACTATTACCTACGTATGAGGATCGGCATAAGACCAGTATTTCCAACGCTACGACCAGTTTAAACACGAAAAACAAGCGGACAAAATGTCGGAAAAGAGGCCCGTTTCCGTTGACACCATCTAGAGCAGACTAGCAGTGACGAAGTTGTCTTGATAGGCACAGGTATCTTTCTATTTCCTGTCCTAGATTTGATTTCCGTTCATTCTGCAAAACGCCCGCATCGTATTCCCTGCCTTTAAATTAAAAAAAAACCCAGCTCACCGTGTGATAACTTTTCTTCGTTTGTGTAGGTTAAGCTACTCACCGCTTTTGAAGGCCCTGGTCATATGTTTTATTCACACAAGAAAATTGGATCATCGAACACACTATTAAAAAATAATGCTCAACCAGACTATTTCGTCAAACAAGACTTTTTGTAAAAGGTCATTTAAAATAACATAGTCTATCACAAGTTCACAAGCAGACGGATTCATATTATGTAATATTAGGTTGGTGCAAAAATAATATCGTTTTTTTACGTTAAAAATACGTCAAAAAACGATATTATTTTTGCACCAACCGAATAGTTCAATATTCTGTTCGTTATGTCTAACATAATTTCATTATCATTTTGTTTTTGTTTATTCTTAAAATCCGCTAATTAATAGCGGATTTTTTTTTTTTTTTTAATTTTCCTTACGGTCACATCATGTTGGAACACCAGTTCCTGTACGATCACCGACGTTAAGCAACGTCGAGCCTACTCATTACTTTCATGGTTAACTGATTGGGAATAATAAGTGGTTTAAGCTTTGACGTACAGGATGTGTAATGGAGATTGGCTCGGAATTGTTAATCGGAGAGCTGAGTTCTAATTCCAGTTGGGTTTGTTATATTCACTCACGCGCAAATACACTTGGGAAAGGGCATGGATCACCCCAGATAGGAGGTATTTATTAATAATTGTATCGCTAAACCAGTATTATCTCCAAACAAATACATTTTGAAAAGAAAATAAGTATACCTTTAAATAAACTGCAAAGGACTGATACACAGTAGAACACGATTCTATCTGCAGAAATCAAAATAGTTGTATTTGGATGTAATGTTCAAATATAAGCTGAGTTTAGAATAGTGGGTGTTGTAAGGTATGCTAAAATATAAGAAGGGGGAAAGAAAAAAAGAATGCCTATACGGCCATATTAAATGTGTACTTTTAAAGCTGCATTCAAATTCATTAAACATTGAAAAAAGAAGATTGTCGATGCTGACTTTAGCTAAATCGGAAGAATATGAAACGGTTTTTAACATGGATCTAGAAATTGGATACTTTCTTTTGATTCACGTTTTTATTTTCCATTCTTTCTGTTAAAAATTGAGCCTCTTATTACGTCTTGATTTTAAAACCCGACGCATCAAGTTGTCATTTATCCTCGGTTGTGCATCTAACGGGAATATGGATGAGTAAAAACTCAAAAAAATAATCCACTATAATGCAAGATTGTCTCATTCAGAATGTAAAAAATAATATATACGGATCAAGATTGCAATGCAAAGTTATCTGAGAGAATATTTTAGAAGACACGGTATGGAAATGATCAGGTTGGATACCCTTGAATATATTAATAAAACTGGGTTTGGGAATAATATGTTCTGGGATGGAAATATTGAAAAAAATACGGCTTTCAGGGCCGCGAGAGTGGATGAAATAAGCATCCAACTACATGTACATTATAGATGATTTTTAACATCGAACAGGTTTTCAGCTGCTAGAAGTGAAGAAATTTAATACGTAGCTTGAGTTTAATTTAGAATCGAATGTACATATAAAACACAGGGACAAAAAAAAAAGACATCTTCACCAACTCTCAGTTCTTTGTCCTTAAAATAATCAACAAATAATATTTTCCGTGTGTGCATCTGAGATATCACTAAGATGTTCGTGTCCAAAACTTACATTGAAATTAATTTACAAAATATATTTCATAGGATTCAAATATAAACAAAAACGATAACCCTGATCTCACATACACCCTTGTGTAAAATTATCGAAACAAAACGAATATTTCAGTTATTATTAGCATTTTCCGTATTTTTCAATGAAACATGACCCAGTGCACATGTTATTACTCCATATGTTCATTCCAATAAGTGTTTCCTTGCAGATTGCAAAAATAAATACAAAATACAACCGTCGCTAATTAATCAACGTGGTCCAACTTCTGCTTCATGACAGTGAAACAGTCTGTCTGTGGATGACTATATATATATATATATATATATATATATATATATATATATATATAAGGTGTCCATAAAGTTCGTGTGCACTTTAAAACATATATAACTTTATTTGTATTTGCGATAGAAATAATCTGTAAAAATGTTATAAATTTTAATGAAACTAGTTTTAAGTATAGCTAAAATATCTAATGTGATTTCAGGCATTACTGTAAATCAGTTGGCAATTTTTTTAGTGAACAGCAAAATCGTATTACCCTTTGTATTGCTAATGATGGAGGACATGTGGAAAATAAAATTTAAATCAAACCTTGAAAAATAGAGATTTACTTCTTTCTAATCCTTTTTACAAATTATTTCAATCGCAAATGCAAATAGAGTTATAAACCTTTTGAAATGCACACACTATATATGTATGGGTGTTTATTTCATTGATTCATGCACGCAAAAACTATTTTATTTAATCTACGTACAACTGCCCATATCCATGGATATTTCCTTATCAATGCCTTGACTGCTTCACTCGTTGGGTACTGGACCTACAGTCAAAAGAAATAGACAATTTATTGGTAAATATTCTCTTCCTTTATATATCCGCTGAATTTTATAATTTTTTGGTATGTCAGTAGATTGTGGTAGAGCAGTTCTGCACGTCACTGTAAAGCAGCTGTGATGGCATCCAAGATCGGCTGTATAAAAGTACGGTACCATTAACTAATATTGGGGCCGTGAATGCCGTCAACAAAACAACAGATGCTTTTCAAGATATATGTTGGGTCAGCAATAACAAAAAACAATACGATTACTCAATCAGCATCGTCTTCCTCCTACTACGAGAAAGGGAACTTATTCTGACTTCTCATTAAGTTCCTGACACGGTAGCCCCCACACTATACACTACTGGGTTGTTTCACTGATTGCTTTTCACTCACTGTTCGATTCATTATATGGGTCCCCCACCAAACAATTCCGTCTACTTTTGTTCTATCAACCAAAGCCGGGGCCCAGCCAGAAAGTTTTCGGGTGGTTAGACTTTCGAAAATGGACCCTATATTTACGAATATGCAAAAACACTAACTTTGTTTTCGGCAATTCAAAAGTGGGCTGTTGACAAGATTACTGCAAAAACCCTGGTCATTAAATTGGGTTAAAAGAAAAAAGGATCTATATATTCATATGTGTGAGAAATCGTATTGCTACAAGATGATATTATGATATATTTCGTAGTTCTTTATGCAGTGCTCAGGTTTTACTCGGTGGAGACAGGGTGATAAATAAATGAGCCGTACTTAATATCCATTTGGTTCTTATTCCGTTGGATCTTTAAATAATGTTAGACCTGTCTGTAACGTGCGTTTCGCAGACAATACTGACCTTATAGTGAACAGTAACAGTCAAAGAGCTGGGGCATATGAAGTGGAACACGACACCAAGAAATCCAAAATATTATTGAATAGTGCCAGCGAGACCATAAACAGCGAATCACTAGAAGAAGTATCCAACTTCAAGTTGTTGGGAGCAAACTTATCAAAAGAAGGCACCTGCAACACACAAGTTCGCACACGGATCGTCACTGCCAAAGCAGCGATGGCCAGACTGCAAAGAATATGGAGGAGCAACTTCTGTATTAAGTCTAAGCATCATAAATTTCGGGTCGTTTCGACCCTCATCTATGGATGTAAGATCTGGTCATTCCTGGTTGCGACAGGAAAAATATGATACAGGTGTTCGTGAACAAATACTTGTGAAAGCTCCTCAGCATCTATCGGAAGCACAAAACCGATTATATATGGAACAAGATCAAATGTCTCGTGGGCCGACAGGAATCGCTCTTTGTCACTATTAAGCGTCAGGATATGTCATGATTTGTCCACGCCATACGGTCAAACTTTCTGCAAGACTATTGAGCAAAGGACTGTTGTAAGCGGACATTAGTGGGGACGACAACGCCAAAACTGGTCAAATACCATCAAAGAGTGGACAGATGTGACAATGCTAGAACTCATGAGTGCTGCCACTAACTGACCATCCTCGAGGAGGTCATCTGTAGGTCCCCCACTGAGGATTGAAGCAGTAAAGAGAATGTTGATTATGATGAAACATTCCTTGATATGAACAGTGGTATATGAACTATGTATACCTGTAGATTAAATAAAAGATCAGTTAGAAATTTCATACTGGTCACACGGATTGACAAATTGTTGTGGAGTGATTTTACAGGAGAGGTTTGTATTTGTACTAAATCGGTCCTAAAATAAGTTCGACGTACAAAACGTTAGGAACTTGATATAATAGGTATTACGCAGAGTAATCTAGTTGTGGTCGCTGATACTATCGTATTCGACTAACTGTCGTCCGACATTGACTAACTGACTTCGTACTCTTATTACTCCTATTTATTATAGGTGGGATAGTCTATTAACTATAGAATAGGTGTGTTCCACCATAACACAAATACATATAGCAACAACAAAAAAGAGAAAAATATTCAGCTTGTAAATAATGTATATATCTAGGGAACGTTCGATATTTCAAACGTTAAAACTTTGGACGTTTCAAATTTGTGGAAACATTTGAAAATCCAATTCCTTTCTAGAGATTCTTAATTATGTCATTTACTCTTCATCCCAATGAGCAGATATTTTTCTAACTGCTGTTAGAAATGTGTAAATCCTACTGTGAAGCACTTCCAAATATTTCCTAATCTCTCAATAGTAAATGCAGCGTTGCTGACAAAACTAACTTAGCCGTAATCTGTGGTTGACTGGAGCAGAAAATGTCTTGAAAACTTCAATGCCTCCAAAACGAAACTTCTCTTGTTTGCCGACCATAGAAAACCCTCCTTACTTCCTATCAGAATTGTTGATGCTAAACTCCATGAGACCGTCTCTCTGTGCCTGCTTTGTCTCACTCTTTCCACTGATCTTAGGTGGAACAACTACATTGAAACTATAGCTTCGTCTATGGCAAGAAAAGTTGGTTCTCTGTGTCGCACCAGAATAATTTTCTCAGTCGAGTCCACCCTTCAATCTACAAATCACCATTCGTACTTGTATTGAATACTGTTGATATAAATGGTCTGCTGCCCCCGCTGTTTATCTCAACGTACTCGACAAACTCCAGAGACGCATTTGCAATGCGATAGGTCCTGGTCTGGCATCTCGTCTACAGTCATGTTCTCACAGACGTGCTGTGGCTTCCCTCTGTCTTTTCTACAAATATTTTCATGTCAACTGTTTTGACAAGCTTCTTTCACTGGTACCCCAACTGAATAAATTTAAGCGTGCTATTAGGGTGGCATCTCGGGCCCACTCTTTCACTGTCGAAACGGCCAACTCTAGCCATCTCTTCTACTCCAACAGCTTATTCGCTTGCACTTTTCGACAGTGGAACTCCCTTCCTCCTACTTGCTTCCCTGGTGTCTATAAGCTTCAAATATTCAAATGCAATGTCAATCGACATCTTCTCATGCCTCGATCCTGATCCCCGTCCTTCTCTATATCCATTTCTCAAACACACCTCTTTACTCTTGCTATCAATCTCTTTAACCCCTTGCAGGCTAGTGGCACTCCAGGCTTGCTTGGAGCGAAATTTGAAAAAAAAATCACTGCAAAAAATGAACATTTTATAAGCTAGCTTGGAATTTAAAGTTTAACTTGAGTATGAGAATTTCGTTTAGAAATCGCACATTATTGCTAAACAATTTGATGAATCATCTTTTATTCTATCACGCTGATCAACAAATTCGCAATTGATATTGAGACATCAGCTACAGTATAAGACTTTTTGAATCCGAGTTCATTAGGTGAAAAATTTTTTTTTTTTTTTTGAAAAGCTTAATTGCTAATGCTACACGCCATTCTACTTTACAGACGAGAACTGTTGTTTTAATTGTTCTGAAAGTTGTTTCTCTGAAGACATTAAACTGAGTTATAATCAGTTGTTCGCAATATAAGAAAAACAACTATTAATGATAGATGTCAAATCAACTCGCTTTTAAACAGACTTCCAGTTGCATACGACTTCATAGATTAGAATTATAACTCCTGTAATTAATGTATTGACATAGGCTGCAGCTACTCATTGTCCTGTAACATCAGTTAAGACCCGATCTTCTATCAAATGTGTTCAATGGTTTCTACATGTTAAAGCATGATTATAAGATTTCAATTACGGATCTGAAACATTACATACTCGAGAGTGTGACTATACCAATATATTATTACAAGATTTTGAATGGGAAACATTTTATGCTCATTAAATTTGAATAGTTGCTAATATACACACTTTCTACAATTCACTTTTACATTCATCTATAATTAGTTAATTGCATTTGTAAATGATTCAATACCGACATGAGGTAAGGAACAAAGATAATTTAAAAGAAATTATTACAGTGTAAAATAATGTTAATAGACAGATGCATCACACGATATATTATTATTATTAAACTGAATCCTCTTTAAGATAAATACAAGTGTTATTTGTTTACATAATCCGAACTATGCTTCAAAGATATCTATCTCTCTCTCTCTCTATATATATATATATATATAAGCGTTCTGCTCAAGAAAGAAAGAAAAGTTAGACAGGCTCCTACATCGTTGCGAGAAGCGATGTCATAGATATATTAGGTTGGTGCAAAAATAATGTCGGTTTTTGACGTATCTTTAACGTCAAAAAACCGGCATTATTTTTGCACCAACCTAATAAATTAACGAATGCCGAAGTTGAATAAACGCTAATTTTATCTATAAGTTTAGTCTCATTTAATTATTAGGCTGTACTACGATGAAATTACGTACATATTTCTATCATGTAATCGTATCAGATGATAAGAGGAACATAAATTTTGAACGACAGTCCTTCTTGCTAAGTTATGATGAAAACGAATTCATATTTGTTTAGGTCTTGATAGATTAACTACTTTGGTTTTCATGGCTTATTAAACGTTTTCAGTTTATTTCAAGCCAAAAAAATATTTACATTGTAACAATCAATGAAGATTATCATGATTTACTGATACATGTATCACCAATTAAAACATGCCTGAAAGGTGATGTATTTTCGCGTAACGGAAATGACCGGAATCGGAAGTTAGTTTTCTGGTTTAACATTACTAGTTGTTACTGATTACACCACACATACATCTAAGCTTACAGCCTTGGGATTCCCAACTGGTCACCTATCAAGGTAATGAAGAGCCTTGTCGTTGCTTGGGTTCGATGGTCCTATAACTGTTGATTCAAGGTGATATCACGCTAAGCAATTAGGTTTAGCATTTTTAAATATTTTGCAGTACGATTCAAGGCGCAATAATCACCGTAATATGATGATGGCCAGTTTAAAACGACTTATCTATTCACTTTTTGAAAGATAATTTCTTAAGTTATTTTTTTTTTAATTTAGTACGTTAAAACTTAGAAAAATTTTCTGCAGAAATACCAATCAAATATTCCGGCGTACAAGTCGAGTTTCCAAGTCTAAAACAATATTTTCACATCTAAGGATCGACTTTTATGGCGAGTATGAAAAATAAACCTTTACCACCGAGTTGTAAACAAGTGGGACAGCCCTAGTAACAATTACTGTACACCACTTACCGTACATTCCAGAAGGTTGCCACAAATATATCCCACTAAAACTTGTGTTTGATGAAAATATTTGGCATATTTACACAGCAATTAATATAAAATAATAAAATAACACAAATTCAGCATTCAATTAACGCTACAGCGCCAATTGCGTCCAACAGCTGATAGACTAAGTGTAAATGCTGACCGAAGCCGATGTCTGGGGTCGGCCTATAAATTTTAAGCTGAAACTGTATAAAATAAAAATAAAAAAACCCGTACAAGCATATAACGAAATAAATGCCGCAAATTGTGGCGTACAAATAAAGTTTCCAAGCCTAAATATATATTGCCAAAACATGGGGTCGACTTGTACGGCGAGTATAAAATGCAAACCTTTACCAATGAATTGTAAACAAGCGAGACAACCCTCGTAACAATTACTTTACACCACTTACGTTACTTCCAGCAGATTGCCACAAATATATCCAACTAAAACTTCTGTTTGGTGTAAATATTTGGAATATTAACACAGATATTAATACAAAATAATAACACAAAACCAGTTGTCTGTTAGCGCTAAAACACACATCGTGTAGAACAGCTGGTGCAAATGGCGTATCATATGATACGTAAAAGTAGTATCAAAAACTGATTGGTATATTGTGTAATATTTTACAGGAGATTAAGTTGATATCAATTTGTTTTTTATCAGAAGACGTGATAAATTTAAACGCTCGCTAATTATACCGATACAATATACGTACCGTATGTGTATGTTCTATGTTGTTTGCTAAACATATAATAAGCTATTAGGTTAGTGTCTCAATATACCGATAAATGGTGTGACCTTATGTAAATTTGGCACAGGTTATCGTATAAGGTAGCCTCACTTTATTTACCGGTAGGCCTACGTTTTGGGCCACTGAGATCCTACTTAAGTTTGCAATCGACTTATACTATATTACCATAGGTAAAGACCCAACTCAAAAATTTCAGCTAAAATTATTCAGGTCGTCTTTTACACCGTAATGTACGATATTTATTATCATTGATGCATCACCTATTACGACAAGATGGCCAAACAAACGGAAAGTAACAGATGCAATAAATAGCAACCCTAAAATATAGAACACAGGAATAATTGAAAAATTGAATGGGAAAAGCGTTTAAGATGATAGAAGAGGTACATTGTACGCAAGATCAGTTACCATTTGCTAATATAATTAAAATACATTCTGATCACATTTTTGAAGACGTCTAAATTTGAATGCCTCTCCACCCATTCATTCCCTGTGAGGAAATTTTTTTTTTCAGATATTCATACGATAAAGCAGCGGTTAAATTTGAATGTCTTCTGGTGGATTTATAATGGCGTCTTGTAAAACAGTTCTTGAAACCTAGGTTATCATTTGAATTTATTAATCTAAATACATGTATTAATCGAGTCTAAGACATTCAATTTAAAAAATGTGTTTACTGTTGAAATATAATGCGCTTGTCTTCCCGTTTTTATCCGATGATAAACTCTAAAGTATTTTCCAGTTGTTTTCGTGTGGACATTTATTAACTTATTCACATTCAACGAAAACACTAATGGCGTTAAGAATTAAATTCATTAAAGTAGTAAGTGAATTTAAATGCATCTCCATGTCCTTATTTTTATAATACGTTTTCTTTCTTTCTTTTTAAAGTATGAGTTGGATGGAAAGTTATACAAAAAGTAAAAGGGGATAAGCTATCGCTCTGTTCTCTGAATTCATTAAGAAAGATCATTTTATACAATGGATTTTCATATCGAGATTATTCTAAATATTTGATTTTATCGTCATTAATGGATGATAGTAAAATAGGAATTATGTTTCGAAACATTTCCGTTCATTGGGGTAATTATTAATCCAGAAAATCGTAGCACTCATGTCAATAACAAATCATATACTGGTATCTTCGAGTAGGCGTGTGATAAACGGACCTAATGCAATCGAACTATTAGGTTGGTGCAAAAATAATGACGTAATAATGTCGTTTTTGACGTATTTTTAACGTAAAAAAACGACATTATTACGTCATTAACATAATATTTATTTTTCTGCGTTATATGATATGAATTTTGTATACTTTAAACTTTTCTTTGAGTTATTGCGTTTCTGTCCAAATTTCTAGGTTGGAGAGGTACTATGTGTTCAGAGTTCGGTTTCCTGGCCTAACCGTTGTCTTTATCACAACGTTTCGACACACTGTGCCATCCAAACTTCATGTGTCTCTTCATCCGTATAATAGTCAAGAAGTTTGAATGGGGCCCTTTAATTCACAGGGCAGATTATCTCCTTACTCCGTCCATGTTTATTGATATCTAGTCTTTTTTCCAGAACTATCATTACTAATACTTTTTGCAGTCAGTCTAAGTCTGTACTAATCTATTAACTCACAATTACTATGCGATCTAATTCACATACCAACACTTTAATCCTTACTAAACAGAATCGTGAATTTTACCGAAAAGTTCATTTCTATCCCATTATTAAATATCGTTAATAAAAATCTTATGTATTGCCGAAAAATAGTAAGTAACATTTGACAGAGTGAGTTCTTACAATTGTTACCACTTAGATGATGTTCCCAGGTCCACCCTGACCCGGAGTGGCAGCACCTGTTACTGTCCCAGCTATGGTCAAATAGTGAATCCCCAAACAATATAAAATTATAAAACTACATTTTTATACTAAAAATACCAGCAATACATTTTATATTTCTAAAATCTTCCAACAATACCTATTTATAATAAAATTAACAGACGGTTAAATTACCAGCAATACCTATTTATAATAATAACATTACCAACAATACCTATTTACAATAACATTACCAACAATACGATCGGAAAGCAAAACAAACAGCAATACATTTTATAGCAAAATGACCAACAATACATTTTGCTTGTAGCTGAAAGAAAATAATTGCGTCCAAAATATTTAATTGAAGACATAAAATTCTGTTGAAAATATTGAGATTTCGGTATTAAATAAATCAGAGAAAGGTTGATATGTCGCAAAACAGAATGAAACAACCAAATTACAATTCTTCTTACTTTCACGACAAAATCCAAAGTAAAATTCTGTGTCTTGTAAAGAGAAAACAACCCTTAATTAATGAAGGTTGGATTAAATTGCTAAGAAATCAGATTTTTCCCTGGAATTCTCACAAATTTCATCAAATATATATACAATTATCAAATATATATACAATTAAATAAATACTTCCATAAAAGTACATCATTATTTTTTTAATTTGCAACTTTTTCTATATATATATATATATATATATATATATATACAGACAGAGAAACTAGTGAAAAAGATGTTCTTCACCTGTTTGCTCTGTCTTTGTGGTTTAGATATTCAGTACTGTGCGTTGTTGCGTATGTAGGTGCGTGACTTATTTTAATCAAATTCATCCAAAGCAAGGCACTAAAGCCAATATGGTACAAGGGGTTACATGGTATGAAAAATTTAAAAACAGAAAACATTATGAAGGAAAAAAGGAATCGAAGGTAATCATGAAGAGGGTAGGAAATGGTTGACATTGCATTTAAATTTTAGATCATCAACTTTGGGGGTAAACAACGAACTGAAAGAGAAATGCGCAAGAAAAGAATCTGCTGGACATTTCTTTTAGGATTATGTTCCATCATCCCTTTTTTTCTGTTGCTTCTTTACTTATTGCTTCTTGGTAATTTTTTTTTTGTCACTTGACAGCTTTTTTTGTGGGTGCATTTGCAATTTCAGATTTTTTTCCAATAATTCGGTTTGTTGTATATAGAAAACCAGATTCCCTGCACGTTTAGACAGAATCTCGTTTATAACTTTGCATGTCTTTTTATTTCCCTCGCCTGCATATGTTGAATAAAAAGTATATGGTTATCAACAATATTATCTCCGTAGTAATCTCCTAACAACACATTGCCAATGCAGGCATGATTTTCACATAACGTGGATTATGAATCCGTTTGCACGTTGAGAAAGAATACAAATGAAATCAAATCTGTAATCTGCACTTTTCCTCAACAGCGCCAGGAAATCAAATTTATACGAAGAACACAAAAAAAAAACGAAACGGAAAGACAGTGAGAAAAGAAAACATGAAGTCTATGAAATAAAATGTTAAGTTATTCGTAAATTTCACTGGTTTATATTCAATAAATATAAATTCAGTTATGTTAAAGGAAAAAAGAAATAATTTACATTTTCTACTCTCATGCGTTTTATCAGATTATAGTTTAGGTTTTAGTACTGTCAAAAAGGAAGTATGAATAAATTTATTGTATGCTAAATAATTTATTGTATGCTAAATAATGTAGTATTTTAGGCTTATTTTCATGTTTTAGGTCTGGAATTTTTTTAATTAACCAATTTTTCGATATTTCTGTTTGTGTATTTATGTCGTTCGTATTTCTTTTTTTTTTTATCTTTTCTAGAGTTTTTATTTACCTAACGTCTTATATATTAACAAGAAACGTTAATTATTTTAGAGCTTGTAAAACTTCTAATGAATATAATGTTTATATACGTATATTATATATGTTCAAAAGGTTGACATAACAGGTGGGACTAGCTCCCTATTTTATAAAATATTCCCGTTGCATGCGTCTCAAATAGCATCTTCTTAGTTTACGTGACAAGGCGTATTTTATGTATCTATGTCTGAACTTGTGGAGCTAATGAAAGTAATATGGTTCTAGATCTTTCTCATCGATCATTTTGACAATTTTCTTTTTGAATGTCATTGTTTGTGTATGCATTTCCCAAATGGATAAAATGTTAGCGTTCCGATCATGATACGCAGTTTCGAATCTCACTAAGGTCAATTTGGTAAGAAAACGATTCAATTATAATATCGGCCTAAGGAATCGACGAAAATTTGTGTGCAGAAAAATCACAAAAGCCATGTGAATAAAACTGGGTATTACAAAACACTTTGGATGTTGATGAATGCCGTGCTCGCTTCAGGTACTCGGATGAACTACATTCCCTGGTTTCGCCAATTCAAACCTTCGCTGCAAGGACCCGCCATCCCAACAAATATAGTAGCAAACCACAAACATTCCCTCCATATTTCATCGGTGAGAAGTAAGTTACATTAGGACAGATTCTTCCTGTGAACCACTGCTCTGTAGAATGGACATCCAACAGGATGTTTCCCCGATAACCACAATCTTAACTGGTTCATGGCTTGTGTTAACCGTTGTCTTCTAAACCTATCCGCACAAATTGCCTCCTAACGTAACCTTCTATCTTGAATGGCACTCTGGGGCCTTGTAAATGTTGATATTTACTGTAAAAAAGTCACATTTCGTTTAAACCGAAATTTTAAACAAACTGGCTTTGTTAAACTCCAGGTCACATCAGATTAAACGTTCTGTAAGTATAGTTGAAGTATAAATTGTCTCTAGATATTCAAAAATTGCAAATATGGTTGAACAGTCGTCTGCATCAGCGAGTAATATGTAAACCTCGCAGAAAAGATTACTCGGGAACGAACACCAATATATTACATTATATATATATATATATATATATATATATATATATATATATGTATGTGTGTGTGTAATTCTTTATATTATGCGGAAGGTGGGTCGATATCGCAGATAGAGTGCTTAAAGGTATAGACAGTGAGGAAATGGTAATTTAAACAGTATTAATATCTGTCTCCACAGTGTGTGCATGTATAAACCTTTCGGTGTGCATCCCTGTATCAAAAGCGGACATCTAAGAAACACACAAACACACACACATATATATATATATATATATATATATGTGTGTGTATTTAAACATATATTGCTAATATGATAACGGTTGCGGAATAACAGACGGAGATCGTAAGTTCCAGCTGTGGTTCTATGACGTCATACCACGCGATAGCGGAAGTATTACAACAGAACCAATGTCTAGATGCATTGTAGTGTTTTGTGACTATATTAAATTTTGTTGAGTGTTGGTGGCTTTGTTTTAATGTATATGGCCTCCAATATCTGAAGGTTTTTTTATTACTGTCAGTATGCGTGAGTATTATTGCATTCTCAACTAATATATATATATATATATATATATATATATATATATATATATATATATACTGTGAGAAAATGTATAGAATAAACTGTGTAAAAAATATTTTTGTATCCTTTAGCCATTTAGTATTTACATTCAAGTTACACCGTTAAGCACTTTACCATAGAAAATATGAGCCAAGATTTTCAGAATATTTACCCGTTTAGCAAAGACAAAATCTACTCATCTGAAATTGGGAATTATCCACTAGCAAGTAACAACAGATTTTTCTATTCGTGTGTGCAGCTATATGTATATATATAGACTTACACTTAAAGATGCACGCTGGCATTTGCCTTAGTAATCGACTTCAACGCGAAAACAGTCGAAGACTTGTCTGCATACTTAATTAAAAACAGTTTATGCTTATGAAAAAAATCTTTTGAATTAATGTCTATCAAATTTATCGACGCATATAAACAACCCACAGATATATATTGCATTACTGTTTGTTAGAAAGACTGTAAACGTCTCTTTGTGCCTATGACTGCATTAAATTATATAGATATATATAGAGAGAGACAAAGAAATAGACAGAGACACTTCCGAGATATGTTGGCGTATGCTCGATCTATCCTGATATTTATTTTATTATCAATTGAGACACAGTCTCCCGCGAGAGATAAGAAAAAATGAACTGACCAGTCATCTCTCCGAGCAAAATCGCATTATCGCATGTGTGTGAGTATATATATATATATATATATATATATATATATATATATATATATATATATATATATAGTTTTCTATTGATGTTACTTGTCACTTGAAAATTTTTTAATGACTTATACTACATTTTAGTCGACGACAATGAGTATCTCGCTTTCCCCGATATATATTTTAATTGGATACATTAATCATCTCGCTCTAAAACTAAGTTGAATATAGATATCGATTGGCATCATATATAATAAACAAAATTATCAAAACTATTAGAAAAACATTTCAAGAGAAAAATATTAGTCTCCTAAAAATCTTAGATGAATGTCTATTATATTGAACGAAAATATATTATTTTGCACCATATAAACAAGAACGCCATTTTCCCGCTAAAAGAAAACATTTTCGTAGAAAAATAGTCAACTAAAAAAATGGAATGAATACTTTTACGCACAATAATAGTAATATATATATATATATATATATATATATATATATATATATATATATATATATATATATATATATATATCCTTGTGCAGGTATGCAGAAAATAGAAAAGAACACGTTGGGTGCATAATCCGGGGTTCCTTAGTATTTTTGTTTTTATTTTTAAAAAACAGTGCTCCATACAGAAGTAGAGCTTATATTATAATAATATTTTTTGTTTAAAAATATGATTCCTTCGCTACATAAGAGTTCTCATGTTTCAAAAACGTGAGCCGAAATCATCCAAATAATTAATAAAATTAAGTTGGATTGAGGTGTTTAGTCACGTTTCATCTTCAAGCGAAATTTTAGGAAAATTTCGCTTGAAGATGAAACGTGACTAAACACCTCAATCCAACTTAATTTTATTAATTATTTGGATGATTTCGGCTCACGTTTTTGAAACATGAGAACTCTTATGTAGCGAAGGAATCATATTTTTAAACAAAAAATATTATTATAATATATATATATATATATATATATATATATATATATAGCCACTCTTCTATTGTTATTTTTATAACATATTTTTACTTCGTATAAGGATCCTCTGTACGAATTTCTTCCGTTACTTGCCGTGACGTCTGAATTATTTAGACTAAAGACTGACTTGAAATGTTTAGGTATTTACCCAGGACTCCTCACTTAGAAGGGGTGCGACACAAGGTCTGGTTTAACGTAATGAACCCGAGCGCATACACTCGGGACGCTCGTCCAAAATTTACCCATTCCCTGTAACCCTGTTTTACTCAGCCGTGTATCTATCCGCAGACAGAGCCTCGACTGAGTCATCTCCTGAGCCAGACAGAGGTAGTGTCAGTCACAAACCAGACATTTATACACGGTTCGGCAGAAATACCTTACACATATACCACCGAGAAATACCGCTTACTATTTTACCATAATGTAGGGGTTATTTTTCCGCACCCTGTCGATCTCCCTATATATCGCGATGAACGGCTGTCTTGTTAGGAATCCCAGTGTCTTAAGGGCTTAGTTGGACTTACTCAACACAGGTCGCAAGCCCAATTCCTGTTGGAAAATGATAATTTTCCCTGTATCACTGTAGTAATTATCTGACTCCTCCTGCTGACATATAGCTTTACTAGAGCTAGACCAGGCCGAAATTGGACTACTACTGGCATAATTTGTGCAAGAGCTGCCAAATCTTCACGTTCGTTTGGGTGATGAATTATATTTTATACTAAAAAACGTCCTCATATATGAAACTTCGCTCAACTGTCGCTGCTATATGGCTCTTTCTATGAAAAGTGTTCAATTGACGAGCGAAATGCCTTAGTTCCACTATCTCTGACACCCGTCATTTCCACAATCTTAAAGTTGAATCATCCCCATTCCTTTCGTAAAACGTTTCCCCAATCACTACAATCTTGGCATTTTCAAGTCTAGGTTGAATCGTTATCTTTCCTGCATAGTCCATGAATTTCCCTTCTTAGGATTTCTTACCCTCGGACAGTACCATGCTTGTACATCTGTCTTGAGTCGTTCTTGAACATTGTATTAGATGAACAATAGTATATAACAAAAAATATTATTCACTACAATACTGCTTGGCGTCTCTACATGACGAGATGGTACATAAAATTTTATGTGAAAAATTATGTTCAATATCTTCAGTAATTACAAATCACATATACAAATTCCATCCGGCAATCAGCCCAATGAATCATATATTTGTTAAATATAACAGGCAACGAATATCTGTTATGTTTGATCATGAGCCGGTATAAGATTTGTATAATTGCTTTGATTTAACGAGAAAATAAAGACAAAAACTGTCCAAAATTTGGATATTTTTCTGTTATGCTGTTTCTCGATCTACGCTTTCGGCACACATGAGCCATCTTCAGAGTGGTTATATGGACATTTAAACAAATATATTCGCCATCAAAGAATGATATTCTGTTATGTTGCGAAAGAAGATTGCTATGTGACAATAACGGTCATGGAAAAGCAGAAGAAGGTCAAAAATTCGTGATGCTGTTCGATGACGTCGTACTATGTGAGAGTCCGAAATATTAAAAACAGAACCATATTTTTAGATGCAATGTAATATGTTGTGAATAGTTTCAACTTTAATTTTGTTGAGTGTGGGTTGCTTTGTTTTATATATATATATATATATATATATATATATGTTTTTTGTATGAATGAGTCCTGTAATATAAATTGAACTGCACCACACTTCTTATTTAAAAAGAACTGATCCGACGTGCAACTTCTGGAATAAAAGCTGCGACATTGCTCTTTTATCGAACAATTTAGTTCATGTCACATCGACTGGAAAAACTATTACAACAAAAGAATTCTGCAATTACCATATTAGTAAAAAAACGCACTCTGTTTTAAATTTTCAAAAAATTCAACTTTAGCGTTGCGACCGCACGCTCCAGAATTTCTTACAGTTAACCGTAACCCATTTCTAAAAAAACATATTTCGATTCACATCTAATCTTTCATGTCCCGTTATTACCCGGATGTATTTAAAAAAAACAAAAACAAATCAATTTCCATGCCTGAAATATATGAACAGATGAAAGTACTAGCAAAAAAAAAAAGACCTTATACAAGTTGAATTTATTAAAAACAGGGATCACAACATTCATCTAGAAGTTCGTGGGTTAATGTAATTTTAATAAATTTGTTTGCGAAGATGAAATTCTCGCCATTTATATGATTAACTTCACTAATCTGTTTTTGTATGAATGATTCATGTAATATAAATTCAACTGCACCACATATTTGATATATATATATATATATATCAGAATTTTGATGAATAGAGAGAGCAACATAATTAGACAAGAAATAGAATAAGATCAGTGCAGTTTCGTTCCCGACGACGGAACAGTTATGCCCATAATGAGAACAGAAAAAGCAAAACAAACACAAAAGTACGCAATGAAACAGCAAAAAAAGTCTACTACAAAATGTCCTCTCCATATTAAGAAACAGAAAATTTTCGTTAGAAACAAAGAATTGTTTGCATAAATAACATATAAAATCAAATGCCTTTCGCCATCTTTAGGTAGACATCGTCAGATCAGAACGAAAGAACTATATGTATTCGTGTTTTTGCCTGCATAAGTATTTAAATAGTTTATACATTTTTTCCCCGCTAAGCCGGCGTCTCTCTGTCGGATCAAAGCAACTGTATGGCAGAAATTGACAAAATTTGTTTCTTTGTTCACACAGATTATCTGCACAAAATTTGTGTTATATCCTAATCCACATTTTTCAGAATGGGATGAAATTAAAAGATTCATATCGCTCTTCTCCACTGAATTAAAGGTAAATCCTTATTTACTTTCTCTGAACGGGTTGAAAGTTTCATATATTTAATGTATGTCTTTGTGTTTTCCTTGTCGCCAATGTGTATAAAGAGAATACAGAATCCAGGGAAAGTTTGATAAATTTGACAAACTGGGAAACTGACTTGATTACAGATAAGAAACAAAGTAGTGTGTGTGCGTGTGTGTTTGGTTAGTTTTGTTTATCGACATATCCGTCCCTATGTATTATTTAATGCCAGTAGCTAAATAATCTGAACACAATCTTATGACTTCAACTAAATATATTTTGAAAGCTGTTGTATACTTTCGACAATAAATAAAATGTATTGCTGGTCATTTTGCTATAAATATGTATTGTTGTCGTTTTTTATATATATATATATATATATATATATATAAAAATGTATTGCTGGTACTTTTTTCTATAAAAAATGTATTTTTATATTTTAATAATGCTTCGATTGGGGTTTCCCGATTTGCCCATAGTTGGATCCCTAACGGGTGTTACCACCTCGGATCATAGTGGACCTGGTAACAACAAAAATTTTAGAGGTATTTCCACGTTCCTCAAAACCTCTAATCTCCCAATGAGATGCCTAGCTGCCGGATGTAGTTTATTGTCATACCCAGGACTTGTGTATATATGTGTGTGTGCATACACAAACACACACACAAATATATATATATATATATGTGTGTGTGTGTGTATGTATGAATATGTGTGTGTGTGTGTGTGTGTGTGTGTATCTTCAAATTTATCAAAGAAAAGTGTACTGAACGCGTACATAATAGTATTCATCGTATATTGTAAGTAATTCTGAACCGTCTCCTCACAGATGAATTTGAGATTCAAGCAACAAAAACATGGTTCTACAGAAGGATACTCAAAGAAGCATGGACTGACACGTATCAGATAAAATAATTATTTCACTCAAAATAAAATTCAAATTTGTCAATTTCTATGGACGTAAATTGCGTTGAACGAATGTTAGCAATGAAACAAAGAATGAAATGGCGTACCTTAAAAGCTCATTGATTGCAACCAAATTATATTTATTAAGATGGTTTTAGAATTAAAGAAAAAGAAATGGACCTTACCAAGAAAATAACTCCGAAAAAATATTTAGGGAAACGTAAATGTAGGGAAAATGGAAGCTAAAAAGGACACAGCTAGTGACAGTTGAAATTTCTAGGTTACCCAATGAGAAAAGTGACCTTTCAGAATATGACAGTGACACGATAGATTGAAAGCAAGAGGGACAATGGAAGTAACGAAGAACCCAAATAATGAGCTTTTGTTAATGGTTGGCATAACAACGATCGGAATAGGCGGCAAAATGACAAAAATTGCAAGGGGATACAAATGGTAAAAAGTTCTGGAGAATCATCATCGTATCCACGCTGAAGAGACAAAAATCAAAGAAAATAATTATTTCACACACCATACATTTCAAATTCGTCAATTTTTACGGACGTAAATTGCGTTGAACAAAATGTACCTTAAAAGCTCATTGATTAAAACTAAATTACGTTTGTGAAGATGGATTTAGAATAAAAGAAAGAAAAAACAAATGAACGCTACCAAGAAAACAAATCCGAGAAGCATATTCTAGTTCATCATTCATAATAACCAAGGGGGACGTGACCGTTTAGTTCCGGGTTCTTTCTTTTGAACTGAAATAAGTTTTTGGCGGATAATTCTTCGCATAATCCTTATTTTCTAGGAAAATCTTTGCACTAATAATCGATATAATCTTCTCAGAGGTTAACAAAATGAGCTTGTGCTAATGGTTGGCATAACAATGGTTAGAATAGACAGTAAAGTGGCATAACTTACTAGAATCTACATATGGCTAGAAGTTGTGGAGAGCCATCATCATCAAATACAGCCTGAAGGGACACAGATCAGTGAAAATTATTTCGCTCACGATAAAATTCAAATTCGTAATTTTCTATGAACGTAAATTGCGTTGAACGAATGTTATTAATAAAACAAGAACGAAATGGCATACCTTAAAAGCACATTGATTGGAACTAAATTACGTTTGTGAAGATAGTTTTAGAATTAAAAGAAAAAAGAAATGAACGCTACCAAGAAAACATCTTCGAGAAGAATGTTCTAGTTCATCACTCATAATAACCAAGAGGGAAATGATGGTTTAATTCCAGGTTCTTATTTTTGGACTGAAATAAGTTTTTGGCGGATAATTCTTCGCATAATCCTCATTTTCTAGGAAAATCTTCACACTAATAATCGATATAATCTTCTCAGAGGTTAACAGTTATTTCCCCCTAAACTGGAAGCATGACATAAAATATATGATGAAGGAAAAAAAAAGGGGAATTGTTTATCTACGGAAATCAAGTCGATTTTACCAGAAAACTGTCAAAAATTACCGATTTTTAGCTGGAAGCAGCATAAAAAGCCGGAAGATATAACAGCTGACAAATAAAGCGGAACACTGTATATATTTGATCGTCAGGAAGGTCTATCTTAATATATCCAACGTACGCAGTCGCTAAATTTAACCTAACAGGCTATTATGTCATTTCGTGTACGACATTTGAGTAATTTTTCAAGACATTATTATTCATTATTTACATTATTCAGACTATTGTCCTCATCATATTTATTATAACGTTTCGGCCGTTGTACCTTCCGGCCTTCTTCGTGTGGTTGGAATCTATTTCGTTCGTTCGGGTAGACTGTTCTAGTTCCACGTGCCATGTGTCCTTGAGAGGTAGTTAGATCCAGTGACAGGAGCCAAAGAGTTATGGTTAAGGTGGTGGAGAACTTGGAGAGGGAATTAAGCAGGAGATAACTGCTAACTTACGTCCATTAGACAAAATATTTGCTGAAATGCTATGCAATATCAATCCTCCACCATGATATTAAATACTGGACACTATCAAGGACGAATACGTGAATAATGAGTACTTTTTTAGGTAAGTGGAAACGAGAAGAATTCTTCTACTTTGAATTAGAAAGAATTAGCTGAAATCCCGGAGACATAACGAGGAAAGGGAGCCTAGAAAATTTGAAATTCACAGGACATACTGAATACAAAACAGACATATTGAAATATGGAATATCCTTCCAAAGAAACTAGATAGCAAAACAGGCACGACGTGGGACCGTCAGCGGATAAACATTATTTAGCTTCAAAGGATAGGAAATTGTGAACAGCCAGTGGACAGCCCTGATAAAGTACATCGGAGAAGAAAAATGGTATATAAATAAAATCATAATTATTTTTTTTTTATATTAAGTTGCCAGTATGACCAAGGATGCTATTTATAAAAACGCGTGGCTATATGGGATGGTAGGTTAAAACAAAGATCAGTTTCAGCAGAATCAGATAAACTGATAAGCTTCAACTAGGAATACTTTTTACTTATATTTAAATGTATAATCTCTTTGGCTTCTCCATAGTTTGTATTTCAGATTTCAAATGATGAGACCTTTTCGCCAATCCAGTACCGCGTTTATATTAAGAAAGTTTAGGTACTACAGCTTGACGTTCAGAAAAAAATATTAAGGTATTTATGGAAAATAAACAGGGAAGATACGTTACGATAGTGGGAGAGTGAGTTAAACTGAGATGCCAGGTCAGGACCAATAACGGTGCAGATTCTTCATTGAATTTTATTTCTAAATATATAGCATGTGAGCCAGACCAGGTTTGGAAGCAACATTCAAGGCAAGGACGAATGATAATCTCATAAATATGTAAGAGAGATTCTGGCGAGAAAATTGTCTAGCACGACATAGGGAAAATGCATGAAGTTTATATATAGCCATATTGTGAACGTAAGAGTTTTGTCAAAAGAAAATCTAACAAGTTCCTCTCCTATTCAGCTTCCATTGGTATATTTAGGAAACGACAAGCGGATGTTTCCCTGATTAAGCTGTGAGAAACCATACGTCGAATTTATGATCCTGTCGCATGCTTTCTGTTTTGAGTTAAAGTCGGCGTTTTTCTCAGCCACATATGTGAATAACCCTTTGTTCGAAACCATGGTACCGAATATCCATACAAATCATCATCGCGTCGTAAACAGCAAGACAGGTCACATTGTCGTGACATCCACTTTACGTGCAAAACAATCTTTCACTATTTCGGGAGACGTTTTTACAGAGAATAAAACCGTGATGTTCGTTCGCAACAACTGAGAAAATATCGGAAGTGCTACGAATAAACAGATGTAGCATGTGTATTTTTATACATATTCCAAGTCTTTGTGAAATATCCAGTATAATCGATATATTAAAAGTTTCGTTTATTTATTTTTTATAAGCAACTCTTATATAAGTAACTGTACTCAAATTGGTCGAAATCTAAAGCAAACCTGCTACAGTATCTCCACAAAATTGTTTGCCACCCTACGGTCTCACTATCTCAAATTTCATAGCTGAGCAATAACAGGAAAGGAAAACTACGTAGGTAAATTAACGGTTACTGAAAGAAGACACGGTGTAGTAATGGATAGTGACTCTAATTGAGCAACCCGAGTTCGAATTCCAGTCGAATCCATTACTTTCGCTTAAATTCTAATCATCTTGGGAAAGGAAATGAATCCTCGTCTTCACCTCCCACGCATAGGTAAATAGTAGAACCGACTTGAGTTAAAGTAACTCTGAATTCAAAACAAGCATGGAGAATGTTGGGCTCCACCATCATGCCCAAGAAACACGACCTATACTGCGGCTCCAATGTTGCTCCTACGGTATGAGTCGAGTTCTAATTGTGTTTAATTTCCTAGAAATGCACATTTCCTCCTACCAGCTATGGGCTAAATAATAGGCTAGACTCTGCTCTCTCGCCTTAGGTTGGACCCGGTGTTATAGAAGTAATGCATTGTTTTTAAAAGCGTAGAAAAGGCAAAAGAATACCAATGTAATATTATTCATAAAAATGTATGGTAATCAACCGATAAATGCGAATGAAAGCGTGGCTAACCAGGGTCATTTACGCCATAAAATGATATGTAATTTGAAATAAAGTAAAATGTTGCACCAAGTCAATAATTAATTTGATAAAATTTAAATTTCTCTCGTCATATCTGACCTTGATGATTATTATTATCTGAAAGTTTTACGTATTTTGATCCTAATTGCTTCCTTCGAATGAGATGCCTGTAAACATATCCAACTGATACATGTTTGTAATACTATCAATTATAAACTCGCGTAAAGTCGGGGAAATCATTTTCTTTGAATTCAACGGGGATGAAATTAAAAATTTCTACTCTTTCCGTTTTTTTTTTGTTTGTTTTTTTTTTTTAGATGAAACAGTGTTTATGATTATTATTAATTTTATGCCCCTTTTTCCTGAAGGATTACAGCCACATCAGGCTGAAACACTGGCTACCGAACGATCATCGGCGCTAAACAACGTCGAGCCTGGTCAGTACCTAAAAGGGTGACCGTTTGTGAAGAACAGCTGCTGAAAACTTGATTGTGCGCATGGTATAATAGAGTCCCGATTCCCGTTGGGTTTGTAATACTCACTCACGTGCAACTGCCCTTGGGGAAGATATAAATCCCCCTCTCCTCCCAACAGCTGTGGGTTAATTAGTAAGACTAGTATCACTAAACCATTAGTATTTAAAAATAAAATTCTTACAATCTAAATACATTTTATAACTTTAAATAACCCCCCAAAGGGTAGTTAAGACGTAGAAAACGAACCAATCAATCAATTAACCCAACACTTTCCCATTCAGCACAAGGAGAAAATATATATCTATTTAGTTAACTTTAGGATTCTCTGACACCAGCTGAAAGATTTGCCTGTTAATAAATATAATTGTGATTTAAATATTGTTTTAATATCACTAATAACTCTTGTAAAACGGAGGCGTATGTCTGCTTTGAATTTAAATTTTTTTTTAAATTTCCATTTTAGTTTAGTTTTTGTGTAATATACACAAAGTCAAAATGTTATGTACTACAATTCTATATCTATCATAGAATAGTAACATTGTTTAAGATTTTAAATGTTATGGTGATTTTCCAAGCGTAGCATAGATGTAGCACAAGGCCGAAAGTATGGGGCGCCCAGTGAGGATCGAACTTGTTACTCAGTCGTAATTGTTCTAGCGAGACAAGCTTGCTAACCATTACACCTCCGCGGGGTGCCCAGATTTTACATGTTATGCGTATTTTTATATTTTGGAGAGGAACACATTCTGCAAGATTGAAAGGACTTCATCTAGAAGAAGGAAAACTCTGATATAAAACTGAATGTTTAAACGGAGGTGAGTATCTATTTTAATGGTCACCTGAAATTATTAACTATTAAAACTACTTAGATGCAACTAAGTTATTTTCTTTGCCTTAGTTTGTAACTTGAGATTGCACGATGGAGTAGATTTCTGGTAATGCATCAATAATTATTTACACATGATTTATGGTCAAAACAAGACGCTTCATTGTCAAATTAGCAGCCGTTGTGATAGTATTTGTGTAGTGAATTGGGCTTCGAATATGGGCAAAAGACACTCAGTTTCACTGACACGAAGGGCACAAATGGTGGTTTTACGCGATAAAGTCTATTCTGGGCGTGAAATTAGTGTTAAAGTAAGTGGAGGCCAAATAGCTCGCCACACCGCTATCGTGAATCTTCAAAAGTCAGTGATTTTAGCAAAAAGGAATGACGAGAACCTCCAAAGAAAACTAGTGTTAAAGATGACCGTTTTATGGAGCACCGTTTGACACCATCCGGAACATTTTAGGAAGACACATGCTGTTCGGCCTCAAACCGTTCCATATGCCAGTTCTGTAACTTTTTTATCTGGCATTTAAGTTTAATGAGGAATCGTATAAACTGGTAAGTAAACCATGGTTAATTGCAGCTATGAATTCCAAGCGTATGGTAACATAAAAGTCAGCACAGATGAAGACTGGAGAATGTTGTTTTCTAATTAATCTTCTCTACAACAGTCCGTTATCAGTAAAATAAACATTAGAAAACACCTTGTTAGGAGGTTTGATGTAAAGTATACAATTCAAACTATGAAGCAATCACCAAGCGAGATGATTCCAGACGTCATGTCTACATCTGGAACAAATGAACTACTTCTTGCCTCCAGGAAGAAGGAAGATTGGTGCAACGCATGTGGAAATACCAGAAGAGAAATTGAAACTGAATATTCACATTCACTAGTGCACAATATTTACACATGGCGATGCTCTATGCCACCAATCAAAGGTTGTTCCAAAGTTTTTGAGGAGGATCAACGCGACAAGACTTGACTGGTCGGATAAGAGCTCCTATTTGAATACAACTGAAAATCGATGAAAATTGTCAAAAACAGTGTTGCCGATAAACAACATTCAAGTCCCGAAGCACTGAAAGAGTCTGGGCTAAAGAAATTTCGGTTTTCTTCTGTAACAACTTCATTCTCAGCATGCTCCGGTACGTAAAATGCAAAGAATATTGACCGCAAGATTATTTTGCTTGAAGCGAACATCGTCATGAACAAATTTGTAACTTTATTATTTTTTAACATTAAAATTTAACGCTGGTCTTAAATTATCGTTAAAAACTATCTAGGGGAATAAACCTGTGCGCGTCATCATAGTATTGTGTAAACTAGTATAACTGGTAGACTCCTTTTATACAATTAAGAGCAGTGGTTCCCAAACGGTGCGGAAGAAGGTAGAAGGCGAGGAGGAATGCTGAAAGACAATCAAAGATTTAGATTGCCAAAACTCTGTACTATTTCAAAAATCGTAAATATTATGGATTACTTGTAATTGTATGCATGAATCCCAGTACATAGAGTTATAAATAATTATTGACCGATTTTATCACTGTGATATTTTCGCATTATATCTCGTATTAAGAATTTAGTAACTAGGTTTCACAAATTAGAGGTGAGTTATCAATGATAATAGTCTGAATTCGAATCCATGGTTATCTCCCTCTCTGTTTTTAAAATTTTTTAATGTACCTTTTATCACATAAAATTTGGTGAGCCGCGAGTAAATTTTAGTTTCGAAGGCCCAGATAACAAAAAAAAAAATAATAGAAACCACTAGCTTAGAGTCTGGAACATAAGGTTTTATATTCAAATATTTCTTTTAAGTTTATGAAACTGTTATGGTGAAACGCAGCTATTCTATAGTTAATAGACTCTCCCACCTAATATAAGTAGGGGTAGTAAGTGAAACGAGTGTCAGTCGATGTCGGACGACCGGCTTAACGGTTGAATTCTCTGCCTTCGTGCGGGGATGAACCCGAACGAGGCTACGCCGAAGGGCGGAGTCTCGTTCGGGGAGGTAAACCGACCCTGAACCCGTTTATACGGGTTCAAAGGATATATTTTTGGCCGAGCTCACGGGATCGGAGATCCCACATTAAACCGGCCTTGTGCCACATGATACCCTCGTGTGCGTGGGGGGTATGACTAAATACTAGTCGATGTTGGACGACTGTAGTCTACAGTTAGTGGAATACGAAAGTAGTCAGCGACCACAACTAGATTACTCTGCGTAATACTTATTATATCAAGTTCCTAACGTTTTGTGCGTCGAACCTATTTTAGGACCGATTTATTACAAATACAAGCCTCCACTCTGAAATAACTCCACAACAGAAACCATACTGACACCAGTACTTCAAATACTAAAAATTTCGACCAATTTGTGTAGAGTTACATAAGAGTTGCTAATTAAAATATCGATTATTTAAATTATTCGGCTTATTATCCTCATCTTCATTGCCATATACACAACGTTTCAGCCATTACACGCTCCGGTCTTCTTCAGTAATTTCGAACCGAACTCCTTATTTCGTCCACTGGGGTAAATTGCTCTAGTTTGCCGTGCCATGCCTCTTCCGGATGTCTCAGTTATTTCATTTTAACTCAACTCTACAAGGTTTTTGCTTCACCACTGTTGTAACCTGGTATTGAACTCACAAATATTTGGGCCGCATTTTCGGATTTCAAATTTTCTCGCGCTTCACCAAATTTTATGTGATAAAAAGTATAATTCAAAACTAACATCTTTATCCACTGGGCCATGTCCCTTTGAGGACTGTTTCAAGCAGCGGACGACCCCTTTCTTTACACAGTATGTGTGGTGGGAGTTGAAGTTTAGGTATTGTCCGGTGAATGTAGGCTTGTGTTATACGGATGTCTTGAACCCGTTCTCTGTTCCAGATATTAGTACATCCAGGAAGGCGAGATTGCTGTGAGTTCAGTACTGGGCTCCAGAAAAGAAGAAAAAAATGGGAGAGTTGATTTAAAGGGCAATAACCGAGACATCCGGAAGAGGCATGGCCTCTGGAACTAGAACAATCTACCCCGGTGGATGAAATAAAGGATTCGGTTCGAAATTCCAATCACCTGACGGAGGCCGGAGCGTACACTGGCCGAGAGATTGTGAATATGGCAATGGAGATGGCGGTAACTGTCAGAGTGTAAATAATCATAATAGCTAATCTCAGAGATATAGACAGATATTAAAAATATCCAGTATATCGATTATACTGGATATTTTACAGAGACAAGGCGTACATATGAAAATACTTCCGTCTGTTTATTCATAGCACTTCCGATATTTCTTCCATTATTGCGAGAGAAATTCATGGTTGTTTTCTGAGTAAGAAAAATTCTCACGAAATATTGAAAAATGGTCTAGCACTTACGGTGAATGTGTCAACAGTGTAACCTGTCTTCCAATTCAGCTGTTTACGACGCGAAAATGAATTGTATGGATATTCTGGTACCATGGTGTCGAACAAGTCGTTATTCGCTTATATGGCTGGAATAAACGCCGAACTTTACTTAAAATAGAAAGTTTATGACAGAATTTAGTCTATAACTTAGGGTTATGGCTACTTATTACTTATTCACCAAAAGATTTGATTTCATGAACCGTAATTCAAGACGCATTGCAGAACATGTAAAGGCAAGAAAACATATCGCTTCTATAAGTGTAAGCTCAAAATAAACTCCTACATGACTTGAGGTTGTCTCGGATATATATATATATATATATATATATATATATATATATATATATATATCTATATCTCGGTGTATATGAGGCTCACAAAGGATTGAATTGAGAGATTTAATATAGATTTCAAATTTATGTGAGGACACTTGCGGTTTGGGAAAAAGATATCGTAAAAATAAAACGGAATCCTCTCAGCTTTTCAAAGACCAGGCAAATAACCCCACGGTGCAACTCTATCCGCGTTCGCGTCGGTAGTGTGCACAAAAACTAGAAAATAAGTTCAGCGTACATTCACAAGGAAAAGAAAGTAGTTGCGAATTAACGCCACACGGAAAAAAGAAACGTCGAATTCGGTTTGGTCAGTTTTTCCTTTTTACAGTCTAGGTGGGAGGTGAGATGACAATTTGGACAAATTATGCAACTTCTGTTATGTCAGAATAACTGATCAACTTTTCTCTACAATCAGCGAAGAACTGTGACTCTCCTACAAAACTCTGCTCTTCTCTCCATCACGACCCGTACATCCAACAATCAGAAATATCCTCAATTCGATGACTGGTGTATATAAGCTTTCAAACGGAAATTTCTAACATCCGACCAAGTATAGTTTGACCCCGAAATTTTCCATTTATTTATCTCATATTTATCACCTATATATTCAACTATATCTAACTAATGACCGTAATGCAATAAAGGGTAAAAAATTAAAGTTTCGAACACTTGCCTACTTCATAATTATATGTTAAACTATTAACGGCCATCGTAATATCCGTTATTTATCAGAAGTTTAAAATAAAAAAAATCAGTACGCATTATAGGTTTCAATAAAATCGGGTATCATTTACATGTTACTTTAAAAAAAGAAAAAAAGAAAAAATTAATTGTTGGTTTCTATCGAAAATAATACCGAGTGCCCCATTTTATGATAGTGGGAAATGATGTCGTACCTCTTTTAATGCCATGTCCATTCATGGCATACGCGATCATGCCTGCCTCGATTCATGTATTTATTATTATCTCTTAAGAAGTATGTATTTTGTGGGAAAAGACTTAAGGAGTTTTCAGTTGATTTGTCCACGTTTTAAAATTCAGGGTGTTATCTTACAATGTCACATAACCAAGGCTAGAGATCCCAATGTACCCTGATCTGTAACTCATTATTGAGGAGCGAAGTCCGAAAGGGAACGCAGTAGACTAACGGAGAATTTCAAATCCAGCTTACCGATCCCACATCCTCTTCTTATATTAAAACCTGTCATTTAATCTTAGACAATAGCGTTGTCTGATATTCACAACGTATGTCACTAAGGTAAAATGATTGTAATACAAGACTAAATTTGTGAAGGCCACTTAGTGAAGATCAGACACATTACAGAAGTAATGTGTGCCACCCATTAATTGATATCAAGATACCTTGCTGTATACCTAATTAAAAACATCACTTTCCACATGAACAGCTTTCTTTGTTTTAATCATGATGGATAACTTCAGAACATTTTGCCACGGATGTATAGAGAAACGAATAATTACCTTGATCTGATATTTATCTATATTTTTGAGGTGAGGTATTCAAATTATTTAAACGATTTGCATTGTTCGGAGCGTTCTCCTTATCTCTGTTACCATATTCACGACGTTTCGAACGTTGTACGCTTCGTCCTTGTGATTGGAATTTCGAACTGAACCCTTTATTTCGTTGGCTAGAGTAGGTTAATCTATTTCCATGTGCCATGCCTCTCCCGGATAACTCAGTATCAAAATTTCATGCACTGATGTCCTTAAGAACTTATGGCCCAGTGAATAATAGCGTTGGTTGAACCCAGTGACTTGACCCCAATGTCTTGCAAGTTCAATACTTGGCTACAGATGAGGTGACCAAATCTTTGAGAGTTAAGTTAAAGGGATACAACTGATAATGATACATTCAGAAGAGGCATGACACGTGAAACTAGGAAAATCTACCACGGTGGGAAAAATAAATGGTTCAGTTCGAAATTCCAATCATCTGAAGAAGGCCGGATCGTACAGCAGCCGCAACGTCGTGAATATCGCAACAAAGATGAGTACAAAGATTCGAACAAAGTAAATAGTGTAAATAATCTTCGACTAAATTTTCCAGTCATAGAACTAAAAGTATTAAAATAGCTTAACCTATCAGAGTCGATCAGTCAGATTTAGCACATAATTGCACTGCCTGACGCATGTCTATTCCGATTCATGACTTACTAGGTAGAAGTTTTTGCTGCAGTAGGTTGCCTTTTCTTTCTGCGATAGATAAATACCAAGACAGAGAGGGTTCTAACTGGGGACTTGAGAACCATAGATTTCCCAAAGGTATTTGTGCGCAAGTGAATGCAAAGAATCCAACCGGAATTCTTACTCCGAGCCAGTATCCATTACCTCACGACGCTTACCCAGAGATGATATTGTTGACTAATATAACTAGAACCGCTCTTCTAGGTCCAGTGTTCATTTCCCAGAGGCTCTTGTCAGTCGGCTGTTTTCTCGGTGTAACTATACACGTGTCGTTGCTATCTCCCCAGTCTCGAATCATCGAATATTTTTCCGATGATTTTCTCCAATTTGAAAGGAAACACCGACAGAGACAAAATGAAAGCCATTGTTATCTTATGTTATTTGCAGTTATGACGATGAAAATAATGGGGTATTGTCCGGAGTAACTACTGGACCAGATAGAGCCTTGCCCAATATTCAGATCGCCATTTTGCTTTTTAAAAGATACAGAAACTAGACAAATAAATATGCTTCGCACCCGCAAGAAATAATATAACTTTTTCTATATTTAGGGAAATCTGTTTTCCTCTATATTTCGTGGCTATTTATCTCCCTTTGCTTCAACGTATTCTTTTTCTCCTCCTTAGGAAGAGTTAGGTATTGTCGCCGTGAATAGAGTCATTTATACAGAAACCTAAAGACAATGCAAGTGTTAAATGATTCTTTCCGCCTAACCGATTCTCTCCATTTCGAAGCACGAATTGCCGAGTGCTCGAAACTCCAGGATCCTTCCCATCAGACGGTAATTCCCTTAAATATGCCCCAGGGATGCTTTGGACAAATTTTTGTCCTCTTTGCGTAGGACCTCCACTGTAAATTCTTGCAGGCGTAAGGTTAAATAGCATTTCGAGAAATAATTCACAGGATGTTCAGCTACCAAAAGTAAATCGCGAGTAACCGCAGGGCTTTAAGATAATGTGACATGCAATATCGGATACGAGGAACTTCAACTATCCAATAGATGTATGCACGGCTGCAAAATAAAAAGCGAGTCGTAATAAAAAAAAAGGTAGGAAAAACTTCAGAAAATGCCATAAATGGTTGAGTCAACAAAGCAGGTGGGTTAGCAAAAATGAGAAAAATCTAATAAATGCAATTTATAAGTTCTCCTGGAACACTTAGCGTATTTGTGTGTGTGTGGGGGTATATTCCTCATCTAGTGCTTTTGATCATTGGGGAGGTTGTTCCAGCTTTTCCACTCCATGTACGTCATGTATCTTCCATTTCAGTTACGTTTGCGTATAAACACATAGTTTCAATGAATCGGGTATATATAATATTTCACTTGGACATTTCGATTCTCACTGGGCTCTCCATACTTTCGACCTTTTGCCACATTTACCCGAGCTTAGCAAAAACTATTTAAGACACTTCGGTGTGGTGTAATGATTAACATTAGATCAACTAAAACTAAATAATGAGTTCGATTCTTACTGGGTGTTCCACACTTCCTGGCTTCTCCCAGATCTAAGCTTTACAACTAAATAATGAGTTCGATTTTTACTGGGTGTTTCACACTTCCTGGCTTCTCCCAGATCTAAGCTTTACAACTAAATAATGAGTTCGATTCTTACTGAGTGTTCCACACTTCCTGGCTTCTCCCAGATCTAAGCTTTACAACTAAATAATGAGTTCGATTCTTACTGGGTGTTTCACACTTCCAGGCTTCTCCCAGATCTAAGCTTTACAACTAAATAATGAGTTCGATTCTTACTGAGTGTTCCACACTTCCTGGCTTCTCCCAGATCTAAGCTTTACAACTAAATAATGAGTTCGATTCTTACTGGGTGTTCCACACTTCCAGGCTTCTCCCAGATCTAAGCTTTACAACTAAATAATGAGTTCGATTCTTACTGAGTGTTCCACACTTCCTGGCTTCTCCCAGATCTAAGCTTTACAACTAAATAATGAGTTCGATTCTTACTGGGTGTTCCACACTTCCTGGCTTCTCCCAGATCTAAGCTACGTTTAGCAAATCGATATAAGATAATTCAGTCCAAGACAAATTCACAGTTCCATGCTCTAGCATCAGAGTATATTTGCAAACAGAATTCTGAATTAATGTCTTAGCAGAACTGAATAGTCAAAAATAAATCATTGGCTGTTGGGGTCCTTAGATCCAGGAGTTTCGGTCAGAAGGACTAAAAAATAGCAGTAAATTTTTGAAGTAGTTTATTTTTTCAGCCGAGATATTAGGTTGGTGCAAAAATAATGACGTTTTCTCACATAGTAACGTATGTGAGAAAACGTCATTATTTTTGCACGAACCTAATAAAACGAAAGTGAAATATGACATTAAAATATATTTCGATTATTTTTGTTTACAAAGATTTAAAATATTCCTGATAATTTATTTCACTGTGACTTTAAAAGAAATACTTACATTTTAAATAAATTAATTTGAAACAGTGTTTTCTATTGCTTTCTTATATTATATATTCTTTGAATAAATTTTCTTTGACTGCCAGTCGTTAATCCAATTATTCTCATAGCGATTTACAAAGCGCAGCTTAAATGTGGCACAAGACGGCAATTATAGTGCACACAGCGAAAAGTGAACTCACCACTTAGTATGGATTACCCAATGAGGATCAGACCCACTAAGGAAAAGTATTTTAACAATGAAACCACACCGTTCCTATAAAAGGTGAGTCTTTTTTCAGCAAATCCTTCCGAACGTCATTGACATTACTCTTTTTATAAATATCATTCAGATTTCTGAATATTGCAATTGGTGCGGTGATTTGGACCAGGGACTTGTCAGTATCCCCCTCTTAGAGAGAGTGAGGGCAAATCCTGACAGGAAGAAAAATAATAACATAATAATCATTGATATTTGAATTGTACCGTGTGCGATTGGTAAATTGACGCCAGTTTTTATTTTTAATTTCGCGTATGCACGTTATTTGTTTTTGATATTGTTGACCGCAGAGTGCAGTAGGTTCAGTTGGACACCAACTGTGAGAAAAAGAGTACCATAACGCGATTCATTCCGCTAGAAATATGGAAACGGAATGCAGTACTGCTTGGCATTCGCACCGGAATCAACAATACCAACATTTCACAGTGCTTGTGTGTCAATCTGAGGACAGTGCAGACGATTCGTAAATGGACCTAATGGCGATTACGAAGGCACGACAGCTCGGAAGACATAGACCGTTCTGATAAGAAAAGAACTCCCGAATTTGTTATTGAGTCCCTCAGAGGCCTTGAGGAGGAAGTGCTTCCCTGGGTCAAGAGGGCTTCTGCAGGAAGACTGTCTGGCAAGAGGACTGCACCAGGACACAAAATTAGTAGTCTGTCATGGCTGTCAGACAATTTCTGCGACCTCATCACCCCTTACATCTGGCCACCTAACTCCCCAGATTGTAAACCCGCTGTATCATTATATGTGGGGCTCAGCTGAGCTAGAGATCAACAATACTCCTTGTTACATCAAAAATGAACTGAAGCCAATGATTATGGCAGCATTCACCAACTTAAAGAAGGAGGCCGTCCAGAAGAGATGCAGGAGATTCCGATGTTGTCTGGTGGCAGTGGTTGAAGCCAATGGCGATTTTATAGAATAATTTTAGTCTTTCCTATTTTAAGATATTTTTGTGTAGTTTTGGTAAATATATCTATTAAAATGAGATGTCAATGTTATTTTTATTTTTGCCTAATTAAGACGACAATTTATCTCTCGCAGCCTGTATTTTGCCCTCAATTTATCACTACGTACTAACTTTACACCCACGTCAATACGATTTCACTAAACTTTAGGCAGTTTGTACGCGAACGAGGATAAAAAAACAACAACATAACAATAAAATAATTAATTCGCTAATTCTTGACTTAATATTTGCTTCAATCTTTTCAGCCATCTATTCACTAACGTGTTTGTGTGAAAATCACCATAAAGATAGGATATAGTGTTTTCCTAAGGGTAGTTTAGATGCAGCACAAGGCCGAAAGTTTAGGGCCCCCAGTGAGAATCGAACGCACTCTTCAGTTGTAACAAGCTTGTTAACCATTACATCACGTCGAAGTACCCAAAGATTTTCTAAGCGTAGCTAAGATGTATGAGCCACCCAGTGAGGATTGAACGCATTATTCAGTCGTAATCGATATAGCCAAACATGCTTGTTAACCATTACACTACGTCGTTACCTCCCATTGGTATGTTATGCGCTGTTTTCCTCTGTCCCTCTTGTCTTTAGTATTTCATGTGAGTGTCAAATTTTCCATGCCCTCTTTCTTCATGTGCGACAGAAATTTGAACTCTCTTTCTGATATTAAATATAAGTTTCCTTTTTGTTTCCATTTTCTCTAAAATTTCACTATTGCTCCCATATTCTGTCTATGATCTTCTCGGTAACCTTTGACAGAACCACATTTTTGTTGCTGCAAGTCATTTCTTCAGTGTGGAAATTCGTCATTTTTAAATATATACGTCATTATTGTTTTCTATTTAGAAAATAATATATATATATATATATATATATATATATATGTGTGTGTGTGTGTGTGTGTGTGTGTCATTTTTAAATCTAAGTGTCCGTTTTGTTTCCATTCTCACTAAAAAATCGTCATTGCTCATATATCCAGTCTATCATCTTCTCAGCATCCGTATTTTCAGAAACACATTTCTGTTGCCGCAAGTCATTTCTTGATCAGTGGTAATTCGTCATTTTTAAATATATACGCCATTATTATTTTAAATTTAGAAAATTATATATATATATATATATGTGTGTGTGTGTGTGTGTGTGTGTCTCATTTTTAAATATAAGTGTCCTCTTTGTTTCCATTTTCACTAAAAAATCGTTATTGCTCATATATCCTGCCTATGATCACCTCAGCAACCTTTTTTGAGAAGCACATTTTTGTTGCCGGAAGTTATTTCTTCATCAGTGTGGAAACTGTCTTCTGTTTCCTAATATTTTGCTATGCCAATGGACTTTCGGATTTTAGTGTCTCCCTTTCGGTTCTTTGTTATTAGACTTCCCATATATTTAAAATGTACTTGTTTGATCTGATTTTAAATTACATGTTGGACTTTCCCTCCTAACGGACAACCATGCATATTGTCTTCTTTCTGATGATGGTTTATATCTTTCTTCTCGCTTTCCTTCACTATCAGATTTACGATTACTTCTTGTTTCATTTCCGTGTCTGCTATCAGCACTGTGACATCTGCACTTCATATGTCTGTTAAGATTTTGTCAAAAATAATGAATCCTAAGAGAACATGTAATTATCTTAGAATCGCCTCACTCTATAGGTTGAATAATTAGAAGGCACGGTGAAAATAAGTAAATGCCTGTTATTCCGTTACGACTCAAGTATGACTCATCTACTGTTAACGTTTTAAGTTTTATATATGTTAAGCATAAGAAAATGATAACGGATGAGTAACTACTTGGAGTAATGGATAGCGGCTCGGATTGAGGAATAGGAGAGCCGAGTTCGAATTCAAGTCGAATCCATTACATTCACTTACGTGCTCATACCTTTGGGAAATGTATGAATCCTCTTCTTCTCACCCCAGGGTAAATAGCAGGACAGACCGGGTTCCATAATTTTGGATGGTAACTGGTCTACCGCAGGAAGAAATGCCACCCTACTGCAGATAAAAATCTGCCTCGTCAGTCATATATATAAGTGAACATTGAAGTCAACACACAGAGCCTCTGAGTGTTACCTTCAATGTTCTCTTTTATATTTAATATAATAATACAGTGTAACCCGGATATAAGAGAGTTGTCGGGACCTGAGAAGAAATCTCTTATATCCGGGTTTTGTCTATTTTATATACATTAACACAGGCTCTAATTTGGGACCAGAAAAAATCTCTTATATCCGGCTTACACTGTATACGGTCTATCTCTGATATTAATATAATAATATACGCTCTCTCTCTGATATTGAGCAATTTATCCCATAAATATGGCATACCTTAAAACTATATATATATATATATATATTTCATTGGTCTAATAATTGGTGTTACTGTCGTTTGAAATTTAAAAATCATTTCACGACACTTTTTCATTCAATTGGACTTCTGTGGCTTACCTCCATATCAAGTTGAAACAGAGATTTACTCCCATTAGTAAAGTTAAGCAACGACGAACTGCCTAAATGGTAACCCTTTGGGAATACCACATGCTGTAAGCTTGGATATCAGGTTGAAAGACCGATTCTCGTATGATCAACAGATTTAAGCAACACTGTTCCCGGTCAATACCTAGATGGTTGCCCGATTCGGAATACGAAGTGATCTAAGTTTAAACCTTAAATTATATAATGAATAAGCTTAAAATACAAAGCATAATACGAATAAGCTTAGGTCACCCCGAAGCGATGTAATTGTTAGCAAGCTTGTCTCGCTATAAAAAATTATGATTGAGTAGTGAGTTCGATCCTCACTGGGTGCTACACACTTTCAGCCTCGTGCCACATCTAAACTACGCTTACAAAATCATTTAGGGCACCGCTTGTATCGCTAAAACAGTTACGATAGAATAGTAAGTTCGATCCTCACTAGGTGCCCCATACGTTTGGCCTTGTGACACATCTAAGCTAAGCTTATAAAATCATCATAACGAATAAGCTTATTGAATTAGTTTATACCAGAAATCAGTACATATGGTTAAACCAGAAATCAAATTATATAATTAGCTTAAAACAAATATCATATAAGCGTAAAAGACAAATCCTATAATAAGCGTAAAAGACACATCATATAATAAGCGTAACACACAAAACATAATATGCGTAACGCACAAAACATAATATGCGTAACACAAAAAACATATAACATGCGTAACGCACAAAACATAATATGCGTAACGCGCAAAACATAATATGCGTAACGCGCAAAACATAATATGCGTAACGCACAAAACATAATATGCGTAACACACAAAACATAATATGCGTAACACACAAAACATAATATGCGTAACACGCAAAACATATAATATGCGTAACACACAAAACATATAATATGCGTAACACACAAAACATATAATATGCGTAACACACAAAACATAATATGCGTAAAACATAAACCATATAACGAATAAACTTTAAATATAAAGAATATAATTAATAAGCTTTAAACATTAATTATACGTTTTAAACAAGTTTCCATCCTGTAGTTAAGGGATGAATTTATAAGCATTTTTATTCCTGAAGCAAAGAAGGCAATGATAATAAATGAGGTCGTTTAATTGTTGATCGAATGATATGCGGACTTGTGGCGAGATATAGTAAGTGCCGGGAAACTTGAAAATGATAATGATTGATCCGTCTGCTCAAAGGAGCTTTCCCTTCGGGAGAAGACCTCTAGGATATGCGTCTGTTGAGATCAAGATATTATTTGAATTGAAGTTCATTCCGCTCAAGCAATACAACCAAAAAAGAGAAAACTTTTATGAGAATACTTCCTATTTGAGACATTTCCCTCCAGCATCAAATATTCATGAAGAAAATGCTTAAAAGCGTGTTCAAACCTCCAACTTCAGTCTTGTCAACAAGAACAAAAATCTCTAAATATTAATGCAAATTCTCCTAGTCAACAAATCTAACTTGTGAAGAATTCCTAGAAGGAAACGCATAAAACAGATTTAAAAGCAGATAAAATGTAAAATAAATAACAATTGAATGTAAAATTCTTTAAATCTTCAAAAATTGCATTAGTGTTATGTATATTTAAATAATGGATCGGAATATAAACATCCAAATACTGAAGATTATTAAATAAATTCAATTACAATTCTAACACCGAAATTTCAATTTATATTCACGTTTGCCGTTAAACTTTCTGTTGATGTTTTAAATAGATGAGATTCAGACAATACATCAAATTGACGAAAGAGTTAAACATCCACGAAACATATTTACATGTAAAAGAGCATGATACATTTACAGAATGTACACATTCCTAAAATACAAAACTTGCAAGCACGAAACAGAATATCATATAGATATTAAGCTTCTCAGTTGAAACAGGATTTCCTATATGCGCCATATCCCGTTAGGACGTAGAAGATGAAGTCCCTCCACAACTTCTTATCCTTGCCGATTTTAGTAACGTTTGTATTTTTACCATCCCTCTCACTAAAGTTTCGGTATCCATTAGCAAAAGCAGTTCAGGTAAATTGCTCTCTGCCTCCTCTTATCACTTTTACCTTCGATATGTTCTGTACCAGGACATTCCACAGTATGTGTCGCGGAGAATTCAGCTGTCTCTCTTTCTCTGATTCCAAGTGTCGTTTCGTTTCGATTTTCCTCATTAATCTCATGATCGGTCCGTGATAGATTAGACATTCTTCTGCAGAACCACTTTCTCCGTTGCCTCAAGTCTTCTCTTCATGCGCGATTAAGTTATCGTGACTTCATTGATATACAAGAGGATTGATAATGTATAGTTCAACGCTTTTCTTTGTTTCTAGCCGGAAGTTACCTGATTCTTAGTACTGGCTTAATTTTTGGAATGCATTTTGATATGACACAGCGCGTTCGGATTTCGGTGCCACCTTCATCCGACAGTTGGCAAAATGAAATAAAATATTTAACAGACCGACCATGTTAGTCCCTTTTAATAAAAGCTGTTTTGATTTATATATTTTTTCTCTATCTCAAATTATCTATCTATCTATCTATATATATATATATATATATAGTTTATGCAAAATTATGTAATCCGGATGGGTAAACACAGGGAGTATGATATCCGGAGAGCTCAATGTAAAATTCAGAGCAGATATGTTTGAATAAAAACAGACCACTTTAAGGCTCCATGTAATAAGTTATTTCACCACAACCCCTTTAACAGGGCTCTGGATCGTCAGACTTTATTTCCAAAGGTTCAGAGCCCTGTTAAAGGGTTTGTGGTGAAATAACTTATTACATGGGGCCTTAAAGTGGTCTGTTTTTATTCCAATATATATATATATATATATAAAGATGATCTATTTCTCTGTATGTATATACGTGTATGTACTGTATATATTTATCAATGCTCTCTCATGTATATATGAATGTCAGTTATCCTCAAGGACACATGGCACAGTGGATAAAGCCGTTAGTTAGATCCAGTGACAGGACCCAAACAGTGGGAGTTCAATACCCGGTTAAGGCAGTGGAGAACTTTCAGAGGGAAATTAACAGGAGATAACTGATAACTGACATCCACCAAATATGGCACGTGGAACTAGAACAGTCTAGCCCAGTGAGCGAAATAAAGGGTTCAGTTCTACATTCCAACCACCTGTAGAAGGTCGGAGCGTAAAACGGCCGAAACGTTGTAATAAATATGGCGACAAAGAGGAGAATAATAATCCGAATGATGTGAATAAGTGTATATATATATATAATCCGAATTTAATGAGAACGAAAATAATACAAATTCTAACATTCACAGCATTAATTCAAAAGAGGGCTCGACACCAAGAGTAGATCAATAATTATTTATTATAATTTTACATACTGACGAAAACAACTTGCTCACTTCAAATATGCATTCGTGTTTCGATGCGGCTGCATCTCGACAGTTAAGAATAAAGAAATCGAGACAAGAATGCATCTTTGTACGGAGCAACTTGTTTTTGCCCGTATGTACAAATTATATATATATATGTGTGTGTGTGTGTGTGTGTGTGTGTGTATTATAATTATTTAAATACATATACATGTTATATACAAGCCATTGTTTGCTCAATGGGCATTCATCTTTTATATTTGCTATAAATTCATTCTCTTCCCAGCAATTTTCCAAATATAAATGATATTTGCCGGAAGCCTGAGGAAATTGAACGGTATTTGGGAAAAAAATCATGAGTAATGTCAAAATTATTTGGTCAATATTAAAACAAAAAATGGTAAATAAAAGGAAGAAAAAATGACAATAAGGAAGTCAGAACGGTAAGCCTACAATAAAAACATTGATATTTTCACAAAATTCCTGACGAGAGTATACTGGATTGCTTGAAAGATTAAAAGAGAGTATAAGGGATAAATGAACTTACCTTAATATTTCCAATTATTAATGGATGCAGAGAAAATAAAAGACAGATAAGCGGTATTAATATACTTGCTTTTGAAAGGTTGTAAGAAACAGGAAAACATTTTAAAAGACAAAAATTATCGTCTGTTAATAACAGTAAAATACATATTAAAATATCAATCAATAAAAGTTAAATGAAATAGGCAACGAAGACGGAAATATATATCGATGTGCTTGGGCAGAAAAACAAAAAATAATTCTATATAATCATATCTTTATATAGGATAGGTCATTTCCTCTTTATACAAATGACAGTTGACATTTGTATTACAGTATAAACGGGGGTAGGAATCAACGACATACATGTTTATCAAAGCATTTATTCGGCGGGTAATATCATGCAGGAGCTATACTGAGCATTTCTTTACTGGAAATGTTCAAAGTGCTTTTTCCCTTGTGATCAAGAAACAATATCAACCGAACAGAAACAGCATTTGCAGAGATCGATAACAATTTTCCCCAAGCTTTGTAGTCGCTTGAGTCTTCAACGACTGAATGACACTAGATTTTTCACGATGAAAAATGTCTTTCATGAGACCCCAAAGACATAATCTGAAGGTGGGAATCATGGAGAACGTTACATCAACTTTTTCAGTAAAACATTGGCAGTTTATTTCCTGCTTGAACGCAATTTTAAGGTCTGAAAACCACGTACATTTCATCCCGCATGTTGGACGTTTTTAAGACCATAAATATAGCAAAACTCAAAATAATTTTAACACACACACACATATATATATATATATATATATATATGTGTGTGTGTGTGTGTGTTATTATATCTCTGGTTTATATGTCAATAGCAGGAGAGACGGATCGAAGGGAAGGACAAATCTGAACACAAAACCTAAACAGGATTTGTTTGTGCACCAGTCATCTGTATTCGGTTCTCCCAAAAAATGTTACTATGATAAAATAATATGAGGGAGTAGTCTGGATTTAAGTATTGGGCCCTTGTAGAGTCACACACACACATTATATATATATATATATATATATATATATATGAATATATATATATATATAGATGCATATATATATATATGAATATATATATATATATAGATGCATATATATATATAGATGCATATATATATATATGAATATATATATATATATATAGATGCATATATATATATATGAATATATATATATAGATGCATATATATATATGAATATATATATATAGATGCATATATATATATATGAATATATATATATAGATGCATATATATATATGAATATATATATATAGATGCATATATATATATATAGATGCATATATATATATATATAGATGCATATATATATATATATATATATATATAGATGCATATATATATATATAGATGCATATATATATATATATATAGATGCATATATATATATATATGAATATATATATATATAGATGCATATATATATATATATGAATATATATATATATAGATGCATATATATATATATATGAATATATATATATAGATGCATATATATATATATATATATGAATATATATATATAGATGCATATATATATATATATGAATATATATATATATATATATATATATATAGATTCATATATATATATATATAGATGCATATATATATATATGAATATATATATATATATATATATATATGAATATATATATATATAGATGCATATATATATATATATGAATATATATATATATATATATATAGATGCATGTGTGTGTGTATATATATATACATATATAATATAATGAAAATATAATATAATATAATGAAAAACAAACCACTTTAAGTTACCATTACGATAATTTATTTCACCTAAATCCTTTTATAAGGATTCAGGATCATCAGGTAAAACTTCCAACAACGAATTGAGAGGAAAAATGGGATTAGAAATTGGTGGGTAGTGTAAATTTTGTAATATATATATATATATATATATATATATATATATATATATATATATATATATATATATATATGAGCGAACATAGAAGTCAACACTTAGAGGCGATAGTCTGTTTCATGCTATATGTAAGCGTCAGGCCTGACGATTGCATATAGCATGAAACAGACTGTCACCTCTAAGTGTTGACTACTATGTTCACTTTTATATTTACACACGCTCTATCTCTGATATTGAGCACTTTATCCCATAAATATAGCACACCTAAGACTATATTTCTTCATATATATATATATATATATATATATATATTAAATGAAAAGCGACTCAACCATTATTGAAAATACCAGTGTATCTATCTTTTGTGCGTTTTCTCTTAATCTCGGACGAAGTTTTAATGTTAGATTGATTTGTTTCCTATTTTTTCTCTTTTTTCGCATCCCGTCCGATCCCGATACCTATTTGTTCCGCATTTGAATATATATATATATATATATATATATATATATATATATATATATATATATATATATATATATATATACAGAGAGAGAGAGAGAAATGGATTAAGTCCTAGAATTAATTTATTTTCTGTTTATATTAGGTTGGTGCAAATATAATTTCGTTTTCTAACATATGTTACTATGTGAGAAAACGAAATTAATTTTGCACCAACCTAATACATCATTTTTATACAAACAATTATTTTAAGTAAATGCTCTGTTTATTCGTCCATTTCATGATATATGATTTATTGTTTTACGTTAAGATACGCTTCGAGCATATATGGTCGTTCTAGAAAAATAATAAAATATTTGTTGCTTAAAACAGTTATTAGACTTTGCTAACCAGAGGCCTCCTCTGTAACTAAATAGTATAGCACGTCAGGCCAAATGACCGTCCCGTGTATGATACATGTTTAATTACTGTCGGCGGACATATATTTTCTATGAAATCCATCCCACAGTCAGGCCGGTGCATGAAGTTTATACTCTTTATTATAAACAGATCATTTACTTAAAATATTTGTATTTATAAAAGTAACGTATAAACAGAAAATATATTAATATGTCTATATAAATATAGATAGATATGGAACAATGGCGATTAAAAAGGAATGAAAACAATTCTCTAAAAGTAGAACTGGATTGACAAAACATTTTCAGGCAAATTATGTAAATGGACTGAGTTTATTTTGTGTGGAAGGAAATATACTTGAGTGGCATTTCTGCGCTGTGAAGTGTTGGTGAAGAGGCGGCATTCACTGCAAATTGAACTTGTTACTTTTAACATGATTAGTGATTGTAGTATCCTAGGCTTCAAACATTATTTTTGATCTCTTGCTATATTCCCGATCTCATTTTTTATTACCCTTATGCGTTTCCGCAGCAGTTTCCATCTGACAAGGAATAATTAAGTCTAATCAATTCTCTCATATTAATAATATTTTTCGGACAATGCCATGCCAAGTCCGCTGTGTTATCTTCGACTATTAACTAAATTTAACATTCTACTCCCGCTCTCTTAACCGCAACCCAGGAAGAGGTGTCTTTCTGGTGCTCTGTCTTGCCAGAAGACAACCCCAGATTTGGCCACCTCATTTTTTGCATTCCAAGTTGTCCTTCCGATACTGATTAGATATTAAATTTTTACCAACAATATTATTATATTTTGCGATGTTATTATGTATAACATTAATTGCATATTTAAATCAACCTTATATATTCTTTATTACATGCTGCAATAAACATATTTATAATATGGCTATGTTGACCAGGATCAAAGACTTTTTATTCATTTCGCCCCAACCAATACAATAAAGCCACTGAGATACAAGACGATTATTGAAGACGAAAGTGTAAGAAAACATCACTGGAGAGAAATGACACTAAATAGAAGAAGGTTCAAAGAGAAAGATGATGATTGATAATGCATGTAAACTTTTGTACGTTGAATTTGGCAGTAAAGCAAGAAAACTGATGAGGGTTCCACAGGTGAGAAATATGAGACAAGAAAATATTATCTCTCTATAAGGCACAGTGGATAGAGGCGTTGGTTGAGTAATC
>OZ010602.1:47023955-47046455 GCA_963932145.1 Acanthosepion lycidas
CGGGGAATGCCGATTTCGCTTAGATTGAAGCTAATTTATATTGTGATTACTGAATTTAACAAGTAAACGTAATGTGTGTTGGAGCCGGAGAATGGAAAGGTTATGTTAGTCTCTGATTGAGCCTACGTTGATTCTATATAAAGATAACAGATGGTGGCAAATAATGTATACAAAAAGAACCGTCAGCAAAAAAATAAGAGGCATGCCAATCTGAAGAAGCATGAATATATAAAAAGAGTGAAGCGTGACTATTTCAAGAATAATTATATAACGATTCGTGTAAAAGAGACTCTTGTGTATTCTGGCGGAATTAAATGAATATCTGCAGGCAGAAAATAAGCGTGACAAACACAACATATTAATAAATCTTAAAAACCGGCCTACAGTTTCAAACAGACGAAATAAATAAAATGTATTAGTTGGAAACACAAATTATGAGGAGTTTGAACAGACCACGGTATCCAATGGACTGATGAAGTTAGTATTTCTGAGCAGACATTTCCTAAGAGATTATCCTGGCTCACAAAATACTTTGAAGGAGAGGACTGAAACTACATGTAACGCAAAATCATTTTCATAATCATATGTCCCGTATATTTTTAAATGACATAGCTTTTCAACATGACTGTTACCAGCATTCCTCACAGCTTTATATTTTTACACCGGCTTATTGTCCTCACCATTCTCACCAAAAAAAAAAAATGCGTATTCTTCAAGGCCAGTGGATTGAAGTTTAAAAAAAAGTGACTTGACAGTATCGAGATATTTGAAAGTATCATAGCATATGTTATGCTAAGAGGACCTCCTTAATATTCCTGACATGAAATAAATACATGGGAGATGTTAATATAGAATGTTAAAGATATGTCAACAAGGTTCCTACAGAAGCAGCACCCATAACAGAATTGAGAATCTTCCGTGAGTACCGTGATCGATGGTCAACAGTCAGGTTAGGTTTAAGTCTCCAAGATCTCAATTCAATTTTGTTCCCCGGGGCAATAACTTAATGCATTAAAAAATGAGAAAAAGATGCTGCTCTCTCACCATGACCGTTTCATGTTTAGCAATTCAGTATATTCCTTCTCTTACACTGGCTGGCAAAGAAGTATAAAGAACACAGATCTGTTAAATAACAGGTACGTACCAAATTGCTTCAGGAAATTTAGTAGCAACTCGCTTATTTACAGCAGTAGACATGAAAATATCTTAGAAAGCGCCAACTGTCAAACCGTGGAATCGCTGATCATTAAGCGCCGTGTAGCAAGAATGGTAGAATCAAGGTCTCCCCATCAAGACTTATTCAGTGAGCTCCCTCCAGGAAGAGACCACGGAGATGCTCTCATCGAAGATACAAGGAACAACACATCAGCAACAATAACAATTACTGGACTTGAGAATAAACTGTTTGAAACACAAGCAGAAGCCTGTACCAACTGGCCATGTTCCTTCACCATCGGAATGTAAAAACTTCCAAAGAACCAGCAAAGAAAAAAGAAAGAAACCAGACGACAAGAGAGAAGGGCTCGACAAAATTGACCTCATAAACCACCAAAATTACCATGCAGCAAATTACATCGCCTCTTCCAAGCAAGAATTTGTCTACTTAGTCATCTACGGCACCACAATAAAGGAATCGATCAGAAAAGAAATTAAATTGTGTGTGTGTGTGTGTGTGTCGTGTATTATGCAGCAATCCCTCTTGTATACAAGTTCCATTGAAAAAGCCCGACAAAGAGCTGTGGTTAAGCCTTTTATTTAATTTTTCTTGTGTTCTTTTTTTTTTTAGATTTTACAAAATATTTCAAGCTCACGCATTTGGGGGAAATTCCGATATTTTATTTCATCAATAAAAGTCTTTTAGTTAATTTTTCTTGTGTTCTTCTTTTTCATTTTTTTATCAAAATTATTTTTTAGCCTTTATACATGTGAATGACATTATTCTGTTTGCATTGTCAATAAGTATGTTTTTTTTTGTGTGTCGTGTATTGAGCAGCAATCCCTCTTGTATACAAGTTTCATTGAAAACGCCAGACAAAGAGCTGTGGTTAAGCCTTTTATTTAATTTTTCTTGTGTTCTTCTTCTTTTCTGGACATAAATTATGTAGAATTTGTTCGAATGTTCTCTAAGTCCGAACGCTTTCCGCGATGCCTTTAGCCTTTATAAACTATGATTTTATTTTTATATTTAACCGAATGTAGGGATAATTTTATGTATGTGTAAAGACTTATAGAATTTTTTTATTTACCAAATACCGTCAGAACATTGTGGCCGTGTTTATAGTTGATACTCTTCAGTGATGGCCTTTTTCATTTTTTATTAAAATTATTTTTTAGCCTTTATACTTGTGGATGACATTCTGTTTGCATTGTCAATAAGTATGTTACAGATAGAGTTTTGTAAAACTCCATTTAAAATTAAATGAGGACTGTTCCAGCTATGGTCAGAGATGTATTACCTGTATCTTCTTTGACGTCTTGCACACACGATACACACACATATATACAGTGATGTTCGATAAAAATGACTCACCTGATTTTTTTTTACTAAATGTTCTCTTCTCCAATTAAAAGAAAGTTGAGCTAAATTTAAAGGATAAGCGATCTAAAATCCGAAGAAGAAGCTTTGAAAGCTCTTTGAATTTAGCAGTAAGTACTGTCAAGCATCCGTTCAGTATCATGTTCTGGGGATGCTTTTCTTTTCTTTTCATGGAACTGGTTTCTTAAAACCTATTGAAAAGACCCTCAGGAGCGAACAGTACAAGAGAATTTTACAGTCTTGTCTGATACCTTCTGCTGAAAGGGTGCATATCGACCCCACCAAACTAATTTTTTTATGCAAGATAATGCTCCCTGTCACAAATCAAAATTGATGAAGGAATACTTTGATGAGAAGCAGGTGAGTGTTATGACATGGGCGCCCCAAACTCCTGACCTTAACCCCATAGAAAACTTATGGAGCATGTTGCTCAACTGCTTTCTTGAGAGCCTGTACTTTATAATGCTCCATAAGTTTCCTATAAGTTTTATATATATATATATATATATATATATATATATATATATATATATATATATATATATATGTATGTGTGTGTGTGTGTGTACAGAAATGCATAGATGCGTTCAGATTAAAATGTCTTATCTGATCAGTGGGAAATTCCACAGCTTACTTGTATCTTATTAACTGGCAACTGCCATCACATATTGGGAAAGATAGTGTAGATGCTCACCTGTTATCTTCTGCATGGTTTGAATTAACCGTTTCTCTTCTCCGAGACTGCTAGACTGGATGACTTAAAATCAGAGATATTAGTCTACCCTGCTACCTTGCTACCTAATCTATAACTGAAAGGGGAAAAGATGGCTTTTTGCAAAATTATCGCTTGGTATGTATTTACCACAAACACCTCGCCTCAAGCTGGACTGTTTTCAATCTCTATACTAGTCTTAGTTTTCTTATAGAATGTATTGTTTCCATTGCCCAACCCCATTACTTTACAAAACTGTCATGTTCAGACACATGCACATCCATACAATCACATAGCGACAGCCCATGACACTGAGACTGATCTCTAAATCATAAACCTATTGTAAGCCTACATTCTTTTGTTCTGGTAATGTTTTCTAAAATCACGGGAAAGAATTTTTGGTTGAGAAACATCTGTCTGAGGGGAAACCTAAGAGAAGTGTGTGTGTATATAAATACATATTGTTTGTAAAAACTAAATATTATCAGTTTTTCAAGTTCTCTGACTGTATTAAATGAAACAGATATTATTCATATTTCAGTACAATATATACATCACTTATATTCGCTTTTTATCCCAAATCGGGAATGTGCGTTCGGTGTAGTGGAAGGTGACTGGCAATAAGAAAACAGTGAGCAGAATTTGAATCTATTTCGTTACATTGACTTATGCGCAAATAAATTCGAGAAAGAGCTAAATGCATCTCCCGCAAGCTATGGGTGAAATATAGTATATGTATCTGGAAAGAATTTCTTATTCACAAAAAACTCTTAATGCAAAATTCACTGGCACAAAAAAGACTTAGTGTTACAATTTTTAATTTTTCGGGTTTAGATAGCCCACAAGATGTTGAAAAGCTGAACACCAAAACAATCCATAAATATCGTACATACCAAGCCATTTTTTTTTTTTTTTTGCTTTTATAACAGTTAACTTTCGGTGATTAATAATTCGACCAAACACTGAGATGTCGTTTATCGTATCACTACCTGATAGTGCGAGATGACATTTCAAATCTCCTCGGAAGATAATTTCTCATTTACGGTTCATACCAACTACTTTTGCTTAGAATATGTTTAAAATTAATCTTTAGGCAAAACCAATTTGCAATCACTAAGTAACAGATAATCCATGCTATGAATAGAATTCTAAGCTAAACTCCTGCGGTAGGGAAAAAGGCTGCTTTTCATCGCGTAATGTGCCAGGAATTTAAAACCCCTTCCGACATTCTTGATTCGAATTTTATTAGAATATTTTGAGGTGGATTTTACAAAATATTTCAAGCACACGCATTTGGGGGAAATTTATATATTTTATTTCAACAATAAATACAGGCAGAACACATTTGCTTTGGGGAAAATTTATAGAAGACATATTGCTTTCTAGAGGTCATTGATTGTAAAACCTGCCACACACCTATTTTTGTAAATCTTGATTTTCTACTTAGCGAAGAATATAGGCAGAAAGCTAATTGAAGAGCATATATAAGATAGTATATTAGCTTCCATATTGAAAATAATACACGCAATAACATTTATGGAGACCAAAAAATGGATCTGAGCGCAGTCAATTGATATGCTGTACACTGCAGTAGAGGTAATCATTTTCTAATCCATTTTTCCAGGTGGTCATTGATCGCTAGTGAAAATGTACTGTCAATGGTAGTAAATGGAACAAAAATATTTTGTAGTTAAAAAAACTTGATCTATCCGAGGGTGTTCTCTCGCTCCCTATATCTTTGGAGAATTCCCAGACAAATAAGTGAGAAACATTTGGAAGGATATGAAGAAACGTCTACATGCTATTATTTATGGTAAAAATGTGTTTAACATAATAACAAAATTATAGAATATTAAAATCTTGTCGAAGACGATGTTGTCTTATTGACAAAAGCAGCAGACCTCTGATAATGTGTTAATGCTGAGATTTGTCATTGTCGATAATACAACCGATTGGCTGGCACACTTACTTCCAGAACCGTATTGAATTATCTGTTTCTGACGGTCAAGAATTGTGTTCTTTCTACAGCATCATCAACTGTTATAAGCTTGTATTCAATTACTTTTATAAAATACTTCAAATATGGCCGCTTGGCCAATTCGATTGGCAATCACGTGCCATTCGAAGGTTTGCTTTTCATGAGTTTTTGGATTAAAAGAGGTACCGGATAATCAGTTATTATTACCGGATAATCGATAGTGTATTTGTACTTGTTTTGGTCAATATTTCTGGATATTTAAGGAAAGAAAGTTTACATTCCTTGACATTTTAACTGTGTTCCTGGCAAAGAAAAAAGCTGCAAAACATATTTAATTTAATTATTACGATTTTAAAAAAAAACTTTCTAACATTTTTCAAAACATATTTGAGTAATCCACAAAAGTATAATTTTGTAGAATCCTAAGTTTCTATAATGCTTGCTTTATTTGTGTGAAACATTATGATTCTATCAGTAGACATCAATCATGTCAAAGGAAGTTTTGAGCTACATGTCTACTTTAGACCGGTAAAAATAAAGATAAAGATTATGTTAAGCTAAGCTTGCTCAGAATTATATAAAAAAAAACTACTAAAAATGCAGAAGGATATATACCTATGCATTATGCAAAAGGGTCTGATAAGGTAAGCTTGAATAATTTGGCTAATATATTAGAATAATCCAGAAACTATACTGGAAGCATACGGATAGAAAATAAATTCAGTATATCGAGAGAAATATATATAAAAAAAAAAAGAGCGTATGACAAAGATGTGTCTTTTCACCGGAATTATTCCATTTTTCAGCGCGCCATCATTCGGAGCTTAGAAATCCTACCAGTGTTGATATCAGACACCAAGAAAACTGCTTGATCTTCTCGAGAAAGTAGCACGTACAACAAAAAGAAAGGACTAAACATCAATTCTAAGACAGAATCTACGATCCTCAGCAGGAGAAATAATCAAAGATGCGAATTATGGAATGGAGAAATCAGAATCAATCAAGCCTGAAAATGAAAATATCTGAAATGTCTTTTAGAATATGAAAGAAAATGCAAAACAAAAATCTGTAGGCGCATTGGAATCGCGAAAGATACTATTCAAAAGCTAAGCCAAGTACAGTGGGCTACGATAAGTTTCTGGCCAATCTTGATTACAGCAATTTTGGCTTATGTAATAACGTCGATTTTTTCAGACAATACCGCGTTAGTATCAAGCTACTCTCATCTATGAACGATAATTGACTTATATTTTGCAATGAAAGTCCGCTGAAGTAAGGAAATGTTTTACCATAGTACCTATTCTATTGTAATAGACACTCCCACAGATAATAAGTAGTAATAGCAGTGGCCAGTGGGGCTCAGTGGTGTTGAGCGAAGTATCAACCATCACAACTAGATTGCTGCGTCATTAACTCTTATTTCAAGTTCCTAACGTTTTCTACGTCGAACCTAATTTAGGACGACTTATTGAAATACAAGCCTTCACTGTGAAAACTACTCTACAACAGGAAATTAGTGAATTTCAACGTGGACAATAATAGGATAGCATCAGTGTGGCAAGTCAAATAAAGAAATTCCTAGATTTTTGCAGGTTAATCATCAAAAGGTTAATATTATCAAGAAATTTAATTGTGACGTCGTCCCCTGGTCGCAGCGCCAACCGTGTCGTTCTATCCCAGTCTACCACGCCACCAACTGTGACGTCCTACTTTGATTCCCAGTCTGCCTACCCACGTTGTGAATTGATCTAGGCAGAGGAAATCAATCAGTCGTCGGGGCCGTACTGCAAACCGAGTTCAACGGGGGTGATACTACAAAAATATGCATAAAAGACAATAAAAATGAAAACTCAAAAGTTCAAAGTATCAAAGAAAAAGGTAACAAACTTTATGTCTAGTTGTTCGATACATAGGACTGCATCTATCTCCCGACCCGTTCTATGGATTGTGACACGTCGTTTTCCGCTAGGCAAGTTTTAACACTTCAAGTTGTCTGCTCTCTAAGAAGTTGGTGTTTCGGTGGGTCTTTGGACGAAAGTCAAAAGAAAAAATTATTTCGGTGATCTGGATCTAAGTCGCTCTTCAAAATAATTGTTCTTGGTTTGAAGATGGGTCCGGAATGTGCCTTAATCCTGGTCAGCTATCTGCGAGGCTTGCCTCAACCGGAGACCGACTCTGGGAACTGCTGGGACTCGACTCATTTCTGCTCGTTGTGGCTTCGTTTATATGGGCGCCGACCAAAACCGGGGTGAGTTTGTCGGCACTGGGGGGTTCCTCGATAATTCTAAATACATATCCACCTCTCTGGTTAGGAATTTCCAACTTTTTCCATTTTTGGGAACCTTTCCTCACTCCCACCTTCTCATCATACTTCAGAGGGACGTGAACTGCCCTCCCCACATCTTCGTGGCAACCTCTCTTACTCATCCTCCAGATGGGCGGCAACAGCCTCCCTCGTGCATCACGTGATCACCACTCGACCAATGATGTCTTAGTCGGGCGTGGACGAATCTGCGGCTTTGTTTCAGGAAGAAAAAAATATCTTGCTTAAAAAAAAATTATCTCTTCTCTTTCCCTTTTCTTCCCCTTAATGGTTTATCATTTCTCCAGCCGCGAACGGGACAATATGACAATGGCGGTCATAACTCTTGTTCTACACGTGGTTTACGTCAGGTATTTTATCGCTAATTATCAGAATGTGTGGTCTTCTTGACACGGTCTCAAAAAGAAACATCTCCAAAGTTCCAGTCTGTCGCCTCGAAGAAAGAAAAAAAAACACATTCATTTTCCTTCGGTACAAATTCCTGATAACAAAATTTTATAATCGCAGGCCAAGGATGTTCTTGTGACGTTCGTGGGTGGTTTTTAATTTTTCATATCTGTCCAAGTCCTTTTAGTTGCCTGTTTTTCGTCACTTAACGAAATAACATTCTCATTTGAATTTTTTTTTCTTTGGCCAGCCGGTCTGTAGTTGATAATAAGATGTCTTCCCGTACCAATAGTTTGTTTTCATATCCTTAGATAACACAGCCGATGCCAAACATATCTGATTCTTTCCTTCTTTCCCTTTCTTTTTACTCAGAATTTCCCTGTCATTGTAATGACACTCTTTCGCCATTTGTTACTTATCAAAATATCCCTTTATCCGTTTCTCTCTTAGCTGTGTGAGTGTTCTTGCTTATCACTCACGATTCGGTTCTTAGCCTCTCCTTTTCTTCTTTTCTTTCTTTTCCCTTTCTGCCTCGTTAAATGGTGCCACATAATAAAGAAGCCCATTGTCGTGTGGAACAACGTTCAGGAAGACCAAACATCGTGTCTGAGCAAACGAAAAGGGCGCTGAAAGGGGAAGTCATCAGAAACCGTCGCCAGAGCGTTAAAGATGGCGCCAACAGCATAAAAATGTCGCCATTGCGGCGAGAAAAACTCTGAAAGAGCTAAGCTATCAAAGAAGTGTTGCATGAAAGTAGCCCTTTATTTCAAAGGTTAACAGGGACAGGCGGATGGACTTAGCGAGAGAATTCGAAAGCAAATATTATGAATTTTGTCAGTCAGTTATTTGGTCAGATGAAAATAAATCATACCAATATTCTAATTCAAGACAGGTTTATTTTTTGAGAAAACAGAATAAGACTTGGAACACTGAATATCTGCAGGCGACAGGGAAACATGGAGGGATTGGAGTAATAATGCGTGGCGCTGTCTCGTTTGGTGGGGGGAATCTGAGATGATTCTTGCTAACGAGCGGTTGAATGGTCCAAAATATTGTCAAATATTAGAGAAAGAACTACTCCCACTATTTGAAACCAATCAGATTGAAAAAATATCTAACTTTTTTAAAAATGGTGCGCCATGTCATACGAGCAAACAGCAAAGTCCTGGAAGGAATTGCAGGGAATCAAGTCACTGCCATGCATAGCCCAAAGTCCTGATACGAAACCAATAGAGCAAGTTTGGGAGCCCCTTGACCAAAAGTTTCGAGAGCGTGCAACCAAAATCACATCAGTGACAACCCTTAAAGAAACATTGCTAAAGGAGTGGCAAAATACGGATCAGACGATTGTTGATAACTTGATCAAATCTATGAAAAATCGAATACAGGCACTGAAACTAGAAACTGGAGGACCTCTAGTTCCAAATACTTTTTGTTCATGTTGAATAGGGATGACGTAATTAAATTTTAAAATTAGATGTAGTTTTTTCTCCTCGTCAAAAACTTTTCTTAGGTCACTGAATTAGGAAATCGAAAGATTTTGTTAGAAACAAAGAAAAAAGTGTTGAACTGTTGTGTAATATAAATTATGTGATGTCGTTCCAAAGAAAGTTGTTGATAATAACACCGATTTAATATGTGATTCACGAGGAAGACTGTGTAGAACCCTGTTAATAATTGAAAGAGATACAATAGATTTAAGTAGTGTCATTAAAATCTCACTTCTGTGTAAATGGAGGATAATACAGACGTCATCGCAATTTTGTGCAAAAATACGCTTACACGAATTTCAAATTCAAATTCACACATTAGCATTTATTAACCAATCAGTGACGTTGTCTTTCAAAAAGCAGGCAGCCATTCTTGTCTTTTGTTACAGAATTTGTAAGAAAATGTCTTCCCTCCTAAAAAATAGATATTAAGAATCGGGAAAAAAATATTTATTAACTATTACTGATGAATAATTTTCCCAACTTTTCAATTTAGTAAGTATAACTTAAGTATCTTTTATAAACCAGTTCTCACTCATTATCTTACGAAAAATGCCCGAGAGAGATATAAAAACAAAATGGTTCTACTGTTGGAATCACATCATATGCATGCGTAATGTAACAAAATCGTGAATTTTCGAATTAAAAATCTACATCTACTTTTCTCTCGATACTAACAAAATTAATTTTACTTGTGTTGTAAAAATAAAAAAGTAAGAAAATAAAATCGTTGAGCATTTTTTGAAAGGAAATTTATAACTTTTATCTTTCAACTTGAAAAGATTATTTTTATACTCTATAATAAACCTACTTAAATTTGTAGAGCTGTATTTGACGATTTCATTTCTTTGCTTTTCACACAATTTTTCCTCCACAACGGAAACAAAAAGGAAGCATAAACTTTAGAACCAGAAAAGAATGAGAAAAACTTGGACTGTGCCTGTGGGTAACGTGGAAATTTTTCAGCGAAATAGCAATTATATTGTGGCTTAAACTTACAATAAAAAAAGTTGAGATTACCGGGTCCTATAATAAAGATTAAAGGACCTTGGTGATTCTACCACTCGATATCACAAGACACTTAAGACAAGAATTAAGCGGGAAATGGCGGTTAACGCTTTAAAGAGTTGGAGTGAATAAATGGTAAAGCAAGTCCAAAGAGTAATGATGAAGGTTCAAAAGTTAGTCAGAGAAACAAAATGGCAAGGATTTGTAGTCATGATTGTTCAAATAATGCATGAAAGATGAAGTGTGATCAATTTATCTGAAAGAGTAGATACTTCAGTATATCTAAGACGCAATACTTATACGTCACGGAAAGAGTGGTCTTTTGGCCAAGAAAACTTGACACCACGTGATTACTTGACCCGTTTTCTCCAAGACAAATCTGGCGCATTTCCAAATCACTCTGGCGAAGCGATCATCATATCTTCTTACTGAGAAGAACCTAAGACCCAACATCCGACTGGCGGTTGAGTCTGTTCAAATTCATTAGTGTTTGTCTATTTCGTCGGCTCGCTGACTTCTCCGATTATTAATATATTAAGCAATGAAATGTCTTGTGGTAATATCAACTAAAGTATTAACCGAAAGCCGATTTATCTATTTGTTTACACAGTAAGATTACAATGTCGCATGTGCTAATGAAGATGGCCAAATCTAGTAATTAAAATAATGGGTATTTATTCGCCTCTCTACGTCGTTACAGATGTCCAGGGTATGATGATAAACTACATCTGGTAGAAAGGCCTCTGATCGGAAGGGTGGATAAATTGAGGGCCGTGGAACAACCTCTTAATTGTTGTTTTTCTCATCAGGTCCAGGGTGGTAGCACTCTGGGTGGTAGGACATGTGGTAGCTCCTGTCAGGGTTCCGGCAAATAGTCAAGCCCCAAGCTGGGATGAAAACATTTACATGGTAAAAAAATACTGGCAATACATAGTCTGTCTATATTTCTGAGATGAGGTATTATGTACATTATTTACATGATTCGGACTATTGTCCTCATCTTTGTCGCCATGTGCCATGTGTCCTTGAGGACACATGGCACAGTGGATAAAGGCGTTGGTTAGATCCAGTGACAGGACCCAAAGAGTGTGAGTTCAATACACGGTTAAGGCACTGGTGAACTTTCAGAGGGAAATTAGCAGGAGATAACTAATAACTGACATCCATCAAACATGGCACGTGGAACGCGAAATAAAGGGTTCAGTTCGAAATTCCAACCACCTGAAGAAGGCCGGAGCGTACAACGGCCGAAACGTTGTGATAAATATGGCGACAAAGATAATGTAAATAACTGGCAATAAATAGCCAGAAATAAAATTTGTAAAGAAAATTACTAATGATCCCAAGAAAATTTAGTTTTGGTATTAAATGATATCTGTAACGGGATTCACCCGGGGTAGGTTGAACCGGCTCTAATATTGCAGTTTCATGGGTATTTGGAATTCACAAGCGGTCGCCAACCCGCATGTATAGCACATAAGATTTGATTATAGTGGTGAAGGTTTTCGTGCAGGACCATCCACACTTTTTGAAGGGCCGATTACAGAGACCTGGTGCACTACGTGCCACACGGTCACCAAACGACCCTCCGCAGGTTTTGAATTCAGAATTTTCCTTCTCCTAAACCAGTTGAAATCCAAGTCTGTCCTGCTATTTACACCTTTTCTCAAGGGTATTAGCACGTAAGTGAATGTAATGTATTCGATTGGAATTCGAACTCGGCTCTCCGATTCCTCAATCCAAGCCGCTATCCATTACTCCACCGTGCCTCCCTTCCTCAAAAGTAAATGCTACACAAGGAGTTGATATGCTTTCAAACAGATAAACGTCTTTACAGAATGTGATACAATGTCGGTGATTAATATGGGAAACCTTTCAAAAATTGATCAAGGCATTTCTTCTTTAGGGACCCCTCAGTCACCTGGGCCTAGAGGTAATATTAATTTCTAACTTCCACAGCGAGTGTCAGCCAAGATCGAGAGGGCTCTAGCATTTGTAGCATCTGCTTTGTCGACTGCCATATTATATGCTTTTGATGGCGATAATAACCGTTTAATTATCAAGAACAGTCGGTATTCATTGTCTAAGCAGTCAGTGCTACTAAAATTAAGCCTTTCTTCACCAGACTTGGACGTTTGGCCGCAGTCGCATGGGTAGGGCCTTTTGTCATGGGCGCTTGGTTGCCACACTTTTGGATGCAAAGAACAAATGTGGATTGATTCATTACCATTCAAAGGTAGCACTTTTATATTTTTTAAAACTAACTTTATTGAAAATCTAGTCGAATTACCCGCGCCTTGCAACGAGTCAATCAATTCTAAGAAAATGATGATAGATTTTAAATCATTGTCATAATTAGTGGAGAAAAAATATGCATTTTAATATTACTCAATGATCATGCCGATGTGACCTCCATCTTCTGACTTTCTCCGTCTATATTTTGGATAAAAGTCATTCGCCTGTTCAAATTTAAATTCAATTTAAATCAAAGGAAAACGGGGGTTTTGTTAAAAAAAAAACTTGGTCTGCGCCTTTCATATCTATTTGACGTAACACTTGATTTAATGAAAGGATGAGCAGATTTCAACATTATTCGGCAGTTGAATTATCCTAACAAATATGTATTGTAAGACACTACCATCTGATTTGTGATTTCTTGCTGAACTTGATGTTCATATTTTCTCATTTTGATGGTGCGATCTTAAAAAGAAAATTGCTTTCTAATATAAAGTATCTTTCATTCTCTCAGTTTATACAAACCTCATTACTTCTATCCATTTATATCTATCTAGATATCCATCTTCTGGGGTTCTCCATTCTCTATTTGGGATAGGAGTCATTTCTTTTTTCAAATTTAAATTAAATCAAAAGGAAAAAAATTCAGTGCGGGGCGTTGTGGCCCCCGGGAAACCCCTTTGATCAAAATGATCATGCTAATGTGACATCCATCTTCTGGTTTTCTTCTCTATTTTTGCATAGGAAACATGCCCTTGATCAAATTTAAATTTAATGTATATCAAAGGGAAAAAAATCAGTAAGGGTTTGTGTCCCATTCTCGAGGACCCCTTTGAACAAAATGAAATATACTTATCGAAGTAACCCGGCTAATGTAGTTTCAGAATATATATGGTTATGGGCGTCTATCTCCAAAACACTAGCAACAGTTCGATGATAAACAGACCAGACAAAGGATACGATATATATATATAAATAAATAAATAAATATATATATATATATATATATATATATATATATATATATATATATGGGGGAGAGAGAGAGAGAAACATTGAGTCCGTTAATCTTTAGAAACTGTAATGCAGCTTTATTTAGCTCATTTGGTAATTATGAGCAGGGTACCTCAAGTACTCGATGGTATCAACAGGATCAAATCTAAGAAGTTCATGTGTTCTTCTACCTGCGACTAGTTTTTAATGTTTTTCCCCTAGCGTCCAACAGTCTGTGGCCACATCAGCTGGCTCCCCAACGACTGCCCCCCCCCCGCAAAAAAAAGTAAAAAATAAAAATAAAATAAAATTAAACCCTCGGCGGCAAACAAACAAATTTTTTTTAGTGAAATACTTGGTCATCGGGTTTGGGTTAACATTTATTATCTAGTCTCATGTCTAATGGTAATATTAATATTAGAAGTTTCCTCATAAGGAAATATTCGGCATTCATTCCTTCGTTCACCGTATAGTCATGGTTTTTGTCGGTTGAAATTTGCTATTTTTTAAACAATTTTCCGGAAGATAATTTTCCCAAATCCAGTAGCTGATATCGCACATTCCAGTGTTGATGGTTTCCTTCCTAACCTTTTGTTTCATGCCGTGTAGAATGCCAACGTTTTGATTATAATGATGTTTTCCTTTTAAGTAACCTATGCTTTTCCTTTGAGTTGTTGCTGCTGTTGAAAATCCCTTGGTTTCTATAATGTGTTAGAGTATTTTTGTAATTTTTTAACGTGGTTATAAAAAGAGTGTTTTTTTGCTGAGGCGAATACGCTTCACTCTCTGGGAGCCACTCTTAACCATTGATCTGAGAGGACAGATATATACAGCTGAGAATTAAAATATTTCTGAACAAGTTTTGTGCAACGGATGGCGGGAAACTGTATGGACGCTTCCATCAACATTGGTTGCGCTAACGACATGGAACCCGCTGAATAATTCAAGTTAACGAGGTAGAAGTGCTTAAGCGAAATCAGAGCGACAGCATTGAAACTAGAGTACTTAAACATATTTTGCGCCGGTGTGGCCACGGTGTCATGAGTGACAGCAAGATCCCGAAGGAGCTTTTTAAAAGAAAGTGTGCTAACGGAAAACAAAACGAACCATGAAAAGACTAGTGTATATATCTCTGAGTTCCAAGCAAATGATGTTTCCTGGAGGAAAAAAATGATTCATGATGTAAAATTTCCTTTCGAGAATTATGAGATAAGAAATGTAGAGTTGAATAGAAATCTCTAAAGTGTTTATGAGACTGAACTTCGAGACCATGGAGACGATGTACATGTTCTCATCTGCGATGTTTTTCAGTCTTTGATTGACTAAATCAGGTAAATCGAATCCTATACCAAGTTCATCTGCCAAAGTACGACCATCTAAGTTATGTTATATCAGTGAAAGTAATCTATATGGTTTGAAAGGAGCGTATTAAAACATATAAATAAACCTCATGTCCAAAATGATATGTCTCTAATGTTTCTGAATATGAAGCAGAGTTTGTGAGATTGTTAGGTCAAAAGAGCCAAATCAGTTCAAGGAGCAACTGAGCTTTTTATGATGACTTGCGAAGGTCATACTTTACATCAGTTTGCCTACCAACATTATATATTACATACAATTATAAAAATGTTATTGGTTAGGGTTGAATAGACCATGAAACAGTAGATTTAAAAATGATATTTTAAAATATAACAATTGCATCAAAAAAGTTTTTTTTTTAAAATCACCTGTAGATACCGAAAGATTGAAACCAAAGTAGCATATATATATATATATATATATATATGATAAAAAAAAGGCTTAAAGACTAATATTCCATGGTCATAATTTTATGCAAAGATATATGATTGCATATGTATGTGTATATTTACAACTAATATTATATATATATATATATATATATATATATATATATATATATATATATATATATATATATATATGCCATCGTAAGTTCAAGATTATACAACTAATCTTAAAAAGAAAATCGCTTCCCAAGATAGCATATCCATCATTCCGTCAGCTTATACAAATCCCAGTACTTCTCTTCCTTTGTATCTATCTAGCTATCCATCAATCTATGTATCTCTGTACCTTATTATTGTGAGATCGGAAACTACCTACACAATAGGCTCTTCCAGGACTATATTAAGTAGGCGACATAGCACTCTATAGGAAAGTGATAGAGACTGACAGAGAGTGACAGTGAGAGTCTAGTACGACTACCAGTGTTGGACACTAACTTATAGTAAGCTCTGCTTACAATATCTCTGTAACCTGTTGTTAATATATCTTTCTTACATCTAATCCGTATTTTACTTCTGTGGACCCATCTTTGGCACCCACATCAGTGGCGACGAGGATTCTAGAAATGCACTCACGGTGAAACCTAAATATATTACCAATCCCACATCTGGGTCAACGAAGAATTCTAGAAACGCATTCACGTCGAAAAACCGCAATACCTTGCCAGTTCCACAACAGTGGCGACAGAGAAGATTCGAGAATTTCGTTCTCACCATATCAATAGCGACAGGACTCGAAAAATACACAAACTCCACGCGTTTCCACAGCAGTGTTGAACGGGAAATTAAGCTGGTATTAATATATTAGCGATTTAAAAGCTAAACACCCAGCGTCTACATATATTCCAATACCAAACGCCATTAACAAACTAGCGATTCGACATCTACGGAATATCAAAGTCTGTCCAATTGAGAACGATTTCTACACGCCCACACACACACACAAAAAAAAAACAGTTGTTCGTAAAAAAAAACTGACAACACAAGATCAAGTATTACCATTGTACTTAAGTTTTCGGAAAAAACTATCGAAAATTTTTTTTATGTAACAGTTGAACTCGGGCATAAAAATATTCTCCCCTCAAATTCACTGAGGTGAGTTTTCTACTTTTTGTACCTCTATAATAAAAAATACATAAGTGTGGTGAAATATTATTCAATTACGTTAAAATTAACGGAACCACGGAAAAAAAAAGAAACTAAACACTCATAATTAGTTTACTTTAACTATTGTCTGTCCATATTTTTTTTCTGTAAAAGAAAAAAAAAAAATCTATCAAGACTTTTTTGTGTACCTGCTCTTAGTACACATGTTTCAAAGCAACAAAAAAACGCTGTCATTTTTAAATATGGAAGATTTGCAAAAAGTAGTTGCCCAAATGTTAAAACTAAATTTGGACCAGCAACAAAAATCAGAAGAAAGACAACAACAACTATTTTTGGATTTACATAAACAGCAAATGGAATTCCAAAAAATTAAGCTTCAGAATGCTGTACTACAACAGAAACAACTTAAAGAATTACTCGTAAAGGCATTAAAAGGCTCAAACTCTGAAAAAGATACAATATTCTCCTCGAGTATAATTTACAATTCAATGGAAACTTTTGCATACGTACCAGAGGAAGACAAAACTTTCCAGGCTTTTTACAGGCGCTACGAAGATATTTTCAGCGTAGACTGTGAACAATGGCCCAGTAAAAAAAAGGTACGTCTTCTATTGATAAAACTGGGAACTACAGAACATAGTAGGTTCGTAGACTTCATACTACCCAAGAAAATGGCTGACTTGGATTTTTCAGAGACTATTAAGCTTTTATCGGAATTATTCGGGCGTAACACAACCTTGTTCCACAAACGTTGGAAATGCCTGAACACAGTCAAAGACAACCAGCAAGATTTTCTAACGTTTGCAGCATCGGTGAACAAGCTATGTAATGATTTTAAAGTAGCCGAACTGACTGTCGATGATTTTAAGTGCTTAATTTTCGCACATGGTCTAGTATCAGCAGAAGACGCCGAAGTCGGACGACGGCTACTGACTAAGCTTGAGAACGAACAAGGATTGAATCTCCAAAAACTGGCAGAGAACTGTCAAAGGGTATATCGTTCGGTTAGCAAGGTCGAATTTACTGCTTATAAACTTCAATGAATCTCTCACGTACATTCATATCTGCTCATTGCGTATCAAATGTAAACAAATAACGTCACACATTATGAAATAGACAAAGTCCAACAATTATTTTAAGACATTGTTATGTTTGACATTCTTTTTATAGATACAAGTATTTAAGTAAATGATCTGTTTAGAATAAACAGTATTAACCATCATTTACCGGCCTGAATGTCCGAGAAATTTTCATAGAAAATATTCACCCTTTGACAGGATTCGAACCTGTATCCTATGTTTTTAAATAATTGTCGGACTTTGTTCATTTCATAATGTATGTGTGTGTGTATATATGAGGGAAGAAAAAGTATTCTGATTTGAGTTCGTCAGTGCAGAAATTTTCATGGTACAGCAATTCGAAACGGTATACTAATTCATAGAACGTTGGGGATGAGCGGTCTGTTCTGATAAGGACAACAGCCTATTAACACGTTAGAGGAACGTCATCACCGCATCACGTATCACCCCCACCCAAAATAAAACGCGTTTGAATATTTTCGTTTGGTGGGTACGCATATATATATAATGTACAATTATAAAAATATTATTGGTTAGGGTTGAATAGACCAGGAAACAGTAGATTTAAAAATGATATTTTAAAATATAACAATAGCATCAAAAAATATTTTTATAAAAAAATCACCTGTAGATACCTAAAAGTTGAAACTAAGTTAGAGTGATCAGCGGATATATATATATATATATATATATATATATATATATATATATATATATATATATATATACATACATACATACACACTAATTACATAAGGCCTATACTGTCCGATCACACCTCTAACTGTGTGTGTGTGTATATGTACAGCGTATTCGTATTCAATCCCTGAAACTTATGCTTTCAAGTTTAAAAATCCTAATATATTTATATATATATATGAGAGAGTTGATGTCCTGGTGCTTAGTGTCAGCCATACTGATAGAAGGCAAAACGATTCTCCATGATGATTTAAAGATATATGCTCTATGGGGCCTTGTATTTTCATAGAGAACAGGATTTATTTTTTCTACAGAGCAACATAAAGTGATATAGAGTCACGTGGCTTCTGCTTAACATATATTTGTCCTCCTTTTGTTTCGTTTTGCTTTAACAGAATAAACACCGCGACCATACTACCACAAAAAAAAAAAAAAAAAAAAAAATTAACTTTCTTTCATGAAAATCGTCATGTAGGAACTTTCTTACGACTCAACCACATACTGATGATCTAATGGTGCCTCCGCCTTCAGGTAATATGTAACGAGTTAATCTTACAAATTATTAATACTGATTAATGATGTACCCCAAGTGTTCCATATCTGTGACCTTGTGAAAAATGTATCCAAGCGTAGAATTTTAGGCTGGCTCGATATCATCTAATGTTTAGCGTGTTTGACTTCGCTAACATTTCTATTAACAGTTTTGGGCACCTCGCCGTGGTTTAATGGTTAGAGAGCATCTTTCGCTAAAATAATTACGACTGAGTAGTTACTACGATTTTCACTGGATATCCTGTTGTAATGGAATGTGTCACATTTCCTCTCGCCTATGTGGACTGACCATGTCAGTAGCTATATATGGTGATTACAGGATATACCTGAGGTTTGCTTCGGGAATTGGAGATTCGTCTCCAGCTAAGCTGGTCGAACTCTCTGCCTTCGACATAGCCTCGTCTGGGGTGGTAGACAGCTAGCCGACCCCGTGTATACAGGGAATTTTTGCCCGAGGCTACGGGCTCGGATACCCCACGTTAAATTCGGCCTTGTGCCAAATCTAATCGCTTAGGGCGGTTGGTAGATAACCTTGCTTCGGGAATTACTAACCTGCCACCCAATTCCCTATCTTTTCAGTGGTGTATTCTCTTTTACAATAAACCTCTCTTCTTTCATCTACATGCGTGTTGTTGCTCTTTCATTCGTGTGCCAACTTTGTCTGCTTGTAACCTCTTTAAGGATACAGTATATCCCATACTTTCGGCCTTGTGCCACATGTAAAAAACACTTAGAAAATCATCGTTTCTCTTAAAAGTTCAATACAAAGCGCTTTCTTTTTTTCGTATTATATGAATTTTGATAATCTTAGTCCAGCTTCGTAAATGTTTAAAATCTTTGCCGCGGTGTAACAGTTAATAGTGACGTCTAGGTAGCGATTACTGCAGCATAGCGAGTTCGATACTAACCGGTTGAACCTTGCTTATCGCATTATTTACAAGCTATACTAAACTTACTAAATACCAACAGAAACAATGAAGCAAATCATATTTCGAAATAGGCTTTTTTTATCTTTGTTCCATTCGTTAAATACTAATTTCTTGGACGAATAAAATATTGACACAATATCACTGGATAGCGACTCGCACTGAGAATTCGGAGAGTCGAGTTCGAATTCCAGTCGAATCCATTACATTCACTGACGTGCTAAATACCTTCGGGAAAAGTATGAATTCTCTTTTTCTCCCCCAACTGTGGATAAAATAGCAGGACAGATCGGGTTCTACCGCAGAAAGAAATGGCAACCTAATGCAAAAAAATCTGCCTCGTCAATCATGTAGGGAATGATACATGATCGCCTAAGCGTGTATCACGCGTGGGACATAATTAACTGAGCGAAATTGGAATTTACTTGATTCAGCAAGATTATTCCTGCAGACCTTTTTTCTTTGCTCGATTCATTAAGTACTAATTTCTTGATCGAAAATGAAACTGACAACAGTATCACATCCGCTGAAAAAAGAATTAAATTCTATTCTCACAATGTTAACACTATTTTCGGCTTCTTTTCCTTCTATGTGCCGCTTCCATTCCATATGTGGATACAGGTCTTCACAACTTCCTGTTTTGGTAGCTATTAGTAAGGTTTCTATTTTAGCAGTCTCCTATTCTCTGGTGTGCTAATCGTTTATAAAAATAGTGAGTTAGGTTATGCGCAGCTTTCTTGTCGTCAATATCTTATCGAAATATCAAATTCTCCAAGTCCCCTTTCCCTAGAAATGTCACCTGACTGTTAATGATTCTATAAATGTCCTTCTTGTTTTCCCTAAAATTTCATCGTTGCTTATCTCTTCAGTTCATGGTATTCGCGGCATTCTACTACTTCAAGTCTCTTCTTCCTTAAAAGTCAAGTAATTCTGTGTTTCTAATGAAATTTTCCTGTTTCCTGATATTTGCTTAGCATCTGTAAAGCATCTTTCGCTATTGTATGAAGTATACAAATTTCCCTTCGCATTTTTCATATGTTAAAAAAAAACACTTAGATATTTAAATTTTTGTGCTTGATTGATTTTGTTATATCGAATCATAGTTTGCACATTAGAGTGTTCTGATAGTTATGGTCAAACCACACTGAAACACCAGTTCCCGTAAGATCACCAAAGTTAAGCAACGTCGAACTTGGTCAGTACCTAGATCGGTGATCGCTTGAGAATACCATAGCTTAGATGCGGTGTGTGATATAATGAATAACGGCTCAAGATTGGTAATAGGAGTGACCGCTTGGAAATACCAAGGGCCCTAAGTTTGGATCTGCTAGTGGTTTAAATAAATAATGGCTCAGAATTGTTAATTGGAAAGCTGACGTCAAATCTCATTTGGGTTCGTTATATTCACTTATAAAAAATTACCCTTAATGAATTTTGATTCTACCTCTTCTACCCCAGCTATGGGTTAATTAGTAAAAAGTTTTATGACTATATCATTATTAAATCTTCCACCAAAAGTTCTCCCTATCTAAAATAAGAAAATTCTTCTTGATTTAAATAAACTTCAATGGGTTGATAACCCATAAAAATTAATCAGTCAAACACTTGGAATATTCCTTTTGTTGATAACCATATATTCTGTCTTCTGACGATGCGTATTTACTCATTTCTATTCACTTTCCTTTACTACTTTCTAGAACAGTTATTGTAGTTTCCTGTTTTTGCTATCAACACTGTGTCATTTGCATCCTGGTAGAATCTCATTCTCGCGAGATCATAGAAGTTGCTTTAAATTCGCCGAGAAGACACATACTTGTCTTATAGTTTTCGATTTTCGTGTATTAATTGAACTCATATTCCATTGACCGGTGCAGTACAAATTCTGGATTATTCTAATATATTTCCCTAATAGATAAAAGCTTTCATAGTAGTTTATAAAGTTCTTTGTGACGTAATATATCAGTTTATAAGACATAAATGCACCTTCTTTTTGCATTTGTATTTTTCTCATTATGTCGCATTCGCGATTCGTCTGTCTTTAACGAACCCGCACTGTTCTTGTCCTATTTCTGGTCTAATTCTTCTACGTCCTCTGTTCATCAGTATTCGAGTTACGAGATTTATTATGTGACTCATTAGGCTGATTGTCCGACAGAGTTCATATTCTTTTGAACCTGCGTGCGGGATATATGCCTACATCTACCATTAATAGAATACACCTGAAATTTTATGATTTTTCTTCTTTATTCGGCATTTTTATTCCACGCGATGACTAATATGGTCAACGCCGTTGCGCGACTTGTCGAATAATGGTAATGAAAGCGAATTTCTGTGAAGTTTTAACTAAGGGTGAGAACGTTACTCGCAAAGTAATTCAATCTTTTCTAAAACACGGCCGCATTACTTTGTTCAAATGGTTAAGTGCAGATATTTTAGAGAAAATTTCAACATTCACCATCAACTTATTTTTCTCGGATTTTTTTTTAAAATCAAAGACGGATAAACTTACAAAGATGCAAGGTGGCTACTGAGAATAAAAGAAACGGAGAAAACGTTACAAAGAGAAACAAACCATAAAAAAATGGATTCTAAATGCAAGAAAATTATGATCGATGACACTTTCACATTTTTCAAGATAGTAGTTGACTGTAAAGCAGGTTTTGTTTGGTT
>OZ010602.1:47051455-47146455 GCA_963932145.1 Acanthosepion lycidas
TAAACCATCTTCAGGACATATTCAATATAAAATATAAATAACATTATCAAACTTAACATGACAAAAACGATGGACACAAGAACAAGACATATCCAAACAGATAACTAAAAGTTTATGCGATCAGCGTTTAATTTTAAACATGGTCACGTTGTCACCACGTTTGCGACGTTGTGAAAACGTATTCCTAAATTTGAATATTATGAAAGAAAAATGAAAGAAATTCTATTTGATCTAAAATTTATATGTACGGTTGTCGAGCCCACATATTTTAAGTCACAGTTTGTGTATGAGATTTGGTAGATGCAAGCATCGGATGTAATATGTTGTTTGCTGGTGCTATTAAATCCAAGTAGAGTTTGATGTAGTCAGGGAAATAAAATTCTATTTGATCTAAAATGTATATGTACGCTTGTCGTGCCGACATTTTAAGTCACAGTTTTTGCATGAGACTTGGTAGATGAAAGCATTTAATGCAAAAGTGTCGAGGACCCCCGTAATTTTCCAAAGGCTCCAGGTGTCATTACCTGCGTCAGAGACTCTGGTGGCTACCTGAAGGAGTGGAGCCACATATTCGAGGCCAGGGATGCCTTTCCGAACATTAAAATGTGCGAATTGGACAACCCCGACTTAAAGAGATTGCGCAACTTTTGCTCTGGGAGGGTCTCGGTTTTAGTTCACCCCTCCTTATATAGGGCTATTAAATTAATGTACCCTATTGACGTCGGCGGTATTGTCCTGGGCGGTCGTATGACGACTGAATTGGGCACTGGCAGTCTGGGACAATCTGTCGGGGTCCTGCTCAACGCAGATTTCCGCCCCGTATGTGTATAAGGTTTTTGCACTTATTCTTTTTTCTTTTTGCAGGCCTAGACGATGGCAGTTAAGTTAGCTATACTGAATGTGAATGGCTTGAGGGATCGGGGTAAGGCTGCCCGCCTGCTCCGGGACCTGTTGTCCTTTGATGTGGATGTCGCCGCGATCGAAGAGACCCACTTTGTTTGCAGTTCCGATGCGTGTGTGCTGGAGGATGACTTTGTCGTCTATTCAGCATACGGGGACCGGTCTGCCAGAGGTGTTTCGTTGCTTGTCAGACGTACTCTCGATGCGAAGGTAGACCTTGTGCATACCGATGCAGAGGGCCGGTTGATCGTGGCCGATATTGCCGTGAAAAGTGGTTCGTTCCGGGTCGTTGCGGTTTATGCGCCCAATGACCAGAGGGAGCGGGTCTCGTTCTTTCGGCGGTTGGGGCCGTTCCTGGTGGATTCAACGCGCCTAGTTTTAATAGGGGACTGGAATGCCATCCTGGACCCCAAGTTAGACAGGGGGCGGGGTGCTAGCGGGAGAGGGGGCGATCGCAGCTTGGTCGATCTGATCGACGATTATGGTCTCGTCGATAGATACCGGGTCGATCATCCCAAGGGAAAAATGTGGACGTGGGCTCTTAATTGGCCTTTTGACAAGGTGGTTAGCTACCTTGACAGAATGTTAGTGAGAAGAGCCGACATAGAACTACTAGATTGCCCTACGTTCCACTGGGTAGGCTATTCGGATCACAAACTCGTTTGTGCCCGGGTGGCGTTAGACAATAGGCCTAGAATGGCTGGCTACTGGAAGTTCAATCTGTCTTTACTGGACAGGCGGGACTTCCAGGAGCAGCTAACTAGACAAGTGCAGCGGGAGCTAGTGGGGGCGGTTATCGGGAATAGGTGGTGGGAACGCCTTAAATGTAGGATTAGGTCCTTCACCACTGATTTCAGCAAACGGCTCGCTCTAGATAGAGCTGAAAAGGTGAAGACGCTTAAAGCTAGTTATTCCCGGGCGGTGGCTGGGGGGGATCCCCTAGAGATAGCCTTAGCTAAGGAGGCCCTGGATCGATCGAATAGCGAGCGGTACATGTGTCAGGTAATTACATATATATAAACAGACATATACTTATATATATATACATATATATAAACAGACATATACTTATATATATAATACATATATATAAACAGACATATACTTATATAATACATATTTTTAAACAGACATATACTTATATAATACATATTTTTAAACAGACATATACTTATATATATATATATATATATATAAACAGATATATACTTATATATATAAACAGACATATACTTATATATATATATATAAACAGATATATACTTATACATATATATATATATATAAACAGACATATACTTATACATATATATATATATATATAAACAGACATATACTTATATATATATATACATATATATAAACAGACATTATATATATATATATATATATATATATAATACATAAAGAGGGGATATACTGCAGTCTTTTCCGTCTTCTGTTTGTTTCATTCTTGAACGCAATTTTCTGGCCAATGACGAGAATATTACTTTGAAGTAAGAAACAGACAGTCACCTCTCGATATTGATGTCACTGTCCGCTCTTATATTTACGAATGCACTTTATATATGAATATATATATCATAAAAGTTTGTTTTCATCTGTATGTTTTTTATGAAATAGACATACACATGTGATGATATTTCTAACTCATGTCTTAGTTAATATTCAACACATTTGTTACTGTAATTCCACGCAAGTCGACAATGCGATTACGAGGCGATGAGTTACTTCAAGTGAAAGAGAGACAAAAAAACATTAGTGAATAGAAACAGATATATATATATATATATATATATATATATGTGTGTGTGTGTGTGTGTGTGTGTGTGTGGTCGTGGTATTCACGTTAGAGAGAAATATCATGAAAATTTAAATTATATCCATTCCAAGCACCAGAGGCCAAATATTTTGGGAAATTGATAATAATTTAAAAGAAAAAGCAAATATACGATTCCCCAGCCAAATAAATTATACTCTTGTAAAAAGATCGTTTTCTGAAAGCTCATCTGATGACTTTTTTCGCCCGTAAAAAAAATTGTTTATTTTTCCTTTTAATGCAATGAATAATTTTACAGAATGGCGACACTTTAATGTTATCAAGTAAAAAAATAGTAAAAAATAGTCATTATTTTTGAAAAGATAAGTGACTTTAGTGTAAACGAAAATTTAAGTCAAGTTAGTTTGTGTCTTAGACTCTAACATAATATTCCGCGACATGACGCCATTTGAAGTTCGAATCAAACTGAGGCTCCATTCCATGATTACTTTGCTGTCAAACATAGGTTATGAAATCGAAGTATAAGACGACACTGTTCAAGTTAGACGAAGAGCTGAACAAACAAACTTTAATATACCTTGCGAGCAATTACATAGGAAAAGGACTCGCGTTAAACTTGAGTCGCAACAGAAGGCATTTGAGTTCTGTTACCCAGATTAGCTGTTAGATCACAGATCAAAACTGACTTTTTAATTTACTATGAATGAGATTATATTCATCGTATCTATTTCGACAGAGATGTTATAAATGCTACGATCGTGTTTGGAACCGATTCTGAATCAGTTCAGAGCTTCAAATTTCGTTAATATGACACTATATGACCCATATAATAACACTGAATTAGAATTAGATTATAGTTTGTTTGTTTTTTTTGCGCAAATTTGCAACAAGGGATCAAAGAACATTCTTCTATATGCCGACAAAATAAGGATTTTCTTTTTTTTTCTGATTCCGCCGCAAACCAGATCTGTGTGTACCCTTCTGAATCTGACGCGAAAAAAAGACCTGTGTCTACGCTCCTGAATATGCCGCGAAAAACAGATCTGTGTCTACCCTTTCTGAATCTGCCGAAAAACCGATCTATGTCTACCTTTCTAAGTCTCCTGCAAACCAGACTTGTTTCTACCTTTATGCCCCAACTGTCTCCCCTTTTCCAACTTGACATTATTTGTTTTCTAAAGCTTATCACCCTTTTGCAGGTTATGTAAAGCCAGAATACTTTTTAGATAATTTTTTCGATATAATAATAATTTAGTGATACAAGTCTTACTAACCTATATATGGGAGGAGAATATGCAAATTTCCTTCAACGATTGGAAATTTGTTTTCTAATTTTGTTGATATTTTTATTTATTTTGACAAGAACGTTGATAGAACGTTGTTTACATCGATTGAAAGAAAATGTTCTTTAATAGTTGAAACAAGAGATTAAAATTTATTATGCACCTGCAAAGTTTTGAGTAAGACTGATATTAACATAAGATTAATGACCAAATTATTTTCTGTATCATAGTTAGTTTTACGTTTAAAGAGACTTTTCAACTGTTGTAACCGAGGGAATGTTAGCAAATACAATAATCACGTGAAGGTTGGTAAGGAACGATAATACTTAAGAAAAGAACAACACATATAAGATACGCCAGTGGCGTGTAGAAGAAGTAGTCATCTGCTAGAAGTGAGTCTAGTGAATTCCACAATGAAACTCCAACTGCAAGATATCTACCAACTGCCTCACGCGGTTCGATCTGGCACAAGGCCGAATTTAATGTTGGGTATCCGATCCCGAATGCTCGGCCAAAAATTCCCCGTAGACCCCGTTTAAAACGAAGTCAGGTAGTTGTTCCCAAGACGAGACACTGTCCTTCGACATAGCCCGGAGGCAGAAAGTTTGACCAGCACAGCTGGAGACGAATCTACAACTGCAGCCCAACATACAGTATTTACTACAGTATTTATATGAATGGGAATATATCCATTATCGGTCGTAGGTATGCTACAACTTCAACTTTGGTTGATCATGGAAACACTATTTAGCCAAGAGTTCTCTAGCACGTTGTAACTAAAAAGGAGAATTCAGCTTTGAATCCTGCGAGAGAGCGCATAAAATTCTTTACTATTTGTTGTGGATTCCGGGATGAAATCCGGTATCCAATGAATGACAAACGCAGGAATGAAACGTAACAAATAAATGTATTGCCGTAGTAACACAATTGGTAATACGGTTAGTAGATCCAGAAATGCGGTTAGTAGTAATAATAATATATATACAGTCTGGGAAATTGAGTATCGAAGTAGGACTTGCTTCTGAGTCTACGTGCTCGCAACTGTGACTCCTACAAAGCGGTTAACTCACACTCTCATTCTCTCACTGTATCACTGTCACTCTCTCACTGTCTCAGTCTCTTACTCCCGGGTATTCACCGGCATCAGTACAAGTACACACTAGGCGAGTCCACCTGTATGAAAAAGGGATGGACTTCTTAACAATATTTCTTGTATATTCAGGCAAGTAGACGAAAATAAAGAACTATACTCAATGGAGCTCTACTCATATGTGTACCGACTAATCATAACGTATATATATATATATATATATATATATATATATATATATCAAACACTCAACAAATTAATAAATGTTTAGTGAACCAATTTCATATATCGAATTGAGAGTTTAGCAAAACACCGGTCATCAGAATCAGATAATCTGTTGAATGATAATGCTATCAATGATTTATTCGAATTATCGAAAAGTAATTAAATAAAAAAAAAATACATACAAAATATCCCATATCAGCGACAAAGAATAGACACCTGACGATGAACATAGGGTAGTTTGCCGAAACGTTTTGTCTCTAAAAATATCTATAACAATTAAAACTGGGAAGGAAGAAGTCACAAGCACTATATCTGAAGAGATCTTCACAAACAAATCCAATTTTTATTGGCTGGAATCATTCTATTTCAGCGATTCTTTGTGCGCTAAGCTAATAAAATGCCGTGACTTCCTCAAATCAATTCATGTTTCTGACTTGATCGTCCGCCAATGACTTTCTATCACGTTCCTCTTGGTTCAGCGAACATCTTAGGAAAGGTTACAGGCGAGCATCCGTACGAATTACCGCCGACCACAACGCACTTTCAGCTACTAAATCAACGAACAACTCAGTTGACGACCTTTGCCAAAACATTTTTCCTGTCTTCTGACTTTGTTTGTCCGAGTTTGTTTGGAAATTAACCAAAGAAACTCTACCGCCATCATGCCTGTTCTTCAGCAACACATATACACATACATCGAAACGTTTTGGCACAGTCTGAATTATAAACGATTATATTATGTTGTTCGGAAGATAATGTCCAATTTTAAAATAACTATCTTAATTGTACCCTGGTATATTGTTATAATAGTTGAAAAATATATTACTCATTCCTAATGACTAAAGCGTCATCTTTTGTATCATGTTTTTTAAGAATTCTAGTTTAAACATTATATATTATATTTAAAAATTATTTCAGCCCAAGCAAGGCAGTAAAGCCTCCGAAAAAACAGGAATAACTGAGTGTGAAAAATTAGGGATATTATTAAGGTGGAAGTACAATAAAAGAAGAGTAATCAAGAAGGCAGCCGATAACGACTGATATTGCATTTAAATTTTTGAAAATCAAAGTTGGCTGGAAAGCAGGGAAACAGAAGAGAGTTCCACAAGCGAGAAGTGTGAGAAAAGAAACTGTTAGCATACTATTTCAACTGCGAATAAATTACAGTTATATCTAACCAATTTAGATGTGAATTGATGAGACCTTGCCACCAAACTTGAACATGAAAAACGAAGAGATGCGTTTAGTTTTATTGCATGTTCACGTTTGGTTCTAAGTGCTACCAGCATTAACAGAGGTTGGGCCTGAAAGATCAATTTGTGATCGGAGAGTACGCCACTGGTTTTCATAACCTACGTTTTTGTTTTTGTTTTCTTTCTTTTTTTATTATCATTTTCATTCATGAAAATATTACAGTTGATGACATAACACGGAAGTATGTTGACTCATGCTATGTTTATTTATTTCCGTCTGCCAGCCTGAATATTCGAGAAAGGGTCACCTTTGGCAGGGGAAAAAACATCGTTAGACTGTCGTGCTTATACCGACTCAGCCAAGAAGTTTTGCCGATCAAGCAAGGATGAATAGTGCTTTTATGCGAAATCCTTCTCGTTATAGATTTTCGCTAATTATGATATGTCTAAACATTTTTTATTAAAAAATATATATTTAAAACTATTACTTAAAACATAGATATTTTAAACAATCTAATGTAAATATAACGATGAAAACATTGGGACGTACTTAGTTGCCTCCCCTGACGTTTACATCATGAAATTTAATATATATATATATATATGATAAAAATGGGGCGAAATGCAAATGCCATTAAATCTTTTGTTAAATGCAGCCTAACACATGACAGCTACAATCGTAATAAATTTTGTTCATTGTTCGTTGGTTGATTTTTTTTGTCGTTTATTATTTTCGTGGTGTAGTCAACTGAAGATGATCTTGGAGGAGATCGAAAGTGCTTGGATAAAAAATAATTACGGCGTCTTCCTTGATGAAATTCATCTTAACATCAAGAAACTGATTAGACAACTAGAAAAGTTCATTATAAAAATAGATATAATATATCTATATTCAATAAAACATTTTTGAATGAGGATATATTGCTACACACACACACACATATATATATATATACATATATATATATATATATATATATATATATATATATATATATATATATATATATACACACTTTACACTCGCTCTTTATCTTTTTCATTCTTTTTTTTCTTTTTACTTACTAAAGTTGTGGTTTGTCTTGAGTTGCCTAGACAAGCCGCCGATTTTAATTTTTGGACAAACTATTTTTTTTCTTTCCTTGTTCCGTTAGTGAAGGTGTATTTTTGGTACATAAATGATATTAATGCATAAATAATTAAAAAAAGGATAAAACCATAGAGTAATCATACTTTTGTCTTCATATGAAAATTTTTTTATTAAGTGAATATGAGGTCGTATAAAAAAATGTTAATTTAAAAACCTCACTGTTATATTTACAATACGTTTGCTTGCCCCGCCCTCATCCTTCACTATATTTACAAGACACCCTCCTTAAATTTACGTTACACTTGCTTTTCTTTTCTACTTCTTTTCTTCATACATTTGTTTTCTTCTTTCTCTTATTCTCTTCTTCTTTTCCTTCCTTCGCCTTACCCACTCCTTTCTATTACACTATGCGTTTGACCGCCGCGCATTTGTTTGTTTATTTTTGAAAAATAATAATGTAGCGTTCTTCGTGTTTCTTTTTTAAAATATAGCGTTGGATGATCAGTTGATAGAATTATGCTGATGAGACCATGAGGTCGAAACCAAGGTCGAGTATTCCATCTGACCTCTTAATTTTTAATGTCTATATAAGAGATATGCATTTGGGCAGCCCGAGATGGTTTAATGGTTAGCAAGCTTGTCGCGCTAGGACAATTACGACTGAGTAGTAAGCTCGATCCTCACTGGGTGCCCCATACGCTAAGCTTGGAAAATTACTATAAGAGATATGCGTAATATCTTACATCAATTGCACAACTCCAAGTTTCATGCCGAAGCAATTTTTAAATGCTGAAATTACTATATTTATTTTTAATAGAATAAATAATATTTCTAAAAGGCAGTTATAACAGTAATAATAAAGTAAGTTATGCTGTAATAAAGATAAAATGAGGTAAAATAAAATGAAATGAGAGCCTTATATAAGAACTTGTAAATATGTAAATAAGTAGCTAGATAAATAAATATTTTAAAAAACCATAGATAAAGCAAATAAATGAATAATTGAATAAAAACAATGAATACAAATAGATGAGTAAATAAACACATCGCTGATATTAAGACTAAAGGTGAAAGAAAGAGAAAAAATGTAAAAATAAAAATAATATTGTAAACTGAAAATCGTAATGATAACATAATGGAAAAAAAATTGAAAGACAAAAATATTAAATGCCTTATCTTCTAAAATTAAGAACAGTTATACAATAAAGGTAGTCAGAAAGAAAATTTAAAAGAAATAATTAAACATATTATATCAATACTAGAAGATGTGGTCGCCTGATCCGGATCAACTATATTAATCTGGGTCAACGTGTTTCAGTTAGAATTGGTCTATGTAGGCAGGTGCTAATCAACTGACTTCTTTTGGTTAAGAGGTAATATTTTTTATATTTTTCAAGTTTATTAATTTTTCAGAGAGACCTAAATTACATTTATTGCCTTTCTCGCTTGAAGGACTTAGCTTCCACTACTAATTCCTTGGTGGTAATTGGGCTTTATTCTCGCTTTTTAGGCTCCAGAACAATTTACAGAGGGCAATACTGTTTCAATATTTCATTTTGCCAAATGTCATTCGGTGGTGGTAAAAGTGTTATTTCCATTTATTTTCCGTAGAGCTCTCGTAAAACTCGACTTCGCTATGTTTGATTTCACCTTTTTAAACTAAAGATTTAGGCATGCATTTACCGTTTAATGGGAAGGGCTTGCTATTTCTGTAATTTCAGTTATTAGTTATGGCGATGTTGTTGCATTGAAGGTTGTTGAAATGCTTGTTTAAAATGAAATTGTTTTGCCGGGCTATATATTGATCGATATTTTTAGCACAACTGTTGCTATCTTTGATGTTAACTTTCTGTTGAAGGTCTTATGTGTTGGGGAATGACTAAAGTTCTTGCAAATTAAATTAAAAAAAAAATCCCGGTGTTAGTTTTGACGTTTTAAAGGGTGGGTTAAACCATGTAATATTGCGTTTACGACGTGTTGGTTTGTTGGCCTCCTTATTGCCATTTGCTGAGAATTCAAGGTTAATTTTATGTTTATTAAGTTCTAATACTTCTACATATTTGCATTTAAATTTGTCAAAAATGTCCTTCTTATTAGAGTTAGTGGACAGACTAAATTAGACCGACTTATATAAGTTATTTTGTATTTTGAAGAATATTTCCCTATTTTTTATTGTATTTTTGTAGGGGATTCAAACAAATTATATTTGTTTTACTGTAACTAGTTTGAATTTTCATTGTTTTTTAGAACTGATTCGTATGTTATATTTATTTTGATTGAATAATTAGGCTATTATAACATGTTGAAATCCATTTCCTCATAGAGGTATTTGTTTGAATACGTTATAAAGGTTTGTAAGAATTTTTGTTAATGTATATTGTGTTGTTAGCTGGTTTTCTGTATTGTCTATAGGTTCAATTGTTAAGGTTGAATATTATATCGATGCAGTTTACTATCTTTGATTGGATTTTATAACTGTTGTAAATCCTCAGATTTTGAATTTTTTTATAATTTCTTGTATTTTTCTGTGGTACAGCCGTTGCAGTTTCATAGAATTAGTAGACCGTCGTCTCTGTATAGCATTATATCTAATAATTTATTAATAGTAGTTTTTTTTTTATTATTATTAAACAACCATCATAGCTACCCATTGTTACGTCAAAGCTATTATTATCATTGTTATTATTATGGCCCATTTTTGTTCAGATTCTTAAGGTTTCAATTACGCAGAGATTAAAATAAGACTGAAATCTCATTTTAACCGATATATTTACCAAAATTAGACAAAACATCTTGAGACACTAAAGAGTAAATTTATTCAATAAAATAACCATTGTTTTCAACCATGTCTTACAGACGACTTCGGAATTTCCTGCAAATCTTCTGGACGTTCTTTTTAAGTTGATGAATGCTGCCATAATCCTTGCCTTCATTTCCTCTTTGGAAGGAGATTTCTTGGTTTATCACTCAACTATACACCACACATTATAATCACGGGGTTGAAGTTTGGCCAGTTAGGTGGCCAGATATAAGGAGTGATGTTTTTGCAGGAATTGTCATGACAGGCATGACTCGGTTCTACTGCTTGTATGGGTTGGTGCAGAGTGCTGTGACCAGATATAAGCACTTCCAGCAGCCACCCTCTTGACCCAGCGCAGTACTACTCATCAAAGCACTTGATCTAAGGTACCGTGTTGAGTCTGAGGCCCTTTGGGTAGATGAATGGTGTCATAACGTCGCCATCGGTATTGATCACGTTAAACAAGTCCGTAATCAACATTAGACTCATCAAAATTATTTCCGAAACCTCTGAACTCTCCTCAGACTCCCAAACACTTAAATTTTCCTATCAACGCTTCCGGCAGCATGACGGCTTCAAATTTCTGGTGGGGTGAATTTTTCTTGCAGATGGTTCAAAACTAACCCTGTTATATTGTGCAATTGAAAAAACAACGCACATGCGCGATATTATGAATATAAGATGATGAAAATTTACCATCGCAACGTGTAAATCAGAGAATTTCAAGACGCCCTTGAACAGACAAATAATAAAGTTTATGGATATTATAAAACAGGAAATTTTTAACATAGCTACTACAAAACAGCTTTTCACTATTATGTTACAAACTTTTTCTTATCCACTTGTAATTCAATTTTCTTCGAATTCTTTGTCTTTCATACTGACACAAACCTATTATATGACAAACAAAAGAATAAATTTCATTATAGCTAAATTTTGTATATAAGTTTCAGACTGATTTTTAGTTTGGTGGGATTCGCTGAAGATATTCACATTCAATATTCTCTTTCATTTCGCAATAGAAATAGTTTGACCGTTGTAAAACATTGCATAACTTGTTACCAAATTAACAAAACAGACCAATCAAACTAACTAAAAATTGTTTTTTTCAAAATAGCATTACCCAGTAATTCGAACATTATATACTTGGACCAACTAGAAAATGAGAAAGCATATAATTCATCAAGAAGTTCTAACGGCCTTTCTTTTAACATTTTTCTTTATTTCCTGGGCTGTATTAAGTCGAGTAGAAAATTCACATCGCATGAAACCCAGAGGGACCGGACACCGTGTACTATAATTGATTTCTACACTAGATCGACACCCGCTCTTTTCAGAAGCATATCCGTTATTTTAGTACAAGAGAAATGTATTAAATTTGGAATGGAAATATTGTAAAACATAGATCTTCCAGACAGAATTTTTCATGACTGCCTTGATTATCAATAATTGAAATATCGGATTTTACCAATGAACCGAAAGTAGAAGTCTGGTAGGTGGAAAATAGTGCCCTTTTTATATATTCACTGTTTCATACAATTTCTTTCTCTCTCTATTATATATATATATATATATATATATATAATAAAAAGGCTTAAACACTAATATTCCATGGTCATAATTTATTCCATTGGAATCGTAAATACGATCCAATTCATCGGGCCTACAAATTCAAAAAGAAAACAGACTCCGGAAATAAAAATAAAATTTAGTGAGAGTGTATGTGTGAGAGTGTGGGACAAATGTTAGAGTAAATGAAAGCTATTGGGAGGGGTAAGAGAGGAGAGAATAACAGGAAGATCTAAAGATGAAAGAGGCGGGGAGATTAAAATTTAACAGAGAGAAGTTTTAAAGAGGGGAGTCAAAGACGGTTTAAGTGAGAGAAATATGAATATTCTCGGATGGCTAATACATTTAAAGAACCACTAATAGTATATATATATATATATATATATATATATATATATATATATATAGTGTATAAAAAAATATAAGCTTTCGGGACGGGTTCCTCACTCCAAAATAAGGGCAAGAATGCATATAGACATATGTTTACTTCCATTTTGAGTCTTGAATTTAAAAGAAAGTTTACGATAAATGGCGCTGTGTTGCTATGAAGACGAAGTTACATATATCATTCGTGTCCATTTGTGGTTCGTCTGTTTTCAATATTTAACGTTTGTCGTAGTAAGTTTACTGGGAATTGTTGCGTTTAACAGTCGCAGGAAATTCATATCGTGAACAGGTAATTGTGAGTTCTGCATATGGCCTCGCAAATACTAGTAATAGCTGCACGGGTGTATCAAATTGCGTTTCCAGACCGAACGCATCAGTCATAAAACGTTTGCTGCTGCTTATTATCGCGTTTCTTTGGCAGGTAGCGAGACATCACAAACTATGGATCGAGGAAAACTATTTTGATATATATATATATATATATATATATATATATATATATATATATATACACATGGGCTTTTTGAATTTGTAGGTCTTATGAATTTGATCGTATTTACGATTCCAATGGAAGAAATTATGACCCTGGAATATTAGTGTTTAAGCCGTTTTATGATATAGAAAGAAAGATAGACATAGATAGATATATGTGTGCCTGTGTGTACGATTATAATTGATCCCGATCACATACCCGTCCATTATGCGTAACTTCATTCGATTTTGCAATATTCAGGCATCAAATGAAGGATCTATTTTTTTTTGTTCTACACCTAGCATTTTTGCTTAATTATGTTTTACTACGTATGTATGTTTTGTGCGCGTGCGCAAAAAACACACATACACACATTATATATATGTGTGTATATATATATATATATATATATATATATATCAAAATCTATCTCTAGTGCGCATGACCGACCAAAATTGCCAGTTTTGTGCCTTTGTGTTGCACCGAGCTATCAGGCGGTCAATATTAGTCTTTCGGTGATATGGGAATATGTACCCCCTTCGGCTAAACCAAAATGTCATAATAAGGGTAGCGGGCGGATAAAATCACCGAAGGGGAAATACTGCTACCGCAGAGGAATGAATTGCAATTATTCACAAATCTTTAAGCAAAGAAATTTCCGCAATAGGCAATTGTACTTTCAAAACAGAGCCACAAAGATACTCAACAACCCAGAAACAATTGATCCTACCTTAGTTTCTTGAGCATAATAGGACTTCACTATAAGTCAACCCCGGGCTTCTAAAGCTAAAAACAAGGAATAAATTAAACTCTGTAGAGTCAGCCCTTTGTATATATCTTTTGAAAAGCTGTACCATATCACCAACTTTAATATAGATATATTTCACTGAAATATTTAATTTCGCCCGGTATTATGAATAGAAATTAATTAGATGATTAGTCATTGCGTGTTTCTTCTCCATTTCTGCTTCTGTTTCAAAAGATATTTGCTATCTAGAAAATACTCAGTGTTGTAGCATACCTACGGACGGTAATGGGTATCTGCCCATTCCCATAAATACAGTAGTGAATACTGTACGTGGTCTAGAGTTGTGCTGGTCAAACTCTCTGTCTCCAGGCAGAGGGTATCACCAGACGAGGCTATGTGAAAGGGCAGAGTCTTGTCTCGGGAAACAGCTACGTTTTATACGGGGTCTACAGGGATACCCCACAGTAAATTCGCCCTTCTCACCGTGTGGCGCGGTTGGTAGGTATCCTACAGTTGAAGATTCATTGTGGAATTCACTTGACTCACTTCTAGCAGTTGACTACTACTTCTACGCACCGCTGGCGAATCTAGTATGTATTTTTCGTGTTCTTATTGTTTTCCTTCATTACCAACCATCGGGTGATTATTCTATTGAGTGACCTTTCCTAGGTTACAACACCCAGGAAGTAATTTTAAGCTTTTGATTAATATATCATTCGTTTTCTATTTGATATCACTTTAGTATTTTTCTCTGTATTAATAAACATTAAAATAAAAAAAAATAGTGTCTCTTCGTTAAGAATGAAGAGAAATAACTTCATAAAAAGTAAGAAAATCGAAATATAAACAAATGTCATTGTTATGGATCCTCAAGAGTGTTTCACATTCTTTCGATACTGTCATCTTTGAGATAGCTATTTCTGTTTACTGGGACTATAAAAGGACACTATACGCAAACCTTGTATTCTCAGATTGACTAAAGCTTTCTTACTGCCTAGACTTGCGTACTTTTGTCATTGCAGCTATCTAGTTATCTAAGTTTCTTTTTTTGTAATATTTCTATTTCAGATAAGGTTTATTTTTAAAATCACAATAGTTCTGAAAACGTGTACTTATGTATAAAACGATCCCTCATTTTGTGTTTAATTTTAGTTACAAATAAATGGGGATTAAATGCGTAATCCAGTGACCTAAGAGTTCTGAGTTCAATACCTGGCCACAGAAGAAGTGGACAAAAACTTGGAGAGTTGAGTTCCTAAAAGGAAATAACTGAAACAAAGACACCAGAAAAGACATAGCACGTGGAACTACCACAAACTACCGCAGTGGACTAAATAAAAGGTTCACTTTGACATTCTAAGATATACCACTTCAAGGCTGGAGCGTACAAGAGACAAATCGTCATGAATATGATAACAATGATGAAGACAGCAGTCCGAACAATGTCAATCGTGTAAAAGAGAAAGTGTAATCTTTGCCCGGTAGGTTTCAAACGAAATACTGTATAAAAAGTACGATATCGCATTTTTGTTTATTTTCCTCTCCGCCAAGGGACACTAAATAAAGTCATTTTTGCCGATCTTTGACTTTAATCCCTCGAAAAAAAAAAAAAAAAAAAAAATATGCGTTTTAATCTAGATCAAGAGAATATTCTCAGATTGATTATTATCTGCAAAAAATTCGTACATAGTTTCTGATACAAGTTTTATTAATTCACCAAAGCTGACGTAATCAATTATGACGATCCTGATTGGAATTTGAACTCGGCTCTCCAATTTCGATCCGTTATCTATTGCTCCACCCACGCATCCAAGCTTACGGTACATGCTATTCCCCAGCGTCTACCAGCTTACGTACTGATCATGCTCAATATTGCTCGATTTCAATGATCGTTCGAAAGCTGGTCTTTGAACGTGATATGCCGTCAGCCAATAAAAAACCTCTCCTATTCGTCAACATAGTCAATGGACCTAAATCTGTACTTTGTATGTTCAGGAGGATCATTAACACAAATCAATAAAATCAATACGTATTAATCAAAAGCCTTATTTAATTATTAGTTTATTCGCAATCGTTGCCTCACGTTGAATTTATTTTCTTTTTTACGTAAGCGAGCCCAATAAAGGAAGCGGAAATTGAATGACTGTATTTTTCCCCTCCTTATGAAAAGGAAACTTTGATCGACCAGTCATTCCAAAGAAAGAAAGGATTTCATCGTCTAATAGGTTTCGTGTTTTGCATAAAACACGCTTCTATCCGAAGAAGAAAGAAACATTATCGTACTTTTTAGACAGTATTTCGTTTGAAACCTACCGGATAAAGATTACACTTTCTCTTTTACACGATTTACATTGTTCGGACTGCTGTTTTCATCATTGTTATCATATCAGCCTTGAAGTGGTATATCTTAGAATGTCGAAGTGAACCTTTTATTTAGTACACTGGGGTATTTTGTAGTAGTTCCACGTACTATGTCTTTTCTGATGTCTCTGTTTCAGTTATTTCCCTTTAAGAACTCAACTCTCCAAATTTTTGTCCACTTCTGCTGTGGTCAGGTATTGAACTCAGAACTCTTAAGTCAAGTCACTGGATTACTTCAGCCAACGCTTTTATCCATTTGATTCGGCTCAGAAACATAGACACATTTCTCTTTTATTGTTAATATCTAGCGATTTTTTTTTACTATGAAAAAGGAATATTATTCTCCTTATATGTGCCGTGTCCTTCAAGACATCGGCGACCATCACTCTCCACAATTTACTGTCTTCTCGAGATCTTAATAAATTTTGTCTTCTTTATTTTTATTTTTTTTTTTTAGGTCTACTTAACGTTACAGGTAAGATAGCATTAACATTAAACTTGAAGAGGTTAAGATTGTAGTAATTGGGGAAACATCCTAACATGTTGTACAGTAAATTATCAAAGACATTTTTCAGACTAGTCTACGAGTATAATAAATGTGATACTTGCAAAGTGTCCTACTATTTTGGCCTTGTCTCTAAGCTAAGTCTTATCAAAAGTTTTTAGATACCTCACTCAGAATCAATCATTATCAGATTAATCCCCCAGACTATTATCAGTGGAAAATTGGATTTATAAATAACTTTCTTATTGACGTGGTGATATGCCAAAGAATATTTACAAGTTACCTTACCGTATTATGTGAACACATTTGATAGAATTGTATGAATAAGAAACCCAAAAATGTCAGTTCTCTCAACCGCTTCAGAGTGTACCTGAATTCTCTTGCTATGTTTTATCACGAAAAGAGGCAGAGCAGATTTAAAATGGAGTATTGCTGTCACATCTGCTCTGTAGCTGCCCAAACCTCGTTCCTGTCTTGACAGAATTGGTATGATAACGTATTTTCCATTGTTCAACCACTTCCCATTTTATTACTATTTTCTTGGTATTTGTTTTGGCTAACATCATTCTTTCGTTTCATCAGTCCAAACTTTCACAGCTTAGATTCGTGATTTAACTACATATTCCATAAGAGTAAGTTTCACCCTAACAGTTTCTTCCCCAGAATTGTTGCAATGTAGACCAGACTCCAGAGTGGACGTTCCTCTAATCATTACAATCTTAAAAGTTCCAAGTCGAAGTACAGCCATTAGCTATCCTATATATCATCGTAATGAGAAATTGAAAAAAAATCCATGGCTTACTCTATCAACGGATGTGCGGGCGGTGTGAGCAATGACCACTTGGAATGAGTAGCCGCGTTCTAATTCCAAATGAGTTCGTTACTTTCACTCCCGTGTCAGTACCTTTGGAAAAGGTATGAATCTATCACATCTCCCCAAGCTAAGGGCTAAATAAGAGAGTGGGACTTATAGTCTTGGTATATGTTTTTTGTTACAGCATATCAACCTCAATTAATACCAGAAATACATTAAAAAAATGACCAGCAATAAAAATTTTGTCGTCATTAAATTAATGACGACAAAATTTTTATTGCTGGTCATTTTTTTTAATGTATTTCTGGTATTAATTTTTCCTTCAAAAATATATTTCTGGTAATATTTTTTTTTCAAAAATGTATTTCTTGAAATAATGTATCGGTGGTAATAATTTTTCTACAAAGTATTTCTCGTATTAAAATCTATTTTTTACGCTTTCATAATGTTTTGATCCCAGTTTCGTGGTTAACTATTTGCCCACAGCTGGGACCCTAACAGGTTCTACCACCACCAGCCAAGGTGGAACTGATAACACCATCAATTAAGAGGTGGTTACACGCCCCTCAAGACCTTCTGATCAGAGGCCTTGCTGTTGGACGTAGTTTATCATCTTACCCAGGACGCGGATGTAGTTTATCGCCATAGCCAGGATGGCTTGGGATATGAATATTCTAGATATGTTAACGCGATAAAAAAACGCTCATCACCAATCAACCTGGACTACTCGTAGTGATGCATCGGCCCATAAATAACAGAGAATCTGTGTTTCTTCAATTGTGTGTGCGGCATATTTTACTGTATTTTGTAAAGCTTTTCTTTTTAAAGCAGCACTTTACCATTTCTTATTTTCCTCATAAAGTTTTTTCCGTCAAAATTATGATGATAAACTACATCCCCGTCCTAGGTAAGACGATAAACTACGTCCAACAGCAAGGCCTCTGATCAGATTTTGAGAATCGCGGAACCGCCTCTTAATTGCTGGTGTTCCAAGGTCCATCCTGACCCGGGTTGGTAGCACCTGTTAGGGTTCTAGCTATGGGCAAATAATTGACCCCCGAAACTGAGGTAAAAAGCATTAAAGTGTAAAAATAGGTTTTAATACCAGAAATACTTTGTAAAAAATTATGAACAGAAATCAAATATTTGAAGAAAGAAAAGTATTACCACCAATGTATTTTTGAAAAGAAATATTACCAGCAATACGTCTTTGAAAAAAAATATTACCAGCAATACGTCTTTGAAAAAAAAAATATTACCAGCAATACTTTTTTGAAAAAAAAAATATTACCAGCAATACGTTTTTGAAAAAAAAAATATTACCAGCAATACGTTTTTGAAAAAAAACTATTACCAGCAATACGTTTTTGAAAACAATATTACCAGCTATACATTTTTGAGGAAAAAATATTACCATAAACAGATTTTTGACAAAACAAAATATTACCAGAAAAAAAAAAGTTGTCGGCATTAATAAGCCATTGAGGTTGATATGCCATAAGACACAACAAACCAAACCAAATCATAAAATATTTAGCCCTGGCACACTTGTTTTCTTTTCCATTGTATTCTAACTTTCTATTGTAGGGTTATCGTTAAAACTTACATTCTTACTCGGTATAACGTAATTCGCATAAAAATTCACTATCCCTAAAGTTTAAGCTACTTGCCGTAACGTGTGTATAGCTAGTATGAAGACTGGTTCCAATACGACTGGTATCTACTCAGTATCTCCATTGAGATGAGATGTAACACAAGTTTGGGATTAAAAAAATTTCGACCTGAAGCATTGGTCAAAATTTACCAAGATCCCGAGATGTTTTGTCCGTCATGATTCTGCCAGTCAACTGCCTGACATTGATGCGTCTTCTATTTACCGGTCGCGCCATTTGATGGACACAAGTTCAAGCTTTATGTGAAGAACCCGAGCCTTTCCATCCGGGCCACGGGTCAAATTTTACTCAACCCTCGCAAAAGCGGGCTCTAGTACATTATTTGTCTGTTTTCCTCAACTGAGTCTCTATCAGAAAATAGAGCCCCAAGGGAGTCACCCTCAGTCGACCTGTCAGTCGCAAACCAGACATGGGACAGATTTGTCGTTTTTTCTCAGCCGAGTCTCTATCCAAAGACAGAAACTCTACTGAGTCACCCTCCACGCGACGACGGTTGTCAACACACCCTCTGGCCAAAGAGAGTGGTCTTCTCTTGTCTGACTCCAATGCGATTGGTATTTACCCAATCTTCCCCACAAGGAGAGATGTGGCACGCACAAGGCCGGTTTTTATGTGTTGCCATTCCGAGCCCGTAAGCTCTGACAAAAATTTCATTTACACCCTGCATACACGGGGTCGGGTTTGTCTACCTCCCCAGACGAGAGATTCTCCGTAGGCATAGCCTCGTCTGGGTTCCTGTCCAAAGGCATAGAATTCAACATGTCTGTCGCAAGCCTGGCAGTGAACTGCCTGACACAGGCACGACTACCAACGACATCATGTAATTGCACCGGGCATGTTCATAGAGTCACCGGGAGTGTCCTCTTTACTCCACAGGACACTGGATAAAGGATCAAGGCAATTTTTATATTTACCTGCAAAAGAAAAACAAGTTGGAAGACAAAATACGTTCTTTAATATCATTCTCTGTCAGTAAATACCCGACATTTTTTTTACTGTTATACTTGCAATGCATGGCCAAACTGTTACACAAGATAGAGCGTTATGGGAATGTTGTAAGGTTAAAAATTGAGTATAAGTTAGAATTATATCATCCGATCAAGAGCTTTTTTTTCAATTTTATTAGTTAATAAAATCACTAAAAATGGGCGACATTTTGTAAGAAAACACCCTGCTCTAAGGGTTGAAGTGTTTATCAGTATCTGGCTCGTTTCCTCTCTCTGATGCAAATAGATTCTTTGCTGTGGTACAATGATTTTCTAAGCGTAGCTTAGATGTGACACAAGGGCAACCAGTGATAATCTAACTCACTACTTAATCATAATTCTTCTACCGGAACAAAACTATCTTGTTAACTCATACACCACGTCCAAGTGACATTTCTTTGGCGTGACATAATGAGACCAACCATATAGTTTTCTAATGAGTGGAAGAAAGTGAGAGAGGTGTCTAATCGAGTTACCTATCCTCCGATAATAAAACGACACACAGATATCTGTTCTAAGTGTTGTTTTCTTCTATAAAGATTTTGATGATTCCCATAGTATGTTTCCGCAAACAAACAAGAAAAAAAACAAAACTTGAGGCCAAAATATCTTCCGGCGGAAAAAAAAAAGTGTGCAGTATGAAATGTTCGTGAAATTTAAATAGAACAAAAATCTTGAAAGCACTTGTATATTCAAGGCATCAGTTTTAGAGAGTTAGTGAAAAAAGATATTTTCTTATGCCTTTAATAATATAATGGTTAATCTAGGATACGTACTTAGCTTGGGGGTTGTTGAAGAAACACTTGACCATTTTCAACTGTCCTTATCGCTTTCCGTTAACAATCGATAAGTAACTCCTCGTAACCTCCAGCCTACTTACGTCTATCTCTTTTTCAAGATAGCCTCATCTTGAACACAGAAGCGATACGTGTGTACAGAAAAAGATTTTTCGTATACTTTTCCTTTTCTCTCTGTATTTTTAGACACTACAAAATTTCTTTCTTTGAGAAAATAAAACTCTTCTTAGTTAAGTTTGTCATTTGTTTGAAACAGTTTTTTTTTTGTTTTCTTTACGCCAACCAGCCATTGGAATTAAAATGTTTCAAATATATCTTTAGTTTCACTTCTGTTTTTTTTTCTATGGTCCTTGAGAGATAGGGTAAAACTTGTTTCGTCTGATCGGTGTTACGATAAATTCTCCAAATACGTTTGTTTAATTCTTTTACGCTCCACGCATGTGCAAAGTTCATTAATAATTAAATTACTAAACAGGATCAATATCATTTGCACCAAAAAGAATTGTCTTCTATCTTGTGCCTCGCCATTTTATCATCAGCAACAGAAACGAAAAAGCTGACATAGCAGCAAAGGAATCCATAAATATGAACACTTCAATGTGAAAATCAACTATACAATCTCCAAAGCAATTATAAATACAGGCGGGTGTGAAAGTTGTCACCCTAAACCTCACTACCAAACTGTAGGAGCTCGTGTCAGCAATCTGAAATAGAAAACTATATTATACAGGACATGTGTGACAAGACTTTCAGATCACATTGTACATTCATTATAAGCCAGTGGCAAATGTTATGGAACTACGAACCAACCAACAAAACCATTTTGGGGAATGACATCGTTAGCATCGTTAGGATAATGTCCCCTCTAATAAAGATCAGAAATGGGAACACATCCGTCACCCACTCCTATAAGCATGCTACCGAATGCACGGCATGTCAGGAGGCATCTACTACAAAACATCTTCTAACCGATTGCAGTGTAGCCTTACAATTACAGGCTGAACAACCGGGATTATCCAAGTTAAGCAACATCGACGATACCAAGATGGGTGACCGTTTGGGAATATCAGGTTTGTAAGATTGGACATGTGGCAGGTTTAATGGATGACGGTTCAGAATTGCGAGCCGAATTCCAATTCGAGTGTGTGTTCTTTCTATTCACCTACACACAAAGTTACGACTACAACTTACCCCACCCATCTATGAACCTGTATCAATAAATCATTATCTCCAAACATTATTACAATGTACAAGTAATTTCTGATTTTTCATAACCTTAAATGTTTGTTGAATAAAAAAAGGTTGAAAAACAAATCAATCTATCATTACAAGACTAGCCTGTAGGACATATTCAAGGAAATAAAGACTATCCTTGCCTACTTCAAAGAGGTTGGTCTATCCCACTAATTATAGCGCCAATAACTCCGTTCGAAAGCCATAACTAGAAAGTGATGAAGCCAATGACCCAAAAGTTTGTTTACAAGCAATATATTCTTTAAAAATTCTTTTCCGTATTAAATAACCGACAGAGTTGATAAAGTCTTAAAACAGAAAAACCAATCAATCATCACTCAGTGTTCAGTCACCCTTAGGCTTGAAACTATGAATAAAAGCCATAGATTTGCTAGAATTCTTCTTTTTACTTAAAATGACATTGAAGGGTAATGGTTAAAATTCGAAACTCTCCTCAACTAGCCTTAAGGATTTTCATCCCATTAAGCACATTACGGTGAATTCCAAAATTAAACCCCGAATTCGTCGAATGACATGATCTTTCACGACCGATTCTTATACATTTTGAAACTTCAACTGTATCTTTTTTATAGTGTAACCCGGATATAAGATAAACCCGGGTATACGAGACCCGGATATAAGAGATATTTTTTTTGGTCACAAATCAGAGCCTGTGTTAATGTATATATAATAGATCACACCCGGATATAAGAGAAACCATGATATAAGAGAACCCGAATATAAGAGAAACTAGGATATAAGAGATATTTTCTTTGGTCACAAATTAGAGCCTGTGTTAATGTATATATAATAGATCACACCCGGATATAAGAGAAACCCTGATATAAGAGAAACCTGGGTATAAGAGACTTCTCCGGTCCCGACAACTCTCTTATATCCGGGTTACACTGTATATAAATATAAAAATTTCTCCAAATGTCGACTATGACGTTCCAAAATCCCTCGTGAAATGTTACCTCAGGCAAGTTAAAACTTATCTATTATTCCAGATCTTTTTGGCCTTCAGAGATTTGGTTTACATGTTTTGTTATGAATATCGTATATGGTACGTTTAAATGAATTACCTCTGTATTCTAAACCGAAAGCACTGTTCCTATCACGTGTCAGTCAAATCTATTTGTTTAACAGAAAAAAGTAGCAAAGCTTCAAAGATTTACTGGTGTGCATCAAAATTCACTGGATTGATGATATGCGTCGATATAAAATCCATTTTCATTTAATTTAATGAAGCGATGTATAATAGACCCGGGATTAAAACGGCATTTCTGAGGAAGATGAGATCGAAAAGCGGTACAGTAATTTGGATGGTAGGTTATAAAATGTCCATGAAGCTTTGCCTTTAAAAATATGACGGTTTTATTATAACTATTTCAATGTGGCATCTATTATTATTGGTACTTTTGTTAAGTTATCAAAACGAGCGTACAAATATGTACACCAAATTCATTCTCTTCTGACTGCATTCCACTTCAGCTGTTTGCAGTGTCTGGTTAAGATTTGGAAACAACTCGTATAACAAAGCAAAAAACAAAGTACAATGATCTATTCACCATTATTATTTTTATTAAGTTGGTGCAAAAATAATGTCGTTTTCTCACATATGTTACTTTTATATATGATTTCTGAATTAATTCATTGATATATATATATAGCCATGTTATATATCATCCTGAAGCGCGTTTTTCGCTCTATCCAATCGTGTTATTCGTTACCGTTCTCAATCTCTTCATTCATTTTTTTTTGCAGGCTTTTCGACAGCATGGACAAAATTCAAATCCGCGCGATTTTCTTCTTCCAGTTCAAACTAGACCGAAAAGCTGCCGAGACAGCTCGTGATATCAATGATCCGTTTGGCCCAGGAACCACTAACGTACGTGTGGCACAACGGTGGTTCAAGAAATATCGCAATGGTGACGAGAGCCTCGAAGATGAAGACGATCGCGGCCGGCCGACTGCGGTTGATAACGAACATTTGAAAGCCTTAATTGAAGCCGATCCTCGCAAAACCACACGAGAAGTTGCTGTTGAACTCGAGGTCGACCACTCAACAGTCGTTCGCTATTTAAATCAAATAGGGAAGTCAAAAAAGTTGGATAAATGGGTGAACGATAATCAAAAAAACGATATTATTTTTGCACCAACCTAATATACTGCTTGACCTTATTTCTGAGATAAGATATTATAACCATTTACACTATTCACATCGTTTCCTCATATTTACTGCTATATTCACGAAGTTTCGAATCGAAATTCCTCGGGTGATATACTTTGAGATTTCGAACCGAACTCTTTGTTTAATCCATGGTTCAGTCAATGAGCAACCCCCGAAAAGTGACTTGGCGCTTGAAGAATTTTGAGTTCAATTCCTGGCCACAGCAGAGGGAAAGAAAAACAACTTGGAGAGTTGAGTTACCAAAGGAAATTAACTGAAAGTGAGACATCCAAAATAGTCATGGCATGTGGAATTAGAATAACCGAATCCCGTGTACGCAATAAAGCGTTCGGTTCAAAATTGCAATGTATGTCACCTGAAAATGGTCGGAGCGTAAAACGGCCGAAACGTCGTAAATATGTCAATAAAGATGAGGAAAACAGTCCGAACGTTGTAAATAGTGTAAATATTTTGATACTAATTTTTACTATTTTTTTAGTAGATTATGCCTCATGTTTATTCATGAAAACACGTCTTCATGGTGGATTTTTGTGTAAGGTTTTGTTTCATGTCTAAAACTTATTGAGAACCAGTGAATTTAATTGTCAAGAAGATGTGTAAATAAGTCATGCTGTTTATTATGTTTTACTCAGTAATTTGCGGATAGTTATATTGTCTTAAAGAGCAACATAGACAACGACAAATGTGATCTAAATATTCAGGAGGCCTAAATAAAATACGTACAGGCATTAACTATCTTGGCAGTGTCGTAACAGACAACGGGAAATGAGATACAGAAATGCGAATGAACTAGGAATAATCAACGATACCTTTCCGGAACTAAGGAAAACATTGATTGATGGGATTTCGACCGTATAAACAATGAACAGAAACCTAAACTACTTCTATGGCGGTAAATGTCGGAAAATATACTTAAGGATCAAGAAATGATATCAAGCGACAGAGATGAGTGTTCGGCCAATAAATCCTGCAAAATAGGAGACTGATTCTCGTGGATCCGCTTTCATAAAAAGAGATAATTAAAAGTTCTTGTAGATATAGTGGGGAAAGGAAGCTTGGAGAATATAACACACATAGTACGTAATTAAAGTAAAAAAGCAAGGAGAAACAGCGAGTCAGTTATTTAACGACTTTGAGTGAATGGATGGAATAACAAGCAAAGACGGATAGTAAAGTGTCAACTATACTTAAAGCAAGGAAGTTGTGAAGAGCTATCATCGGCTAGATTCTGAAAAAGCATTGCAAATAATAGAATAATATTATATATGACAGTACAGTATGTATTCTTAAAACATTACCGTAAGAAACACAACATTATATATCATTGTGTATTTTGTCAGCTTCTTTTATACCGGTTTCTTTAAAGACGACAGACAATGTACTGCGCTGAAGCTTTTTATTTAATTTTTCTTGTATTCCTATAATACGTTTCTCTATTGAAGCATAAAATCTGAAAAAATTTCTTCCAATGTTCCGTATGTTCGAGCGCTTTTGGCACATCTTTTAGAGATTATTAAGGATGTATCAATTCTTCCATTATTTTTAATGATTTTTTTTTTTTTTTTACATGTGAATAAGGCTCTTATATCACTCACTAACATCAACTGTGAACACGGTCAGAATATACTGACCGTGTTTGGAAAATAAAGGTAAAAGTTTCCCATAAGTCTAGATGCATACATAAACATACACATTCAGTTGAAATTAATTCTTTTCAAAAATCCTTAATAATGGCTGAAAAAGTTGTCAAAAACGCTCGGACATAGAAGACATTGGACAATTTTTAAACATTTTATGTCCAGAGAAGATAAATAAAATACAAGAAAAAATAAATAAAAAAGATTATACTTATAAGTGTGTGCCTAAGCATAATTAAAGATCCTGAGCTTAATCTTTTTTATTTATTTATGCGTTAGATTTTCGGGTCCATTTTATATTAATAAATATACACACACATACATATATATATATAATTATTTATATATTATATGCGCGGTACTTACTAGAAAGCGCTCAATATCAGAGATAGATCTAACATATTTGGTTGGATTGATGTGAGTTTGTGACCCTGGGTTTCACGCTTTTGCGATCGTCAGACAAACTGGTTAATTTTTTTTTTTTTTTTTCGACGACGATTTCCCACACTCCCATAATAACACCAATACACGCTATCTACATAAACCCAAATTTTTAAAAAATTAATCAGTTTGTCTGACGATCGCAAAAGCGTGAAACCCAGGGTCACAAACGCACATCAATCCAACCAAATTATATTATATATATATATATATATGTTATTTCTATTTGTTAATACATACTTCTTAGCTCTTTGTAGTCACATCGCGCACTGTTTTGTTTACACCTTATATTGTGTAAATATTTATTCCCTTACATGTGTATGCACGTTGAAGCACGGATATACGTTTGATAACATCTAGTTATTGGATTTCTGTCTGCACTGTTGATATCTACTAATGTTCCTTCTCCGGTAATAGGTACTCTTCTCGCATTCATATGAGAAATTATATATGAGGTCCTTCCAAAATTTTCTGAAATCTAAACAGGAACATGGTTACATGTTATTAATACGTTTTTCTTTCTTTTTTTTTTTATGGTGGCTTCAAAATAAAATAAATATAATAATGGATAAATATAGAAAATAAAATTCTGCAGACAAAGTTTAAAGGAAAAAATCTTACTACGTTTAGTCCCAGCGCGCTTTTAAAATTCTGAATGATAGCTCTTATCTTAAAAGGTACGTATATCATTTTGAAGATAGGTAAATTGATCCAAATGTACTGTAATAGAAAGAGAATTTATGATAGTTAAATATGAGTGTATGATGGAGATAGATATGAACAGACTGAGACAAGTAGAAACAGAATCCTTTCGATATAAAGAAAAGGATACACTGTCATATATATATATATATATATATATATATATATATGTGTGTGTGTGTGTGTGTGTGGGATATACGATCAGCACATAGAATTCTTTCTAGATAGATTAAAAGAAAGAAAATATTAGGTTATTGAGATGAATAAACTAGAAACTCTTTGGCGAAAAAGAAAAAAAAGATATACGGCAATTTCTACCGCGGGACAGAGAGCTATAGAGTCTGGAGGAGGTATTTAATTAAAACTCACTTTATCTATCCAAGTTAGGCTAATTAAATTGTCCTCTGCTCGCCAGTAGCAAACTCTTTCATACTTCCGTCCAGCTGACTTGCAGCTGCTTAACTTATTTAAGAAGGTCAACATCTGTCATGAAGCACTTCTCCTTTTCTTGGAAGCGGGAAAATGAAACCGAGCTGCAGGCTACAATATTTAAAATATTTCCTTTTCTGACGGGCTCTTATTGGGGTAACGTTACAGGTTTTAAAATGATGGGAATCGAATGGTCTGAAAGGGAAATCAGTGTATTGATTTCCTCAAGCTTTTGGCGAGAGAATAAAGCTTATTGAAGTTACATCGTGCCGTTGAAGACGATTTGGGGGTAAGTCTAGGGAATATCACCGTCTGTTTATAGATTTAAGAATATTTGATGCACTCCGATTTGAAGACCCGTGGGTATAATTGGAAAACCACTTGGAAATAAGAAGAACGCTCTTATGATTTAAATTTATCTACAGTGTTTTTCCATTTATTTTCTAAATACACTTGAAACATTCACTGGTGTATAGTTAGAATAAACTATAATTTACAATACTACATTACTACCGTTCGTCTAATTTCTCCCTATCTCTCTCTCTCTCTCTATATATATATATATATATATATATATATAGCCTTTATATTATCGTGAGAGAAAACAACTCCATGGACATGACATTTTGCTAATGTCGAAAGTACTCGGAATAAACAATAAGTATAAAAAGTTATATTTTCTCTCTTCCTTTAATAATGGCACCAAAAACTTGTCCATGAATATGAAACGATCTAGTTGAGAATAAGTAGATAAAACTTGCCTAAATTATTCAATGATATATATATATATATATATATATATATAATAAAGGGTGTCTATCTATATAGATATAATCGGCCGGTCAGTGGAATTCGAAAGATAAAAAATAACAAAATTAATAATGTTGACATCAAGACTATTGATATTTATTATATAAGTATATTATATTATATATTGGTAGGCATTTTTGACCAACTGGAAGCATGACAAGAAAAATGTTAAAACTCAAAATTTTCGCCGACACCTGTGTTCTTTCACAACGCGACAAGAAATGAAATTGGACTTTCTTTCCCTTTGGATTTTTTTAGTATGCAGAACAGAAGAACGAAAAAGAAATCCAGATAAATATTTATTTAAATACAAGAATTTGTTCTTCTTTTTCTCTTTATCTCCTTGTCCGATGAAGCTGTAATAAAAGTGAAACATGCTAGAGTGATATACGTTTCCCATTTCTTCTTTATCTTATCATTTTGTAAGTTTCTGATCTATATTTGATCCCAAGTCATCTTTCATAGGAAATCATCAAACCCGACTAATATTTATATATTTTCTGTTTATACTCTATATTATTTAATATATTTTACATATAGTTTATACGTTACAATAGTTAATATGTTTTCTCTTTAAACTTCATTTTTGTATTCAGACCGACAAATATAGTTAATGTTGTTTAATTAAAGAACGGAGCATTTACTCAACTAAATGTATCCATGAAAATAACGTATAAACAGAATATAAGTTAAACTCCTACGATAAAATGGAAAATATTAAAAAACACTAGAATTTGTAAATCCTAACATGGTCTATGTTCCTTGTGTTCACAAGAAAAATACATGTTATAACGTTTCCTAAAAATAAAATCCTGTTAAACCAAAGAAATGAATTAACGGGCTTATGCTGGCATTGTCTACCTTCTACATTAAAATATAGTTAAAAGAATTTTTCATAATTACGTATTACTATTAATTTAGGAATTTAATTTATTAGTATATTATGATACAGCCAATATATATTACGTTGGTGCAAAAATAATGATGTAATAATGTCGTTTTTGACGTATTTTTTAACGTAAAAAAACGACATTATTACATCATTATTTTTGCACCAACATATATATATATATATATATATATATATATATATATATATATATATATATGATTTATTCAACCTTAATTTCGCCCTGTTTTACCGTCTATTTAGTATAATTAGCATAGATGTTCCATATTTTTAACATTACCCATTGGCCCCTTCCTAAGAACATAAATTTTATTTTCTTAAATTTAAAAAAAAAATATTGTTTCCAGAAACATTGTCTACTTCAACAAATATGACTATCTTATTTGGCTACATCTTTGATACATTTGTCGCTGACATGTCTAAGCGTCGGTTTCTTCAAAAATCATCTACCATCACCTGAGTAAGTACTCGTATAGTTCTGAAACATGAAAGCTTTTTCGTAGCTATGTAAAATATTTATATTGTAATCTATTATAATAAAGATATTATAATATATAATATTCAAAAGCGAACAATAAATTTTAATATATCAATAACTATTTTGAGGGTAAAAATGTATTACCAGTTGGAAAAACGGTTACGTGTGACGCGTTTAATCATTGGAGTCTCCTTCCAAGGCATATGAACTGATTTAAACTGGTTTACAAGCGGTGCAGTGATCCTACGAACACATTTGGCTATAAGACTGATAATAATCACGAGCAAATATATCATAATCAATTCGATATGTATCATCTGAAATCGAGTAAATCAAATATGTTTACCTGTAAGTACATTTTAATTGTTTATTTTTATTTGCTATCTTGAACTAATTGATAAAGCACTGTCCTTGATAGAGTGAACAGATTAAAGTTCAAGCCATGTTCTTTTTTAGGCATTCATACTCCTTAATTAGCTCTGAATAAGGGAGATAACCTTTGCAGTAAAAAAATATGCTGCATGACAGCTCGACATATTGTCCTCACTTGTGTGGTTATTATCTCAAAGTTTCGGGCTTGTAACCTTTGACCTTCATTTAGATGCCTGTCCATCCGAGTCACCTTCAGGAACTTTCGAACTGAGCGCTTCATTTAAGCGATTGATATAGATTGTTCTCAGAAGAATTCTAGGTATATCTCACTTCGTTTTCGCTTAGCACTGCTCAGTTACTGCTCGCCTTGCTTCCAGTGAGTCTGTATCAGCACTACTCGGCTCAAGGATTGAACTCACAATTATTTTCTCAACAAATTCACCAGCCAATGCTTTAATATATTAGGTTATTTGTACCCCGAGAACATAAGAGGTTAAACGATCGAAACGTTGTGATAATTACAACAAAGATAACAAAAACTTCCGTTGGTAAATAATATAAATAAGCTAAAAAAATAAGATTAGACAAAAATGAATATTGACAATGTTTCATTTATGAATATCAGTCAAGTTAATGCTGTAGATTATTTACAATATACGGACTATTGTCCTCATCTTTGTCGCCATATTTATTACAACGTTTCACAGTGGATAAAGGCGTTGGTTAGATCCAGGTTCAGGACCCAAAGAGTGTGAGTTCAATACCCGGTTAAGGCAGTGGAGAACTTCCAGAGGGAAATTAACAGGAGATAACTGATAACTGACATCCATCAAACATGGCACGTGGAACTAGAACAGTCTACCCCAGTGAGCGAAATAAAGGGTTCAGTTCGATATTCCAACCACATGAAGAAGGCCGGAGCGTACAACGGCCGTAACGTTGTAATAAATATCGCGACAAAGATGAGGGCAATAGTCCGAATAATGTAAATAATGTACATAATACCTCATCTCAGAAATATAGACAGACTCTTAATGCTGTAGCGTCATCTACTATCAATATGGAAAAACATGTTTACTTTGGTTTGGTTTGTTTTACGGCATATCAACCTGTATTTATTATTTAATGCCGATTTAATTGCTGGTAATATTTTCTATCAAAAATGTATTGCTGGTAATAATGTATTTACCGATACCTGGGACCCTAACGAGTGCTACAACCCCGGGTAAGGATGGACCTACGAACATCGGCAATTAAGAGGTGGTTCCACCCTCCTCGAAACCTCTTGATCAGAGGCCTAGCTGTTGGACGTAATTTTATTGTCTTACCCAAGACGGTTAAGACTAACACTCGGATGATAGCTGAAAATAAAATCTTTAGCTCTGATATTATTTGAATTACATCTGTGACACTCTGCGATGATAAGATCGATAAGGCGCTCTTCATGAGAAACAACCCCAGTACTATGAGATATGCTTTCAGGATACATTTTTACCTGTCTAAGGCTTTTCTTCCTCTTCTGCTTCGTTTCTTTCAAGACATGGGTGATCATGACTCTCCCCAAATTCCCATCCTTTCTGTTTATATTTCTGAGATGATGTATTGTAAATCTTCACAATATTTACATAGCTCAGACTGCCATTGCCATCTTCTTTGCCATATATATATATATATATATATATATATATATATATATATATATGTATGTATGTATGTATAAGAAAAACACTACTTTAAGATTTTATTATAATAATTTATTTCACCAGAGCCCTTTTAAAAGAGGCCGGATCATCAGATAAAACTTCCAAAAAATGAAATGAAAATTGATGGGTAGTGTATGTTTTTGTAATTTAACAGAGAGTGTAACAAGGAGTACTTAGAGAGACATGGTAGAGTTTAGGGAGGGTTTAATTTAATATCTCTCTCAATCATACTTAGTATTGGGGGAGGAGGAGTGACTCGACCTTGACCTATTTAAATAGTTAACGGAAGTCATATATTGAAGTGGGGGGGGAAGAAGAGAGAAAAGAAAAAGAAAAAATAAAGAAGGGGGAAGTAAAGAGAAAAAGGCTGTAAATGGGTTTTACATATAAAGGAGATGGGTGGTAATTTTTAGCAATTTCTGTAAAAAAATAGATTTTAATGTTTGATAGTAATTTGATGTCTAAAATATCTACGAAGAAATTAATTTGATGCTTGCTAGCAATTACAATATTTAACTGTTTTTACAAATAATTTAGGGATGTAATATAAGTTAAATACTGTATTTATTAACACATTCATAGAGAACACATTAAAAAAAAGATTTAAACTATAACAGTTTGTTTATCCGACTAATAGCACTCTTAATATTGTAAAAGACAGTTAAGGTATTAGGTTTAGCGTTAAAAATACGTCACAAAACGACACTATTTTTGCACCAACCTAATAACATCTTTATCAGTTTGAATCTAATTGATGAATGTAATTTGTAATTATATATATATATATATATATATATATATATATATATAGTTGGTTATCCACAGGGATCACTTTGAATGGCTTCCAGTATTTAGGTTAATCCGTAAGGACCTATATAAATGCCGATAACTATTCTCTTCCTCGCTGGTGTACATTCGTTTCATACTTCCTTAGGAATTGCTTACTCTGTATAATTCTTAAATTATATCCTCTGATATGGAAGACTTTGAGGGAATTCAACCTATGTCCACACATTATCTATTTATCTCTATGATAAATATCCGATTCAAAATCCAGTTATTTTTCTATCAAGGTATTTAGCGATGTTGTGACGCCATACAAGCAGTACCGACAGAGACAACAGTTGCCAACAAGTCGACATCGGTGCCAAATAATGCGACCTCATCGAGATGATATATTGTTTGGTGCTCTCTGGAATTCTTGCTGTTTGATGTTCACTTATATATAACACCAGTTCTGATACCGAGTTAGAAATAGTCAATAAATTTGCTTTACATTATTATATAGAGACAGTATGTCTAGGATCTAAGCATTAATTCCTATAATTTGATATTCTAAACGAACGTCTGAATTTGAATAAATTACTGTCTATTTTCTAATCAATTAAAAAAATATTGTCTATGATGGATTTGCTTAAGATATTGTGAAAACATGCCAAAATATTTCCCTTTGTTCTTAGTAATTTGGAACTGTCATGTTTTTTAATGTATATTTAAAGAGAAATTGTTAAATGTAGTAATTCATGTCTAGACAAATCCGGCAATATATATATATATATATATATATATATATATATAAAGAAATATAGTCTTAAGGTGTGCTATATTTATGGAATAAAGTGCTCAATATCAGAGATAGAGCGTGTGTAAATATAAAAGTGAACATAGAAGTCAACACTTAGAGGCGACAGTCTGTTTCATGCTATATGCAATCGTCAATATATATATATATATATATATATATATATATATATATATATATATATATATATAATGCAAATTTATTTAAACTCGTTGTGTGAAGAAACCTGGATAGTACACTTTTCAAACAAATTGGCATCAGAGGAAAAAAATTGAAAGAAAAAAAAAGAACCAGAAATTTCCGAACAGAGCGAAAAAAATCGGCCATTACCTTAAATTTGTGGTACAAAGAAAAAGAACAGGGAGTTATAAGTTAAAATGAACAGTGCTCAAGACGCTAAGTAGAATAGAAGTAAAATAAATCATAATGAGCCAGGTACTATCTACCCAGATGATCCCATATGGTGAAACTTAGGTAGGTTGTACTTGGCTCATTAGGATATATATTTCATTTACCTTTCGCATGATGAGTTATTAAAATATTAGGTTAGTGCAAAAATAATGACGTAATAATGTCGTTTTTTTACGTATTTTTAACGTCAAAAAACGACATTATTACGTCATTATTATTTTGCACCAACGTAATAAATATAAATTTGTCATACATCAGTTTATGAAGCTGTTTAGATATTGTAACATGTAGAAAATTAAAATCATTGCTTTATAAAAGTTCTAATATTCTAAACATTCTGAAACAAAAACATTCTAAACTAAAAACAATAGTACAAACTAAAATATTCTTTGCCTTGCTTTGCTTCCTGTAAAGTCAAATAAATGAGTTTCTTATAGTGATATCATTTCATCGAACTATTTAGAGCTTGTAACAGCTAGAAAATTAAAATCATTGCTTTGTAAAAGCCTTATTGTGCCTATGTTGCAGCTTATACTAATAAAAATGATAATCTGGTCCAGATTCTAACTGTCTCTTAGTTGTCTCTCTCTATCAGTTCCTTCTCGTCAACTGCAGACGTAGCACTTACCCATGCACAACAGTGTTACCTACATACGCGGCGAATGAACTGAGAAACTTGTTTAAGAATGAGGGATTAAGAAAAGGAGTCATTGGGGATAAGGATGCTGTTATAAGAGAGCAATCAAGACTTTCTGTTGATTGTCGCGAGATTCATACGGACGTTTCGTCAACTCAATGAAGGTAAGTGCATAACAAAGTCAGACATTGTGCTAAAAGTCTAGCAGACGGCGGATCAGACAGAGACGGAAAACACGACGAACATGTTATATTCCTTTTGAGACTATGTTTTCAAAGAAAGCCTGCCGAATCTAAGATTTACTTTTCCGCCGCCCGAACGATTGAATCTCCGTTTCTGAACATCACCTTGCGGCAAACATCTCACATATTAGAATATAAGTTGGCCGGTGATCGCATGCTCTGTTTGTAAATATTTGTATGATGGGTTAATTTGTCTGTTGGTGTTTCGAGTTATACATGTTTGTACTTGTGTATATTCGTAAATTAAAATCTCTTATGAAGAGACGATAAGAAATCGATTGATAATTAAATGTGTATATCATCTAGAGTTCGCTGTTTGGTTACACAGTTTTCTCAACATCTTTCTTTCTCTTCCATTTTCGTTTTTGCAATCATAGCACGATTATGTATATTTAAACTGAAAAGTCGCCGCATCCTATTATGTGGACAGACGATGACAAATAAAGATTGCCTTAACTGATAGAAATACACATTTATTTCAGGCGTCCAGACATTAATGTCAACTTAAAGCAGTACTTTCAAAGGTCGTAATTGAATCGAAACGAAATGCAAATGAAAACGACCCGCGTGTTTAAGATTCTATTTTTATAGACGGGCATTTGCTCCGCTAAGAATCGGGTTTACTTATCATCTGTCAAAACATAGACCAAGAACACTGAAAATAACCACCGACTCAAGCAAGAGTCTCTGGAATCGCCTGGCTATTTGAAACGTCTGAAATCATTGCAGCTCTCAACAAGTTCCTTCCCTCTGCTTCCTCCCGCAGACCATGTTCTTTCATCCACTTGCTTAACGTATTTTTCTTCTTTTTATATGTCAATGTCTTTTCAGGACGTAGGCGATGATGGCCCTCAACCTCCCTCTATCCCTTGCAGCTCTCAGCAAGTTCCTTCCCTCTGCTTCCTCCCGCAGACCATGTTCTTTCATCCACTTGCTTAACGATTGGCGATGATGGCCCTCAACCTCCCTCTATCCCTTGCAGCTCTCAGCAAGTTCCTTCCCTCTGCTTCCTCCCGCAGACCATGTTCTTTCATCCACTTGCCTAACGTATTTTTCTTCTTTTTATATGTCAATGTCCTTTCAGGACGTAGGCGATGATGGCCCTCCACCTCCCTCTATCCCTTGCAGCTCTCAGCAAGTTCCTTCCCTCTGCTTCCTCCCGCAGACCATGTTCTTTCATCCACTTGCTTAACGTATTTTTCTTCTTTTTATATGTCAATGTCCTTTCAGGACGTAGGCGATCATGGCCCTCCACCTCCCTCTATCCCTTGCAGCTCTCAGCAAGTTCCTTCCCTCTGCTTCCTCCCGCAGACCATGTTCTTTCATCCACTTGCTTAACGTATTTTTCTTCTTTTTATATGTCAATGTCCTTTCAGGACGTAGGCGATCATGGCCCTCAACCTCCCTCTATCCCTTGCAGCTCTCAGCAAGTTCCTTCCCTCTGCTTCCTCCCGCAGACCATGTTCTTTCATCCACTTGCTTAACGTATTTTTCTTCTTTTTATATGTCAATGTCTTTTCAGGACGTAGGCGATGATGGCCCTCAACCTCCCTCTATCCCTTGCAGCTCTCAACAAGTTCCTTCCTTCTGCTTCCTCCCGCAGACCATGTTCTTTCATCCACTTGCTTAACGTATTTTTCTTCTTTTTATATGTCAATGTCTTTTCAGGACGTAGGCGATGATGGCCCTCAACCTCCCTCTATCCCTTGCAGCTCTCAGCAAGTTCCTTCCCTCTGCTTCCTCCCGCAGACCATGTTCTTTCATCCACTTGCCTAACGTATTTTTCTTCTTTTTATATGTCAATGTCCTTTCAGGACGTAGGCGATGATGGCCCTCCACCTCCCTCTATCCCTTGCAGCTCTCAGCAAGTTCCTTCCCTCTGCTTCCTCCCGCAGACCATGTTCTTTCATCCACTTGCTTAACGTATTTTTCTTCTTTTTATATGTCAATGTCCTTTCAGGACGTAGGCGATGATGGCCCTCCACCTCCCTCTATCCCTTGCAGCTCTCAGCAAGTTCCTTCCCTCTGCTTCCTCCCGCAGACCATGTTCTTTCATCCACTTGCTTAACGTATTTTTCTTCTTTTTATATGTCAATGTCCTTTCAGGACGTAGGCGATCATGGCCCTCAACCTCCCTCTATCCCTTGCAGCTCTCAGCAAGTTCCTTCCCTCTGCTTCCTCCCGCAGACCATGTTCTTTCATCCACTTGCTTAACGTATTTTTCTTCTTTTTATATGTCAATGTCCTTTCAGGACGTAGGCGATCATGGCCCTCCACCTCCCTCTATCCCTTGCAGCTCTCAGCAAGTTCCTTCCCTCTGCTTCCTCCCGCAGACCATGTTCTTTCATCCACTTGCTTAACGTATTTTTCTTCTTTTTATATGTCAATGTCCTTTCAGGACGTAGGCGATGATGGCCCTCCACCTCCCTCTATCCCTTGCAGCTCTCAGCAAGTTCCTTCCCTCTGCTTCCTCCCGCAGACCATGTTCTTTCATCCACTTGCTTAACGTATTTTTCTTCTTTTTATATGTCAATGTCCTTTCAGGACGTAGGCGATCATGGCCCTCAACCTCCCTCTATCCCTTGCAGCTCTCAGCAAGTTCCTTCCCTCTGCTTCCTCCCGCAGACCATGTTCTTTCATCCACTTGCTTAACGTATTTTTCTTCTTTTTATATGTCAATGTCCTTTCAGGACGTAGGCGATCATGGCCCTCAACCTCCCTCTATCCCTTGCAGCTCTCAGCAAGTTCCTTCCCTCTGCTTCCTCCCGCAGACCATGTTCTTTCATCCACTTGCTTAACGTATTTTTCTTCTTTTTATATGTCAATGTCCTTTCAGGACGTAGGCGATCATGGCCCTCAACCTCCCTCTATCCCTTGCAGCTCTCAGCAAGTTCCTTCCCTCTGCTTCCTCCCGCAGACCATGTTCTTTCATCCACTTGCCTAACGTATTTTTCTTCTTTTTATATGTCAATGTCCTTTCAGGACGTAGGCGATGATGGCCCTCCACCTCCCTCTATCCCTTGCAGCTCTCAGCAAGTTCCTTCCCTCTGCTTCCTCCCGCAGACCATGTTCTTTCATCCACTTGCTTAACGATTGGCGATGATGGCCCTCAACCTCCCTCTATCCCTTGCAGCTCTCAGCAAGTTCCTTCCCTCTGCTTCCTCCCGCAGACCATGTTCTTTCATCCACTTGCCTAACGTATTTTTCTTCTTTTTATATGTCAATGTCCTTTCAGGACGTAGGCGATGATGGCCCTCCACCTCCCTCTATCCCTTGCAGCTCTCAGCAAGTTCCTTCCCTCTGCTTCCTCCCGCAGACCATGTTCTTTCATCCACTTGCCTAACGTATTTTTCTTCTTTTTATATGTCAATGTCCTTTCAGGACGTAGGCGATGATGGCCCTCCACCTCCCTCTATCCCTTGCAGCTCTCAGCAAGTTCCTTCCCTCTGCTTCCTCCCGCAGACCATGTTCTTTCATCCACTTGCTTAACGTATTTTTCTTCTTTTTATATGTCAATGTCCTTTCAGGACGTAGGCGATCATGGCCCTCCACCTCCCTCTATCCCTTGCAGCTCTCAGCAAGTTCCTTCCCTCTGCTTCCTCCCGCAGACCATGTTCTTTCATCCACTTGCTTAACGTATTTTTCTTCTTTTTATATGTCAATGTCCTTTCAGGACGTAGGCGATGATGGCCCTCAACCTCCCTCTATCCCTTGCAGCTCTCAGCAAGTTCCTTCCCTCTGCTTCCTCCCGCAGACCATGTTCTTTCATCCACTTGCTTAACGTATTTTTCTTCTTTTTATATGTCAATGTCTTTTCAGGACGTAGGCGATGATGGCCCTCAACCTCCCTCTATCCCTTGCAGCTCTCAACAAGTTCCTTCCTTCTGCTTCCTCCCGCAGACCATGTTCTTTCATCCACTTGCTTAACGTATTTTTCTTCTTTTTATATGTCAATGTCTTTTCAGGACGTAGGCGATGATGGCCCTCAACCTCCCTCTATCCCTTGCAGCTCTCAGCAAGTTCCTTCCCTCTGCTTCCTCCCGCAGACCATGTTCTTTCATCCACTTGCCTAACGTATTTTTCTTCTTTTTATATGTCAATGTCCTTTCAGGACGTAGTCGATGATGGCCCTCCACCTCCCTCTATCCCTTGCAGCTCTCAGCAAGTTCCTTCCCTCTGCTTCCTCCCGCAGACCATGTTCTTTCATCCACTTGCTTAACGTATTTTTCTTCTTTTTATATGTCAATGTCCTTTCAGGACGTAGGCGATCATGGCCCTCAACCTCCCTCTATCCCTTGCAGCTCTCAGCAAGTTCCTTCCCTCTGCTTCCTCCCGCAGACCATGTTCTTTCATCCACTTGCTTAACGTATTTTTCTTCTTTTTATATGTCAATGTCCTTTCAGGACGTAGGCGATGATGGCCCTCCACCTCCCTCTATCCCTTGCAGCTCTCAGCAAGTTCCTTCCCTCTGCTTCCTCCCGCAGACCATGTTCTTTCATCCACTTGCTTAACGTATTTTTCTTCTTTTTATATGTCAATGTCCTTTCAGGACGTAGGCGATGATGGCCCTCAACCTCCCTCTATCCCTTGCAGCTCTCAGCAAGTTCCTTCCCTCTGCTTCCTTCACCAGACCACGTTCTGTCATCCACTTAAGCCTGCTAGGCATGCCACGCGTTGCTTTCCCTTGTCTCTCTTTCCCTCTATTCGACACACGAGTATTAGATTCTCCAGGCCTTCCTTCCTCATTATGTGTCCCAGAAATTAGAAAAATATCTTAATTTAACGTTTCTCTGCATTCATGAAATGTAAAAGTAAATAGTGCAACCAGCGTTATTGTATTAATTCTTCATCCATCCTCCTCGATTTATATAAAATTGGCTCCACTAATAAAACCATTAAAATTCTGATGAAATCCTTCCTAGAAACGTAACACGCCAATGAATTAAAGAATGAGTCAGAAATACTTCTCACATAAAGGTAATATATCGATGGCAATGACTCTTCATCGGCCTACCGTCTTACAATTATAAGAGAGGTATTTCTGCCGCACGCTGTGTATTATATATTGTCACTAGCTGATATAACTATTTTAATTTAGTTATGCGTTTAGAGCTTGTATCGCGTTGACGCGAACTTTAGAGAAATATCTTCTGTAATTATATTTCTATTGCTTCTTAAACATTTCTTCTCCATAAATAAATTAAAATTTATGTCTGTTTTAATTATGTACCATTCAACTAACAGTATTTTCACTTTTTTGTTATTGGGTTGGTGCAAAAATAATGTCGTTTTCTCACATAGTAACATATGTGGGAAAACGACATTATTTTTTGCACCAACCTAATATTTTACCAACTTTAAAAATATGCCTGAATTCAAAATAGACCACTCTTAATAACTAAAAAAGTAACACTCACATTATATATATAATTAAACCTGAAGAGCCAGATAAAGCTACCAAGGTTTCACCTACGCGGATCGTAGGTGTTCAGTGTTCCCAGACGATCCGCGTAGGTGAAACCTTGGTAGCTTTATATGGCTCTTTTGCTTTAATTATGTTTTTTCTACTTATCGTATTGTGCACTCTACTTAGTTATTTTACTTACTTGTATCAGTTTTCTTTTTCTATGGACAACTTGGAGGCTAGACCATTGTCTTCGGCTGACATACATGTTTATTGTTCTTTCCTTTTTTTGTATCTTTTTCCCTTAATTATTGGGGTCTATTCATTTACATTTCAAAGTACTCGGGGTTTTCCGGACGAGTATAATTTCTTATATTTACAAGATTATATATATATATATATATATATATATATATATATATATATATATATATAATTTCGGATATTACATCTACTGATATTTAATAGACATAAAATGAATATTCTTTTTAATATAATTTTAATTGTTTGGAAGAATACATCCTGCACAAATATATATATATATATATATATATATATATATAATATAATATAAAAGTGAACATAGAAGTCAACACTTAGAGGCGACAGTCTGTTATATTTACACACGCTCTATCTCTGATATTGAGCACTTTATCCCATAAATATAGCACAGGTTAAGACTATATTTCTTCATATATATATATATATATATATATATATATATATATGAAATGTGTATGTGTCTATTCGAAAAAGGTTTTAATCGAAAAAGCAAAAGCGACATGTTTTTATCACAATTAAATAATTAGAATTGGAGGAAATTTCAGTTGTGAAATAAAATCAATCAGCTATTTCGATTCTTAAGCCATCCTTATTATCGTCTCCAATCTCAAAAAAATTCCCTGCCAATGGCCAGTGAAGAAACAATTACCTTCTCTGGCACTCCAAATGTATCTCTTATACAAAGGGAAATTATTATTACACAAGATTAAATTGAATAAAATCATGCATATCTTAATTTAACGTCTTCTCCTTTACCACTCTAATGTGTGACGTCACCAGCTGCGGCGTGATTAACGTTTCCAGGGTTTCATATGCACGAGTTTGTCGTTGTTTGGAAATCTTCCATGTAAAGAAAAACAGACTATCCTTTTTGTTTTGTCCGTGTATTTTTTAATATATTGTAATGTAGTTGTCATCTTTGATAACGGCTTATGTAAGCCAAAAGATTGGATAGGATTAAAAAATATGTATCAATATTTTGATTTTCTTTCTTCTTTTAATGATAATGCTATTAAGCTTATCAGGCGATATGAAAAGAATTTACATAAAATGCATAGACGAAACTTGTCTATTTTATTTAATGAAACATGCATCAATGAAAAAATGCTGCCTAAATACACACAATATATAACTCAAAATTATCTCCTCATTTCGAATTGTAGCATATAGTTTCACTTCACTTACTCACATTAAAAATATTATTTCATGTTTACATATTATTTTCATGTTTTCATATTTGCCAACTTTTTTTTTTTTTTTTTTCTTTGGGGTGGGGCTTCATCATATCATTTGGAAATAATGGTAAATGATTAGAGGTGATAACGATCAGAAAATTACGGTTTTGTAGTAGGTCTCATTAATTTCCTTCTAATCTTTTATGCCATTCTGCTAGGTGAAGATACGGATGTAACGTAATGTCATTCCGACCGAAACCAAAAGGAAAAAATGGACAATAATCCGGACTTTGCAAACGTTCTCATGAATATAAAATTAAAAAAAAAAAAAAAAATGACTGAATCGAGAAAAAAAATTAAATATAGGAAAAACGCGGAAGATCGCTTCAGAGCAAACTTGAAATAGAAGAAGATTTCCTTAGAAAATCATCATTTGAACGATTATCTTTATCAGCAAAATAAACCCTCGCAATTATGTGATATTGCAATTTCATTTAAGTAACGGGCGCCAAAATAGTTTAGTACTCATTTCTGTACGTATGTTTGGATCGTTCGGTTCTCACAGCACGTACATTCTAGTTTAAGGAAAACATTACTGATTAGAAATCAAGCAAATTTCAGGTTTACAATATGCTATTGATTGTGACTCAACGTCATTAGAATATATTTTTACAGCAGCATATGGGTCAATCAAGTTCAGCCTAAATTTTGATGGAGGTAAAAAACGATTAACATGCTGAAAACTAATAATGTATTCTGCCTCGAGCATTCCATATTCGTTTTAATATCAATGTAGTTACCTAGATATATATATATATTTTTGTATTGAATGTCGTCAGAAGTAATGGGTTGCTTTAGTGATCAACTTCGATAAACAAAATTAGAATAACTTTTTCGGGATTTCAAAAATGTTCACGCAAAGTATAGTAATTATCTTGTATTCTAGTTCTCCTTTAGCTATAAATGCAAGATCTTCTGTTATGAAAATGCTAACCTGGCAGTTAACAAGGAAGCCCTAGAAAAACTCAAACATACAATCATAAATAAATAAATAAATAACACACACACATTTAAAATACTTATTGTTTACACTGTTTAGAGGCCTAATATTATACACATCTTTGACGATGTTATGACAACGTTTTGGACGTTGTGGTCTACCTTCCTCAAGTGTATCGTTGTTGTTACCAAAAGCTTGCGGGTGTTGAGCACTCAGACTTTCATCAGGGTCTATGTCGATCATTGTAAACTACCGGAAATTCTGAAATGAACACCTTAATTAATTTACGGGGGTAGGCTATTCTCGTTCCACTTCCTATATTTACGGTTATCTCTGGTTTGGTTTATTTTGTTTTACGGCATATCAACCCCAGTGAGTTATATAATGCCGACAACATTTAGTATAGATTTGTATGAATACGGTATGTTTGGTTTGGTCTTTGTTTTACGGCATATCAACCTCAATGGGTTATTTAACGCCGACAAAATTTTTATTGCTGGTAATATTGATTTTCTTTTTTTTCAAAAATCTATTTCTGGGAATATTTTTCCTTGAGGAAATCTATAGCTGATCCCATTTTTTTTTAAAGCATGTATAACTATTGCAATTATTTCATTTTTTTAAAGTATTGCTGATAATAATTTTCCCTTCAAAAAATATTGCTGGTAATATTTTTTTTGTATTACAGAGTGTTTCTGGTATTAAAACCTATTTTTACACAAGTTTGGATGGTAACTATTAACCCATAGCTGTGACCCTAACAGGTGCTACCACCGCGGGTTAGGGTGGACCTGGGAACACCAGCAATTACGAAATGGTTCCACGCTCCTCAAAACCTCCTGATCAGGGGCCTTGCTGTTGGACGTAGTTTATCGTCTTACCCAGGACGCGAATGCAGTTTATCGTGGAGTGTGGATATCTCTGGGGTGTGTTGGGAAAACACGGTTATTTAAGATCGGGAATAAAATGTGTAAATTAGGGCAAAAAGAATAAATTGGCGATTATCCTATACTCTAAACATCATTAAAGAAAGATCGGAGATGATGGCACCATGCAAATATGTTAGAAAATTCCTGCTAGCAAACTATGAATCTATCTATAAGCATTTATATAAAATGTCATTTTTCTACCCCTTCTGAACTGCTTTCTTTCTCCATTTTACCGGTGGCATAATTATTCATATAATTTGTCTTGGGGCGGAATATCCAATTTTAATACCTGATTATACCTAATAGATAGAAACCATGGTAGTTAGAAGGTTGATTTCATGTTTTAAATTGCTAAACATTTTCGTTACTTGAAAATATTATTGATCGCATTTTGATCTATTTAAGGCGTTTTTGACACACACACATATAAATGTGTGTGTGTATAACGCTTTTTAATCAACATTTATGGATGTCAAATCAAAGAGTTTTGTATCACATGCATATCTTGAAATGGACAGAGCAAATTTGAATTGGGTGGGGAAAATGTATTTCGACCGTTTCATTGGACATTATCAGGAAAGAGTCATGCAAAGATATGTTAAAGATTTTGTTGAAGTCGGTTCAAAATTATCCTATGAATTAATCGTTTTCGACTTAAAGCTACAGTATGTACACCATTACACCACCTGCACATCCAAACTTACAGCACCTAGTAGCCCCAAGCGTTCACCTGTCTGACCGGGCTCGACGCTGATTAACTTCGGTGGTCGTACGAAAAACGGTGTTTCAACGCGAAATGGCTGGCGACAACCAGAAAACCGAAGGTAGACACGGGACTAGATATTAACATGATTTTTTTTAAATGATTTCGACCCCAAGCAAGGCAATAAAGTCCCTGAGACGCAAGGGGTAAACGAAAACATTATAAAGCAGAGAGAACAAAAGAAAAATAAGACAATCGATAACGATTGGCATTGCATTTAAATTTTTGAAGATCAAAGTTGGCTAGTAATCAAAGAGCCACCAGAGTGTTCTGCAACCGAGAAACCTCGATAGGACAAACTTAACATAGAAAATGCGGTTATATCTAGCCACTTCAAATGTGAATTGATGAGACCATGATACCGATTTGGTTATGCGCTTAAATTCATCAAGTCGAGGTACAATACCGAAGAAATCATCGAAACAATTATCATGAAAATATTTATAGGAAGGACACATAGAAGTTACGGTGACAGGAAAGTGAGTGAAGCTGAGATGCCAGATCAGGGTCAATAAAATTGCTGATATTTCATTTTATCAAAATCTTTAAATATATAGCAGGAGCTCCAGTATGTGACAGCATTATTCAAGTAGGGATGATGGGTAGACTTACCAATGTTAGATTCTGGAGTGAAAAATTATCTTTCATGACGCAGTGAACCAACTTTCGTAACGTCTAAGATTACAATTGTAATGCAACAGTATATATATATATATATATATATATATATATATATATATATATATATATATCTGTGTGTGTGTGTGTGTGAAAAATATATAGAAAATAGGAGAGAACTCGTCAGGTAAATAATCCAAAGTTCTTTAGTATTTTAGTTATTACTTAAAAAAAATAGTGCTCGATACAAAAAAAAATAAATAAATAAATCTCCATAGACACATAAACCAGACTAGGCGAAATCATCTTCCGTTTTAAATTTAGACACCCCAACCTTACCCTGACTTGACATCTCTGAATGTAACTCTACACTGATACAAATTATTAACACCTTACACCCCTTTTTATTTAAACAATCGATCTAGACGTTACCATGGAAATTTTGATTCCAATAATGAATATGCTATTAAAACACGTAAATTTCAGAAATAAGTTATTCCCCAAAAATTTCCCTTGAAGATGAAACAGAGCTTACTTTAATTCAATTGAATTTAATTAATTATTTTGAAGTTTTCGGTTCTTGTTTTGAAACATGAGAACTCTTATGTAGCATGTTTGAATCATATTTTTAAATAAATAATTATAATATATATATATATATATATATATATATATATATATATATATTACACAGAGAGAATACGACGGATAAATTATTGTGGGCAAGATATGTTTTTAATTTTAATTTTGCCTTCTGCGTTGTTTAATAAAGTCAGTTGGCCACGGTCCCTGAGAAAAAGAGAATCATGACACAATGGACGGTGGCTGAAATATAGAAACGGCATCCTCTATTGGTTGGCATTCGGCAGGAAGCTCCAATACGAACATTTCACGGTGATCGAGTCCCAATCTCAGTACAGTGCAGAGGATTCGGAAAAATTTGGATGAGTCTAATGGTGATTACGAAGGATTGATAGCTCAGAAAACTCAGTCTGATCATTGTGATGAGAAATGAACTCACGAATCTGTTGGTGAGGGCCTCAGACTCAACAGGAAGTCCTGCATCAAGTACCTTGAGGAGGCAGTGCTCCCTGGATCTATGTTTGGCAAATGGACTCTTTACCATTCCACAAAAAAAAAGAGAGTCCAGTCAACGCTGTCAGACAATTTCTGCGACTGCATCAACCATTATATCCCGACTACCTCACTCCCCAAACTGCAATCTTTTTTATTATTATGTGTGGGGTGCAGTTAAGCGAAAGAGCAAACACCAATTCCTTATAACACCAAAGATGAACTGAAGGTAAGGTTTATGGCGGAATTCACCAAATTAATCTAAGAGGCTGTCCAGAAGAGTTGCAAGAGATTCAGAAGTTTTCTGGTGGGCGTGGTTGAAGCAAAATGAATAAATTTTCTATTTAGTATTTCAAAATAGACTAGTGTTATTTTTGTAAATATATCTGTTAAAATGAGGTGTCCGTGTTGTTTTCATTTTTGCGTAAATTAGAAGACAATTATCCGTTTTCTGACTGCGGTAATGAGTTGGTATCGTATTATTTTGGCAATGTGCCGTAACGACCAAAAACATACTGCTTTCGGATGACCTCAATGTAAAATCTAAAAACGAAATACGAAGTTCAAAATCTGAAATGAAAGCTAAATCTTTGAAACACCTTACACTTCCACTACTATTTGTTGCATGCAAATTTTTTCCTAATTGCGTGAAAGAGACAAGCACGTGTACTGAAAATGTAAGAATTTTTGTTTTTCAGTAATTCAGAAAATACACATTTCCACTAAAATTTCTGAGATCAATAAAATCTATCACATAATTAAATAAATTATATCGCATTCATATTTGCAAAACAACGAATGCAATCCTCAGAGACTTAAATTACTTCTGTACTCACACGCAAACTCCTAAAATTCTCATTAATTAATCGTACCCCGAGGCTGACGTGCTGTGACTCAAGCTTGGTTCAATGGAGTGAGGCCAAACGCGTTCACCTGTATTGTATAGTCCCCTCAACTGAAGCTTGCGTTGGCATCGCTATTACTAGCTAAGTCCATCTTTTAGTGCAATGAGAGAGTGCTCTTGCGACCCCTGGTTTCCAGGGCCGATATACATCTCAATAAATTTTTGATGAGTTCGGCTCGAAGACACAGACACAAAAAACATACCGGGGAGCAGTTTTTTTTTTTTTTTAACTCTTTACTGTTTGCTTATTCATAGAGCAAGAATATGGATTAACCTATTTCTCTACGTAACCCACTCCAAGGAGTGACACCTGTACCACGATTGGTTAAAATTAACTGTTAATACAGGCGTTAGTTAAATCCAGTGACAGGACCCAAAAGGTTGTGAGTTCAATACCTGGTTAAGGTAGTGGAGAACTTGAAGAGGTGAATTAACAGGAGATAACGGATAACTGACATCCATTAGGCATGGCACGTGAAACTAGAACAGTCTACCCCAGGGAGCGAAATAAAGGGTTCAGTTCGACATTCCAACCACTTGAAGAAGGCCGGAGCATACAACGGTCGAAACGTTGCGATAAATATGGAACGAAGATGAGGACAATAGTCCGAATAATGTAAATAGTCTACATAATACCTCATCTCAAAAATATAGACAGAAACTAAAATTAACTCATTCACGCTATTTTCTTCTGTACATATTTTTGTGCTATGGTGTTTTTTGTTTGTTTTGTTTTGTTTTTTTTTTGTACGCAAATCAAAGATCTCACAAAAAAAAATTATAGATAAATATATATATATATATATATAATTAAAAAAGATTTCAAACAAAAAAAGAAGCCTCAGGACAATAAACTCCGGCCAAGATTTTGATGAACACTTGTACCAGTTCCTGGAATCGAGCCAGCATTTTTCTTATTTGTTACTGATCTAAATAGCTTTTGACCATTATAGCAGAATTTCGAAACCGCCAAGACGGTACCGATATTGTCTGGAGGGCAGAACAAATTTTAAATACATAACAGTCTAAGTAATATCGAACGGTAGAGATAATAGAATTTAGAAAAAAAATTATAATAATAGCACCGGATCTTTGAAATAAAAAAAAAAATCTAATCGATACCGATGTCTGTATTGTCAAGCTGATACAAAGAAATTCATTTCAACGAAAGAATTCTCCTGCCGCGTGCGAGATGGCAGTAAATCCACTGTTTAAAACGGAGAGAATCTGTTTAATTTGTGTATAGATGTAAAAGTCTTCACAAATATATTCGAAGAAAAGATGACACTTCAACAGAAAACCGAAGGCTCTTTCTCATTTCTTAACAGATGTGAGATGTGTCGTAGGTGTCCGTCGTCTTTGATGTAAATTTTATAAAATATCTACAAAATACACAATTATATATATATATATATATATATATATATATATATGTGTGTGTGTGTGTGTTTGAGAGTGTACATTGATTAATTTTTATATACCTGTGAACACACAATACAACTGTACCTATATATATATATATATATATATATATATATATATATATATATATATATGTGTGTGTGTGTGTGTGCATTTACGTATCAGGTAAAAATTTAAAACAATGTGGAAAAATTCAGATGTTTGATAAACGGGAATCAAAAATGCATATTCATCAGAAAAGCAGGTCAATGTACACGTTTTGAAAAGATATATAACATTCTTCGAATATATATATATATATATATATATATATAAAACAGTTTTTAAGGTTGAAAATGTGGATGAAGGCTTCGCATGACGAACATTCTGCATAAGGAGCCATTCGAAATTATAACAAAGTTAACGGCAGCCCGTTGCAATTTCATAACTGTTTTCAACCTGACTCATTCCATATGTGCCGCAGAGGAATATCGTGACATCAAATAGTGTATATATACATATATAATATTGATAGTACGTATATATATATATATATATATATATATATATATTGATAGAATATATATATATATATATATTGATAGAATATATATATATATATATTGATAGAATATATATAGATAGAATATATATATATATATATATATTGATAGAATATATATATATATATAGATAGAATATATATATATATATATTGATAGAATATATATATATATATAGATAGAATATATATATATATATATATATTGATAGAATATATATATATATATAGATAGAATATATATATATATATATATATATATATATATATTGATAGAATATATATATATATATATATATATTGATAGAATATATATATATATATTGATAGAATATATATATATATATATTGATAGAATATATATATATATATTGATAGAATATATATATATATATGTATATATATATATGTAGCATATAGTATACATATATAGTATATATATTCTATGTATATATTAGGTTGGTGCCAAAATGATGTCGTTTTTGACGTTAAAAATATTTTTGCACCAACCTAATTCTATGTGTGTGTATATATATATATATATATATATATATATATATATATATATATATATGCACCATTTCTGTGGTACGTGTATATAAATATGATATGTATATATATTTATGTGTGTGTGGGGGGATATTTTGGCTGAAAGTATCCTCCCTGTATGTTAGACAGATTTATATCGACAAATTTTACCAATACAATTTTTTTACCATTTTTCACATTTCCGAATAGTTGGTTGATATAATCGCTAATTTTACCAATGTTTATATTTATATCAGTTTTAACCGAGTACCTTCAATACTGCTACATTAGTTCTCAAGAATTTTGTTTTGTCTATGTTTTCGCAACTGTTTTTGGTTAGTTTCTGCGATCTCGCATTTGCTGGAGCCAATTCCTCTAATGGTGACATCATTTAAACGGAAAAACTGGGTTTTCATGTGTATTTGTTTTTAATAAGCGAAGCAGCAATCATTAAATAAGCTATCTCTCCCCATAGGGAATCGTATATTGAATTTTGTATATTAAAAAAAAAAAAAAATGAGCGAAACGTATAGTTGAGTAATTGAATATTTTTTTCTCTCTCTGTTATCTATAAGAAAATCATCTCACGCACTTCAAAAACACTTAAATATTTAATAGATGTAAAACAGAGTTATATTTGTATCAGAAGCAGGTGTAGAACATAGAGAATGTAAACAATTCCCCACAAAAATACACCAAACCTGAAATTTAAACATTATACTCAATGCACTTGTATGATCTGAAAAATACTACTTAAATATAAATTAAGAATTTATAAGCTTGATATGCATTTCCTTTAACTAATATACTAAAAAATTACGTAAAAGTAACTTGGCTTTACGAATCGTACTGAAAATATTTCGGATACCAATTTTTTAAAATATATATATATAAATAAAAATAAAACAGAGTTCATATCAGTTGAAACGTAATTTGTGTGGAAACGTTGTGCACTTACCTTGGCAAAAATCTTGTAGAGAGGGAAAAAATGAAAAAAATTCAACTGTTATCTTGTGACAAAAATCAAACTAAATATATTATTTCCACTTCACAAAATTTATTGAGGTGAGCTCCAGTCGAACCCATCTGAGTCGAGGAGAGTCAAAATTTGCATATGTATGTGTACGAAGATAGATATATAAAATGCTAAAGGTTGTATATTTTTTGTTTTTTCTACTTTAATCTCTCTTTCGAAGCTGACTGGACGTATCATATCCAACTAATGTATTAAAAAATACAGCCGATTACACAATATTTTAAGCTCAATTTAAATTTATAGTTCGTAACCATGCAATGAGATGAGATAACATAAACCGTAGATTTGTCTGTGGAATATCATCACATTATTGTTACATGACTATAGTGAAATCATTAACGTTTTGCGTCAAAAGCATTTTAATTCTGGTCGCTTATTAATTTAAAATATTCCATTTTACATGTTTTATTTTTTAAAAATAAAATAAGATAAGATTATTCTAAATTTCAGAATTTCGCTATTGCCCATCAAAATGACTGAAAGAAAGTGATTTAAAAACAGCAATGGAAAAGAGTAATTGCAGCGATTTTTTATCAAATACTAACAGATGTAAAAATACCTAACAACAAATCGAATATAGCATCAAAATTTATATTATTTTTATTTATTTCTCATGTAACTAAATGCGTAAACGATGTTTCCTTAAAACTTGATATTTCCTCTTTTAAATTCTTTATGTCATTATTATTATTATTTTACATAAGTGTAAGGTAGTCCTACATTTACAATTCCTTACGGATTGAAAAGAAATGTTGATCAAAACTATCTATTAGGTTGGTGCAAAAATAATATCGTTTTCTCACATGTGTTACTATGTGAGAAAACGGCATTATTTTTGCACCAATCTAATAAAACATTTGAATACGCCCCTCCTCTGCCAAACGCGTCATATGCACTATATCATCCTTGGATATTTTTACGCTATTTTTTTAACCAATATAACCCCAAGAGCCATTCACTGTAAAGGGTTGAATGGTTTTGTTTTATTGTCTATTATGAGGACGTGTCTTATAAGTAACAGTTGTTCATAGACTTAAAAAGATTAAGGTTATTCTGGCCGTGGAGGCAACCTCTCTTAAGTCTGTTCAACGGATATTAGGGCGAAACTATCAGAAAGGAATTACCTTTTTACATATTGACTGATTGATAAATCATAGAAAAAAGAATAAAGATCTTCCGAATATTTGCCATGGAAATAGCGATATTTTTCAAAAAGTTTCTTTAGGTTATTTGTACTTTAATACTTTGTTGGAATTTTCTAGATACAAAATAGTATATGATTCCTAACATTGTAGCCAAAATTATATACAGTCCCTGACATTGTAGCCAAAATAGTATAACGTTCCTGAGATTGTAGGCAGAATGGTTTACAGTTACTGATCATGTAGGCAAAACGTATGAGTTTTATTTTATTTTTTTATTTTTTGCGTAGGTTATAGTGGGTGGCATGTATGTGCGTGTATCTTGAATCATGCTAGGAAACTTACTCTCTTTAATCTTTGGCAATAGTTAACGAGTTCATCGATATTTTAGTCACTGATCGGAAGAGAACGCTCATCGATACGTCATTCGAACCTCCGGTGACATTACTGATGACGTGGGTGATAATTTTCTGGCATAACTTTAAATATCCTGTTACAATAAATCAGATGCACGGATGTCGTGAGGTCTGCCGCCATTACCCTTCGATTTCGTTGATCTCGGATATCATCTGTTCGATGTGACAGCCGAGAATCTGGTCTGCATTTTAGGCAGTGTTCATGGGGAGACATTCCTAAGTAAAATAACCCCGACCATAATCTTACCCCTTTGAAATAGCTTTAACAGAACAAAATTGAACGTATGAATTTCTACAGAATGTCAACACCATGCCGTGGACTCATGCACAACACGAATTTTTATGATTCAAAGTGTCACTGTTTCAATGTCAGTCAGAACGAGGGCGCTGGTATGAACAGTAATGTCAGAAGATGCCCAAAGACCTTTACAAGATATTATATCCCACCGCTTCAATACTCCATACAAGCATAGTCTTTCAGGTTTTTGAAGGTTTGTTTCATATTGGTGTACAAATTTTTTTTCGGAATAAAATACCATATTCTGTGTACTTTTCTTCCCAAATGAACTTTGGATAATTTCTGACCAAATTTCCTTCTCGTCCCAGAATGATTATTCGTAAGTTTGGACAAGTCGATCTTTAAATTACTTGACACAAAATGTCTGTCGTTTTAATAGAATTGTCCATAAAGAACATCTGCAGAATATAGACAGAATATTTCAGTAAATGAATATATTCACACACAAACACACATACAGATCTATGGTTTAATGGTTACCAAGTTTGCCATTCGAAATAAATTCCGACTGAATTCTCGAGGATATCGAAGTGGTAAATGGTTACTAAGCTTTTCTTGCAAGATCAGTTCCGACTGAATAATGACTTCAATACACAATTGGTGACCCATATTTTCGGCCTTCTGCCACACCTAATGGGTACTATAAAATCACTATATATATATATATATATATATACCAGTAAAAATGTCAAAATGACCAAGGCCTTTCAGAGCAGCATGAATCCATCCAGCTCTTATCTCGAATAACAACTTAAAAGAGATTGTTTGACCAACATAAGGTCTGATCAAAATTCATGTTAAAAAAAAGAAAAAGAAAATACAGACAAAAGTTCATTTTCTCTATGAAGACATTCATTTCTGCAGTTCACTGCTACCAGCAAGCAGAAAACTATTTTTTCTGATGGCCATGTTGGAGGAAACTAGTCGAGAAATCTAAATATTAAAAACGAAGGAATATTAATATACAACCCAGTGTGTCTGAAGATTTAAATTTTTTAATATTTTTTATTGCTATATATATATATTAAAATCCAAAATAGTTGATTCTGGATTTTATTGTGTATTAATTTCTGCTGTGTAATACATACTTTAAGTTATTTTGTGGATCAGTTTCAATATTTTCTATTATTAGATGGACCGAAAGTGTGAGCAACAATGACGTCTTTAGAGGCATTAAAAACAAGGAATAGGTTTATACTTAATATCAGGAAGAGGCAATTGAGTTTTCTGGGACATAATGAGGAAAGAAGGCCTGGAGAATCTGATACTCACGTGTCGAATAGAGGGAAAGCGAGACAAGGGAAAATAACGCGTGACATACCTGGCGGAATAAGCAAGTGGATGACAGAACTTGGTCTGGGGGGGAGGCAGAGGGAAGGAACTTGTTGAGAGCAGAAAAGATATGATACATAAAAAGGAAGAAGGATCCATTTAGATTATGGAACAACGGATTTATTATATATAAATATATATATATATATATATATATATATATATATATATATATATATATATATATATATAAACATTAGGCAACATATAATTTGCATACAAATAAATAATCACACATAGAATCAATCAGAAATATTAATGCGATTAATGGTGACATCCGTCACTAGAAATATAATATATACCTTAAAATACTGTTAATCCATAGAGTGAAGTGATCCTCGTCGAAACCATTGATGTCTGTAGTTTTCATCAGGCATGTGTTTTTTTCCTTATAAAATCAAAAACTTGAAGACGAAATACTGGTTTTTGATTTTATAAAGAAAAAAACACATGCCTGATGATGAATAGAGGACTATTCGTAAGTACTAGCATTTTAACATCAAATAAACTGAAAACTACAGACATCAATGGTTTCGACGAGGATCACTTCACTCTATGGATTAATAGTATTTTAATGCATATATTATGTTTCTAGTGACAGATGTCACCATTAATCGCATTAATATTTCTGATTGATTGTATGTGTGATTATTTCTTCATATATATATATATATATATATATATATATATATATATATGTGTGTGTGTGTGTGTGTACCTGTCTGTGCGCGTTTCGATGCGAGTATAAATATTCAGTGTGCTATTTGATTTATAATTAACTGAGATACGTATGATTTTGGTTAAGTACTTTAATAAAAAGATAAATAAGTTGTTGCATAAAAGAATTGTTCAAAATTAAATTCGGATGCAGGCTTACTTACCTAGGCAATGAGAGGATGAGATCGATTTCGAAAACTTAAAATTTAGAAGTTATATGTTAGCCATAAGTGGGACGGTCATCAAAATTTTCATCAATTGACATCGGCAATCGTATAACTAATTATATCTCCAGTATGTTAATATCGAGTAAATATATGAGGCATGAACGCATGAATACATGATGATTTATATAAATGTATATAATAATAATAATAATAATATAAACCTGTGTACTCGATATCACTATGTAGAATCATACATCTGTCAATACGTAAAAAGTAAGACGCGATATATACCGCGCATGCGCGTTTATATCTATTAATTTAGCATCCGGAGTTTGGTAGATTTCTTTATGCGTTTAAATAGATCCTAATCGAGCTATAATCCGAGAAAGGCAACGTAAATAAGATCTTCAAAGATATTATCAACAGGCGCTTTTATACTCTGTCTGGCTCAATACAAGCATTAGCATTCAAGGTTTTCAAAATTCATTTCACATCTGTGTACATAATTTAATATATGTATGTTGACTTATTCATTTTCTATGGCTTATCAACAGTTTCCAGGTTATTGAAACCTAGAAAATACTTTTAAATTTTAAAAATGTTTTTTGATGATAATCATGGTTAATGCTATAAGTCATACTCAGTCTGTTATGTGCCATGCGCACTACGCGCTTACGTGATAGATAGTTCCACAGGCGAAAACTGCGAGAGAATAAACTATTACAATAGTACTTTTGGATGTATCTAGCTATTCCATGAGAAAAATGCGGGTACGCATTTGCCAATGTATTCAGTTATGTGCCATGCGTGCTACACGCTTAGGCGATCATGTATCTTTCGATACATGATTGACGAGGTAGATTTGTTTTTCTCCGTAGTAGGTTGTCATTTCTTTCTGCCGTAGACCAGTTGCCAACCGAGGATATAGAACCCAAGAAGAGGTAGGTAAAAGAGACCTTTCGCGAAGGTATTTGTCGCAAAGTGAATATAAAGAATCCAAAAGATATTGGAACGACGCAATCCGATAAACAATTCCGAGCCATTATCCATTATATCACCTGACATGGTATTCAAAAAACCGTCACCCATGTTGGCAGTGACCAGGCTCGATATTGTTTAACTTCGGTGATCGTGCAAGAACCGGTGTTTTTACATTGATGTGGCCATAATCTGCAATATATGTGTACACAGAGGCACGCACACAGTTCCAATATGTTGACTGTTTTTGAAAAGTGTAAAAATATTCCCATCAATCTAGATACATTAAAAACCTAAATTGTTAAAAATACAATATATTCTTCATAAAGGTTCAGCGAAAAAGCAGTTACATAGAATATTTGTAATTATTCTTACTCGCTTCATATCCAGAAAAGAAAACATTTATAGGAACCCAAGCAAAATTAAATAAAAACTTTACTCACCGTACGTTATCAGTTGCTGATGTAATGGAATAACCTGTCACTCCCATGATTGTCTACATTGTAGGTAGTACCTATCTGTATGCATCTGTAAGTCAACGGACTACAGACTCTAGCTGACATCTTTTTCGACTGCGCTGGTCGAACGAGAGCCTTCGGGCAGTGAGGAACCCAGACGAGGCTTTGCCGAAGGGCAGAATCTCGTCCTTGAAGGTAGACAGACCGGATCCTGTTTATGCGGGGTATACGGGGATTTTTTGGCCGAGCCTAAGGGACCGGATGCTCCACATTAAATCCGGCCTTGTGTCACATCTGATCGCCTGGGGAGGTTAGTAAATATACTAGCTGGAATATGTTGTGTACGACTCAGACTTACGCGAGAACCACCGACCTTCCAATAGTAACACTCACTACTGGATTAACTTGCGACGACCTTGTACATAAACCTTTACTTATTTTATCCACAGTGTTTGTCAAGTATATATTCCTGTTAGCACGGAATACAAACAGTTGTATTTAATGAATATATATATATATATATATATATATATATATATATATATATATATATATGTGTGTGTGTGTGTGTGTGTGTGTGTGTATGTGCATACATGCGAAGTAGTTGAAATTTGCTGGACTCTGAAAGTCTTCTGTGGTTAAGTGAGTGAAACGCATGTCGGCTGACACGGTATCCCCGATAAGGGGCTCCTTGGTTCGAATCCTGTCAAAACCCTATTTAATACTCTAGAAAGTACAGTTAATTGTACAAAAGCGCACAATCTTAAAATTTAAAATTCAACCTGAGCGTTGCGATCGCACGCTCCAAAAAATTTCTTACAATTAAGAATAACACATTTTTAAAAACACATTTCGGATTACATCTATTTTTTCGTTGTCCTGTTATTAACGGAATGTAAAAAAAAAAACAAATCTATTTCCATACCTGATGATGTCTGTATGCATAGATGAAAGGTTGTAAAAAAAAAAAAAAAGTAAATAAATAAAAGACCTTATGCAACTGGAATTTACAAACAGGGATCATAACATTCATCTACAGGTTCGGTGTTAATGTACTTTATTAAAATTGTTTGCGAAGATAGATTCTCGCCATTTATATCATTAACTTCTATATCTGTTTTTTGTATGAATGATTCATGTAATGTAAATTGAACTGCACCACATTCTTTATATATATGTGTGTGTGTATATATATATATATATATATATAAAATCATTCGCTTTATCACAAATCTAATGTTGGAAGACAGTTTGATTCCTTCATGTTGAGGGTGTTACAGTTCATTTCCATTTATATTGGTAATTCATTTTTAAGTATATCGAATTTCTTTTCTTCTTAGAAATAACTATATTAGTCACAAAGCAATCATTATTTGCCTTATTTTTTATTGTTTTTAGATTTGTATTTTTATTGTTCTCATATCTTTCCATGTTTCCTTTAATGTCTTTCCTTTCGGACCGCTTTCTCTAATTTTCGCTTTGAGAATGTTTACTTTCTTTGGTCGTTCTATATTTCTGTCTATGAGGGACAGACATCAACTGAATTTGAAACGTAATAGGTCGAATAATTTTCATAAAGCAGCATGCCATCGCAACTAGAATCATCGACCTTGTAATTCCGACCTGTTGCTGTGATAAAGGAGCAAAACGCAATCAATTCTCGATCTAAACGTGCGACTTTTGCGTCGAAAGGCAGAAGCCATTGATTTTGCATTATCACGGCTCTCGTTCATAACCAACTTCGGTGTCTGACCCGCTTGATCGAGCGCCGCGCCGAGTTAGTTCGTGACCTCTGGTGCCACTCAGAAGGAAATACTAAGAGGAACTTTGATCTTTTGTGATTATTCTGACTTCTTTTGACACGACCATTCTCTGCCGTTTCCACTAACGCTGCAGTTAAGAAAAAAAAACGTAAAAGAATTATGCATTAACACGCAATGAATCACTAATTCTACATACATTTAATTTTAGTATTCATCCAGCGGCATCTTTTGTGGCTGAGACAGTTGCATATTTTACAACTATATATCATAACTTTATATATATATATATATATGGACACGTGGTTAGAACGTTCGCATTCTGACCATGTGACCCATGTTCGATTTGTCAGGAAGGAGACTTCCTGATGTCATTAGAATGGAGATGTCGATCCCAGCGTGCGGCACCTTTGGAAAGTGCCCGAAAACCATACCACGGGTTGACCTAAGCTTTGTGAGTGAAACTGTGTAGACGGAACCCTTGGGTGCCGTCGATAGCTGTGCTAACTCGAAGTCATATATCATTGTCACCGAAGGCTTGAGCGTGCTGGCCTTGTTTAAATTGTTGATCACTCGAGCTAACACGCTCTTTTCCAGAAACTGTAACTAAGTTCTGCTCAGTATAGTTGCAGTTTAAAAACACAGGTGGGCTCTGTGGTTGTTGAATAAATCGAAATACACCTGAGCAAGTATCTGCAATAGGGATTGGTTAGCCGCTCTACTGGACTAATACATGTGACCAGCTATACATCATTGCTTTGGATTGTGATAGAAAACCATGTATTCAAAGACTGGATTTCAAAATTAGTAATGAAACAGACATAAAACCTTCACAGTCAAAACAACGTTAATTTTTATCACAGACATTATCCTTTTAAATTATTCGTTATCAAGCTATCTGTCAAATATAAACGTGAAAACAGTTGACGTAACCTTGGGAAACATCGATAAATTGTATTTAAGGATGACAGTGAAATAAGGCATGGCTGATCATATATGGAATGAAGGTGCTAATTTCTAACACTTTATGTCAAGTTACTAGACAAAAGGACACTGAAGAATCAGACCCCACTAAAAAAAAAGATGTGCATATGTGAAGTAATGATGAACTCCTAACTACGCTATAGATACAAATACCATAAGGGGGCGGTATTAAGAAACAAAGAATATTATGTGCCAGAAATACCATAAAACTCATAGTGGGACGGGGGAAAAGGTAGTAACGAATAAACGGGGACGGAGAGAGGCAAGCGTGAGAGAAAGGCTCCAGCAGGAGAAGTAGAGAATTTAAGAACATTTAGTTTAAGGCTGTAACTACTCATTTCAGGATTGTTGCATGAGATAATAGCGTAGAGGATTAAAGGGATGATTTTTGAATTTGGTGACATAAAAAAAGCTGGGTTTAATCTGTAGGCCGTGCATTATGAACATACTCAGTACATTTTGCTAAAAAAAAAAAAAATAATAAAAAACAAAAAAACAAACTAGCAACAACTGAACAATTAACAATGACAAGATATTCATAAACACTGGCATAAATAAGAGAACTATCTACTACCCTAAACTGAATAAAGTGCGTAGTTTAAAAGTTACCCTTATCAATAGACACCTGGACAAGGTTACCCGGATCGACAGACGCCCGGACATGTTGAACCGGATCGACAGACACCCAGACAATGTAACCCGGATCGACAGACACCCAGACAATGTAACCCGGATCGACAGACACCCAGACAAGGTAACCCGGATCGACAGACACCCAGACAAGGTAATCCGGATCGACAGACACCCAGACAAGGTAATCCGGATCGACAGACACCCAGAAAAGGTAACTCGGATCGACAGACACCCAGACAAGGTAATCCGGATCGACAGACACCCAGACAAGGTAACCCGAAAGGAAAGACACCCAGACAATCTAACCCGGATCGACAGACACCCAGACAATCTAACCCGGATCAATAGACAACTGAAGAAGGCTGAAGAGCATAACAACCGAAATATTGTGATCGTAACAACTAAAATAATGGCATCAGTCCCTTTTTAAATAACGTCGTCCCGGAAAATCAGAGAAAAAGTTAGTATTATATGGGAGGACATTTTTTCAGTCATAGTCGAGTAATTTTCAAAATGAAAATGAGCTCGATTCGAGGATGCATGAAGCAATATATGCATAATTCAAATTGAGTTGTGCGCATTGCTAGCTTTACAACGTGTAGAAGTTAATAAAAGTCTCTTTAAATATATCCTATTTACATATTTACTATTCTCTGAATCATACACAAACATCCGCACACATTTATGTGAGACAGAGAGAGACTCAATACGCTAACATTTTGGGTGGACTAAAATGTTATCTTTTTATTGTTAGATGATTTTTGTTACACATGTAACATCTTCACTAAAAATGTTTTTTTTTTTTTTCATAGTTAAATTTCCATGCCTTATTTCCCCACCGTATTTCCGTTATTTTGGAATTGAGAATAGCCCTCTTCCATCAATGTTAGAGAGCTCAATCTATCTTAATATTTAAGCCGAATCTCAGTGACGAAGTGATAGATTCGAGTTTTTGTCTATGAGGTTTACTGCTACTCTAAGCACAACAGACTGTCGGAATTTGAACCCGTAGTACCAAATAACATTTTTTTAAAAACGAGAGTAAGTTTACTTTACTTTCCCCCATTTTTCATTTTTATTTCTTAGGTGGTATGCGTAAATTTGAGCAATCATATCATATCTCTTTCTGATTCATGACTGGCATGGAACTGGTATTCCTGTAGCAGACTACCGTTCCGTTCTGTATTTAATAAGTTGCCAATCAAGGCTATTTTCGGCAGTTTCTCCTGATACTTAACCCATAGCTGGGAGAAGAAGATGATTTTGCGCTTAAATGAATTCGACTAGAATTCGAACTCTGCTTTCCAATTTCTAATTGCGAGCCATTATTCATTATACCGCCCATAATTACAAGCTTACACGAATTACCTGGTATTGAAGTAGTCACCCCTGACCAAGCCCTGTGATGCTTAATTTCGGTGATCGGAGGAAAACCAGTGTTTCAATGTGATCATGGCTCTCCATATTTTCCTGTCCTATGTTGTTTGTGAAAAATGTTGTCTTTTTGTCATCTCATCCATTTATTCCTTGTTCGCTAGGCAGGCTATGCGCTGTTTTTCACTGTCACTCTTGCCTCCAGTATGACCTCTATCAAATTGTACGAACGTCATGATTTCCCCTACAATTATAACTGTCTCTTTTGGATGTTAATTATAAATTTTCTTTTTGCTTCCGTTTTTGCGAAAACTAGATCATTGCTCACATGTCCGGTCTGTAGAAGTCAAGTGACATGGTTGCCTTCTTCTGTTTCCTTGTAAAGCAAGCCAGCTTATTTTTTATCTCATTTTTATAGGAGAGTGCCTAATACACTAGTTAGGTTGGCCCATTTTTGCTAGAATGGACCTGCCCAATACATTTGCATGAGTGGTCTTTATTCACCCATATATTTCTCCATAGAATGACTCAAGTCAGTTTAGCTTTTGCTACACTTGCCTACTTGTGTGTTAGACCACTGGCAAGCTAACCAATATTATACACAGTCTATGGTATTCTCAAGCATCCTTCTGTCGAATTTATATTGCTTCAAATCTCTTCTTCATCTGTGACGAAATTCTCCCTCATTCATTGCTATATTAAAGGATTGATAGTACTTAACTCTTCAGTACTCTTTTCTTTGTTTCTTGCGAAATTTTTGTGATCCTTAATTTTTTCTTTAACTTGCGGAAGGCATTTTTGCTTATCTCAGTGGTTCTTCGGATTTCCGTCCTCCGTTGAAAATTTTCCCAATTGTTTTTTTTTCTTATTTGATTTTATTAGGATCAATTAAAACGTATCAATTTTGACATTTTGAAGACAAACGACGCTAAACGTTTCAAAATACTTAAAACCGTTGGACGAAAACCATGCCAATTTTTATTCCATATTATGTTATATATTATTGGTATCATTACGTTTTATTATGTTACTATTACATTTTATTCCATGGTAGATTATATACTACTACTGTCATTAGGTTTTATTATATGTTATTGTCAGTGATTATTTGTTTTATATTCTATCGTTGTCAGTATGTTTTATTATATGATATTTGCAGTGTTTATTCCTTGTTTAATTGTATATTATTGTTATATTTATATTTTTATTATATCTTACTGACAATGTTTATTCCGTATTTTATTGTAAACTCTTGTCATCATTATGTATTATTGTTAATTTCTTGTTAATTTTATACTATTATTATTGTTTTACTATATTTTATTGTCAGTTTTATTGCTTTCGAATACTAACTTCAATAAGGTAGAATGCATGCAATTTCTTTATATCTCTATATAATTTTATGTTATCTATAAAAATGAAAAAGCAAATTTTTATCTTAAAAGTTAATCTATTTTCTGACACGTTCTTAAAGCTTAAAAATCTATACTAAATTTCTTTCTGTTCAGTTTTATAGGTTTATTTTTCACACGTTAATTTCAATATATAAACTGAACTTTTTGTCTTACAGCAGTGTTAGTAGTGTATCTACATACCTTCTTGATAATGTCGTATTATTTTCAAGTGGCATCTATGATTTCTTGTGCGACGCCCTTGTCGAAATCAGTCTTATAGCGTCTGTGATTTTTTTATGGTATGACATCAGCTGTTGAGACTGTTTAATCGATTTTGTCAATTTTTATGGGTGATAGATTTTTTTACGGGATCGAGTCTTTCCACATAGTAAATCATTGCAGCCAATGTATAAGTGTCTGAAAATGAGATAACAATACCAAGATGTTATGCTAAGGCACTACAATCCCTAGCTAAATACAGGGACTTATGCATCACCTCCTCCAATGGCGGTCGTGTTCTGAGTACCTATTTTTTAATCAAATGCAGAAGGACGTATACTTAGGTGTCATATACTGGGATAATGCCTTAGATAAGTTATGACACAAAGAAATACTTCCACTGCTAAGAGAACGTGATTTATCTGGGTAAGTTTTCAGAACATACAGGGAGCAAGCAATCTGCATACGGAAAAAAATATGTATTGAGTGTTTGGTCCGAAGTACAGGTTGCGATCGGTAAATTGTCGCCATTTTATATTTTAAAATTTGCGCATGCGCGTTGGTACTTTTTTTATTTTGACGACTGCAAAACATAGTACGAACAGTTGAGCACAGTCTGTGAGAAAATGAGCACCATGGTGCAATTCACTTTGCCAGAAATGTGGAAATGACATGCTGTACTGCTTGGAATTCCACTGGAAGCTGCAATATGAACATTTCAGAGTGTTTGGGTGTCAATCTGAGGACAATGCAGATGGTGCGAGAAGAGGTGGATGAGATATCTAGTCAATATCATGGTGTTTGGAGTGATCGCAAGTGATGGCGATGTTATCCCTCCATACATCAGGGCTTCATACTCAACACAGAGTCCTACATCCAATGCCTTTAATTTCAAGAGGAAGACCCTATGTCTGGCAACGGGACTCTACATCATGCCGCACAAGCAGGAAAATCCAGTCATGGCTGTCAGAAAAAAATTGCGACCACATCACCCCTTACATCTGGCCACCTAACTCCCCAGACTGAAAACACCTTGATTATTATATGTGGGGTGCAGTTGAACGAGAGACCAACAAAACTCGTTTTAATACCGAAGATCAACTGAAGGCAAGGATTTTGGCAGAATTCACCGACTTAAACAAGGAGACCATCACAGAAGAGCTGCTGGAGGTTACGATGTCGTCTGGAAGCCGTTGTTGAAGCCAATAGTGATTTTATTGAATAAATTTACTCTTTAGTACTTCAAGCTATTCTTATGTTATTTTGGTAAATATATCTGTTAAAATGATATGTCAGTGTTATTTTCATTTTTGCATAATTTAGACGATATCGCACCCTGTAGAAAGTGGTAAAAGACAACGATGTCTCTTCACTACTGCATTTATTTAACCTATACTTCGGTACAATACAAAGAATTAGGAAGAGTTTTACGAGAATAAGATATATTGAGGATATGTTGATGGCTGACGCCGATAAGAAACTGCATGTACTACTAGTCAAGGTAGCAAACGAAAAGAAGAAAGTGATGTTTGACGATTGTTAAAATAGAGAAACTATGTTTTTCGGCAAGAGAAAGTCCAAAATGTGATCTGCGAGTTAGAAGGACAAAATTAAACTATTAGGTTGGTGCAAAAATAATGTCGTTTTCTCACATATTTTACTTTTACATATGATTTCTGAATTAATTCATTGATATGTATAGCCATGCTATATATCATTTTGAAGCGCGTTTTTCGTTCTATCGAATCGTGTTATTCGTTACTGTTCTCAATCTCTTCATTCATTTTTTGCAGGCTTTTCGACAGCATGGACAAAATTCAAATCCGAACGATTTTCTTGTTCCAGTTCAAACTAGGCCAAAAAGCTGCAGAGACAGCTCGTGATATCAATGATGCGTTTGGCCCAGGAACCACTAATGAACGCGTGGCACAACGGTGGTTCAAGAAATTTCGCAATGGTGACGAGAGCCTCGAAGATGAAGACGGTCGCGGCCAGCCGACTGCGGTTGATAACGAACATTTGAAAGCCTTAATTGAAGCCGATCCTCGCAAAACCACACGAGAAGTTGCTGCTGAACTCGAGGTCGACCATTCAACAGTCGTTCGCCATTTAAAAACAAATCGGGAAGTCAAAAAAGTTGGATAAATGGGTGAACGATAATCAAAAAAATCGTCCAAAAACGACATTTTTGCACCAAACTAATAATACAATGATTAAATATGTGGGTAATATTTTAATAGGTGATAGGAAATGTGATAGAGGGAACATTGAACAGGCATAAGATGACTTCCGAAAACTAAATCTTCAGACACAGGAAATTTATCGTTCGAAATAAGGAAAGAGTACAAGACTTCTATGTAATCCACCTATATAGCAATGAATGTTGTATAATTTCCTCACAGACAGATAGGAGGTTTGAAGCAAGAGAAAAGTAGTTATACAGCAGAATACTGATATTACCATAGACAGAGTATATAAAAAACTGGAAGTTCTAATGAAAACGGAAAAAAAAGCAAACATTTGAAATTTCTAGCCTATAAAATGAGGAAGTGGGCTCTGACGGGGAAAAATAAAAGTAAATAGCATGTAACCTATCTAATGAGCTTATGTGAATGGACAGCAGAACAGAGATCGGAGAGATAGAAAAAAAAAGACAAACATTGCTTAGAGATAAACCTGAGAGGAAACTGTGCAGAGCATTGATCGCTCAAATCCCAAAGAGTCAAGGAACATCGAAGTAAAAGAGATTTCGTCAGGCTGCTTTTTATATGGTATAATGCACAAGAGCACAAAAAATGTCTATTATTAATTTAGTCATTTTGGTCATCAAATCAGTTTTAGATTACCTATCAATCTTTCTAGGTAAAGAATTTTCAATTATTTATAGGTATTTTTTAAGAAATATATAGAAAATCGTTTTCTTCCCGGATACAAAGAGAAAAGAGCTAAAACTTAAAAGACATGCAATTTATTATCGACGGCTATAATCTTAACACTGAACCGATTGCGAACTTTGAATGTGAACGGTAAAATTCTTGGAAAATTTAGCAAAGAGAAAAGAAACGACACATCGTTAATTCTAGGAAGGTAGAATGTATGGGCGTGAGAAACACATGCATCTAAATGTGTGAGATTCAAATTAAGAACACAGAAAAGTAAAAATTGGTTAGATGAATTTAAGTGTCTGAGTAGTGTAATGACACACCACAGAAACTAGTTTCCGAAGGCACATCGAAATAATGAAAGAGGCCTGTAGCGATATGGTCCTACGACGAACGTCGGGGTTGCCAAATATGTAGCGGTTGGGGTACCATTATTGCTTATTCCCGACGGGATCACTAAATATTTAGCGGATGTATTATCATTGTTGTTGTGATTGAGTTACCAATATTTAACTTTGGCTAGGAAAGATGAGATTAAGGACAATGCGTGAACGCAATGCAATTTAAACTTGACGTAAATAGTACATAGAATAAAATATACAAAACTGAACGGAATGATTCCAAAACATAACAATTAGATTTATTAATGTTTCATGTACATGCATGCGAACTGAAAAGGCAGGAAAGAGTCGTGTCCCTTTATTATTTGTACCGGAGTTCATATTAAGAAAGTTTGGAATTGAGAGGTAAAAGTTCAGAAGTGATTTCAGATTTCGTGAATGTTGGTAATTGTCTTTAACGTCTGGTTAGCAATGACTAAGACGGGAGTTCTTGAAGGTTATCTCTTGGCACTTGGTAGCAAGGAATGAGACGTGCAAGAGAGATGAATGGAAGGACAATCTCGAGGAAGTTTACACGTGTTAGGTTTATATAATGGTCGTGTATCACGTGGGAGGCTCAAACAGAGAACGCGGGAAAAATAGATTGGTCGTGTGCAGGCGGATTGATTGGTCGGAACTGACCAATCAGCAAGCAAGATTGGAGGTGATTGACCAATGAATACTTGTTATATTTATGTGAATGTAGGATGTTACTTACCAGATAGGAAGAGTGCATTTCCTAAAAAGAGGTAAGGCTGGCTTGTTTTGGAAGATTCCACAGGACTGTATATATCTTTCTATATGTCGTGTGCTTTCAGAATTTTGGCGATCATGACTCTTCTCAGTTTCCATCATAGTGGCGTTATCGTCTTGCTTGGGATGAATTGATTAACAAACTATTTACAACAATATATTTCCTAGTTGTTTTGGTTTGTCCATTGCTTCCTTAGTAATCTGCATATAGAGGAATAGTCACAAAGGATCTGTAGTCCACGGAGGCGTGAAAGGGAAGGTTATTATCCAATATGTACTACATATATTCCATATCTGATGTCTTCAGTTCCCTTTACACAGACACACACAAATATATATATATATATATATATATATATATATATATGTGTGTGTGTATTTGATAATTGGTCATTTTATTGCTTGAAGCGTGGTTTGAAACCTATGTCTCTTTTTTATTATTTTAAATCATGTGTATTATCACTATTAAACTTTTCTTGTCAGCGTATGCCGATAAATTTAATATACACTGTTTATAATAAAAAACAAACTTTCTTTGTGTCTAATCCGAATATGGGTATCCACTAAAACTAACGTTTAATATATATATATATATATATGTGTGTGTGTGTGTGCGCGAGAGAGGTTTTCTAAGCGAAGCTCAGATGTGGCATAAGATCGAAAGAATGGGGCACCCTGTTTGGATCGAACACATTACTCAATCGTAATTTTTCTCGTCAGACAAGCTTGCTAACCATTACACTACTTCGAGGTGCCATATTATATATATATATATATATATATATATATATATATATATATATATATATATATATATATTCACCACAAGAAATATAATAAAGCCACGAAGACTCAACGGGTTTCTATAGAATATGACTAAAAACACTATTAAGAAGAGAGAACAGGAAGTAACGATTGACAGTACATTTAAATATTTTAAGATCGAAGTTAACTGGAAAGCATGAAGCCAGATGAAAGTCCGAAAAGCGAGAAGTGTGATAGAAGAAACTGTTAGAATAAAACTTACGGTTACATCTAACCATTTCAACAGGAAAATGAATTAAACTTGACGCTAATCTAACACTCTGCTTAAATTCTTAGTCTACGTACCATAGTGGAAAGTTCATTTGAAAACTTACTCTGAAATGATATTTATCAGTGTTATTATTAGGTTGGTGCAAAAATAATGACGTAATAATGTCGTTTTTGAAGTTAAAAAATACGTCAAAAAACGACATTATTACATCATTATTTTTGCACCAACCTTATATATATATATATATATATATATATATATGTGTGTGTGTGTGTGTGTGTATACAGAGAGACATATTCTAGTGCATGTGTGTTTAACGTACAGGAGAAATTCAATAATTATTAAAAACACTGCAGTTTTCAGTAATAATATTTTGCCAAGTATAGTCTGTAACTTTTTGTTGTTGTGTAATAAATTCATTATATTTAAAAGTAATTAAAACATCTGATATGTCCCGGAAAGGGATATTTTTTTGAACGAAGTAGCTAAGTGGTTTTGGCTACTATAACCAAGTAGAATACGGTAGCAGTAATCGATTGGCAGTTGTAGGTAAGAAGTGTAGATCAATAGCGTAGACCAATGGGCGTCGTTAAGGACTTAGCTCTCAGACTAAGGATCTTGACTTCTGACTCTCCTACGCGTCCAGCCAATCATATTCCAATGAGGGGGAACACAGGTGTACGCATATTCCATTATATCAACATCTAATCAAAGTAATAATCTCTCCGAGTATACTTGGCCTGCCATCAATGTCGTAGTCTATGACATTGAAAATAGAATAAAAAAAGATGTTGGTATCTTACTAATGTCTTCTTGATATATTCTTCCTGTTGAGAAAATAATACAACGTTGTGAAAATATGGCAGTTCGACGATGCAGTGAGAGAAACGGACGGTGGACGATGTAAACACCCTCAAAGTGTTTACCTGGATGAAATTCTTTTAACGTTTTGTCATGGGTTGGGAAGCAGACGTAACCAAGCTTGTCGACTAATTGGTTAAATTTATCTTCAGTGCATAGACGGTGTTGTCCTAACACTTAGCAACATTATTCCTCAGAATTGGCTGTTTTTGTATCATTTTCACCCTGTTGCACTCAATACTGTGACTAAGAGTTATGTGATTGTTAAATAGTCAAATATGAGGATGCGTTATTAAGGGAAGATGATTGGTGTTTCCTTTAAACTATGAAAGCAGCAAAAAAAAAAAAAAAAAACTGAAGTGAGTTCCACATGCTAGAAGCGCTAGCAACGCAACTATTAGAATATAAATTACGGTTACACCTTGCTATTACGACTGTAAAACTATGAAACATAGTTGTCTGTCTACTGACACGAATAAATTCACGCGGTCGGGGTAGCAACGGGGAGAGCGTGTGGAAACATTTGTCATGAATATATTTATAGAAAAGATACACGGAATTTACATCACGTGGTATGAACGTGAATGAATTCGAGATGCCAGATTGGGACCTATAATATTACAGACACTTCTGTGTTTTACCAGCCATATCGAGATATATTGCCGTGTGAACCAGACGAGATGATGTAGCAACATTCGATTCACGGACGAATGGTGAATTTAGAAATTTGCAAGATGGATTATGACGGGTAATGTTTATAATTTAAGATTTGCCTTATAGACGATTCCTTTCATATCCGAACAAAAATAAAGCATAACTAATGGTTATTCTATGTTTTTTTTTTCTACTAGCACAATTTTCTTCCTTGGCTGAATAAGACTATAACATAACAGTTTTTTTTTAATCACTCACCCACTCACTATAAAAAATATATTTGGCTATCTCATCCTTAGTGACGATCAGAATTTGACTGACACAGTAAATTGACTATCATTCAGATCTTTCGGAATTCGACGCCTTAACGAATTCATGGAATTGTGTTATGTTTGTATTGGACAGTTGTTCTGATTCTTGTTCAGTCAGTTTCTTATTAATTTCAGAGACATTTAGGAATGACTGGTTTTCGATTGGATTTCTTCGTCCAGAATGGAAGAAATTCTTAAGGAGAATATTCTGTTAGCGAAAGTGAGTGAACCATTGTTGGCATTTGCTGACATTTACGAGTTTATTTCTATCAACAGTGCAAATCTTACTCGCACATTCTGAACATGAAAGACTTTTCTTTTAACTCTTACACCACACAGCGCATAAAATGGGTCACATTTCGCTCATGTCAATTCTAAATTATTCACCATTATATTAAATATTCATGAAAGGGAATAAGAAATATACGAACACTATGATTGAATATATGTAATTATGCAAACAAAAACCTTTAAAATGTCCCTGAAGCACCAAGTGAGAGGATAACATGTTTACATGCCGAAATGCATTTTGGAGAAAGCTTGCTGGGTTATATAAATGCATATTTCATAATTCTTGATGCCGACATAAGCTCAGTTCTGTGCTAGAATATTCAAAACTCTTTTGTAGGCACTATATATTTTGTCAGTTGACATATCTTTTTCGTGAGCTTGCAAAGAAGTTATCAAAGATTATTATTCAACATTAATTCGAGTCTCAAAATAAACAAATGGACCTCCACAACTTGAAAGTTCCACTAAAAAATTAATAGAATACCGAATATTTCTCCTCGGTCTTTTACACGTAACCACGGTATCTATCATGGGAACGATCTCCAGCACAGGCCATTGACGTCTATTTTGGAAGCTCCCCGTACAGCGATACCGTGTCATTATCGCACTGTTTGCATCTTTTAATCTCAATTGAACCTTTGAGCTAGATAGCTGTTGAATGTACAAGGAATTTTATCCTCCCTGTTACAAGTCTTATATTTAATCCAACCTTTAAAATGGAGGATAAACATTCTTATAGGTTCAATTATATTTCATCTATCAGTTATGGGTTAAATACCAAGCTCTAATAATTCAATCGAATCAGATATTTTTTTTATGTAGCTAGTTGTATTGTCAAATCAGAGAGTCTCATTTTTTTTTTGCTGTGCTCATATATAAAAATACACTGTAAAATAGAGTATCATGTGGTACTATCCTTTTAGGTTAAAAATTGAAGTGTTTTCGATAACCAATAGTCGTTTAAATAAAAATAATTACAAAAAAAAAAAAAAAAAATTAAAAAGCCCAAATCACAGACGCCATATTGTCTGCTTTCGGATTGTAATCATTTCTTAACAGCCAATAATGATCAAAAGTCATTTTTTACTGTTTCGATGTGTTCTTTCATTGATCCCTACGTTAGTTAAGGCTTTAATTTGTAACAAAGAAAAACCTTAACATACATAATCTATCAAACCGAAAATGATTAAATTATGTTTTTAGTTTTTAAATATTTTTTGTCTTTATGTCGCGTCGTCTAATCAAATACGGGTCTCCACTAAAAATAACATTTGAAGTAATAAAACGTTCAGATTAAAAATATATCCATTAACTCCTGAGAAATTACAGACACACACACACACACACATATATATATATATATATATATATATATATATATATATATATATGTGTGTGTGTGTGTGTGTGAAAATATTTTCTGCTATTAAAACACGTAAATCTCAAAAATAAGTTATTCCCAAAAAAATTTCGCTAGAAGATGGAACAGAGCTTACTTTAATTCAATTTAATTTAATTCAAATAATTATATTGAAGTTTTCGGCTCTTGTTTTAAAACATGAGAACTCTTATGTAGCGTTTTGGAATCATATTTTTAAATAAATAATTTATATATATAAATATCAGAAAGCACTTAATATGTTTGAATGATCTCAAAAAATAATAAGATTTCGAAAATAAGCGACTGTTTTGAATTGGCGAATTAATTCTCTTTTCAGGAAATGTTCTCACTAAAATTAAATCAGATTCCTCTTTGTCGTAAACAAGCAAGCCTGCAGTCTAACTCAACACTCAGTTACAATAATACGGCTAAAGACAATGTATGATTGAAAGAAAAAGTAACTGTCCAATATATTCACTAAGAATTGGAGATGTTAAAATCAAATCAAGTACAGAAGCTATAATATTTGTGAAATATTTTAATAGATGACGGGAAATATAAGACCGAAATCCGATTTATAACAACGAAAAATGCTTTAAAAAAAAATTAAATAAAGGTATTAAGAAACAAGGAAAATTTAGGAAAATTTCTTAAGAAACAAACGTGACTTTACTGAACTGTTATGCAAAATGATAGTGAATACAGAAAAAAATACTTTTCTTGCTAACAATATGGACGGAGAATTTTAAAAATAGAGAATATATAAGAAAAACAAAGAAAAATTGTTACTTGTAATGGCAATCAGAAAGTGGCAAATTTATTGGAGACTAGCAGTAGAGCCAGGCGTTGCCCGGGGATGTAACAGTAAGAGATAGATCAAGTATCGACCATCATAAAGACTGAAAAATAAAATTGATAACGATTATTGTTTGAGGTTGACGGACACGCATGTCTTAATTAGTTTTTTTTTTGTTTTTTTTTTTGTTTTTTACGAATTGGTCAAACGCAAACTCAAACAAAAACATTGTTTTCAATCGTTATGAGTCTACCGATTGAATAGAATTTTATTATAAACAATTGTCTTGTAAATGGAATTTTTAAAGCATTTTGAATGTAAAAATAAAGGAAAAGTGTGCAAGACAATAAGAAACACTACCTGCCAAAAAAAGTGAAGTTTTGTTGAAATCGGTTGAAAAATGTAGGAAATCCGATCCCATATATAAACGAACACACACACAAACAAACAACCTGGGTTTTCTAATAAGTATAACTCGATATGAGTTGTCCCCCTTACATTAATGCCTCTTAATCGTGTTTTCAAATTGATTTCGTGCAAAAAAATTTGTTTTTTTTCCAATTTTTGGCGCTGTCAGAACCACCGCAAGGTAATTTTACGTAGTCCTGTGAAGTTTTGTTGAAATCGGTTGAAAAATGTAGGAAATCCGATCTAATATATAAACGTAAACACACACACACAACCTGGGTTTTATAACAAGTAAGATTCCACGGAGAATGAAACTTGGGGAATCGAATCCTGATGGGACGTGCTTAAAGAAAATGTTTCTAAGGGAAATAGTAAGTAATCTACGGAACGGTCGTAACAGTAAAAAGACAATCATTTCGAAGTGCGACGAAGGTTAGAGACTTGACTGGAGGCAGGATCATCCAAGGTTATAAGTTTGAGAGATTGATTTCTTTTTCTATAGCTTATCAATACTTTGCAAGTTATTTAAAGCTAGAAAAAATTAGATTGTAAGAATATATATTTTTTTAATTTTTAGATAATAATGGTTTAGTAATACAAGTCTTAATAATTAAACCATTGTTGAGGAGAGAAGCGGTGGATCCATCCCCTTTTCCAAGAGCAATTGTGCATACTTGAGTATAACGAACCTATTGGATATTAGAGCTCGGATATTCGATTAACAATTGCGAGCCATTATTCATTACACCAACATCACATACAAGCTTACAGAACATGGTATTCCAAGCGGTCACATACTTATCGGGCTCGGCGTTACTTAGGTGTTCGTATGGAAATCACGGGCAAAAGGGACATGGCATATAGAGGTATGATAATTTTAGGAAGAAATATTACCATTCTAAAAACTAATTCAATTTACATCCATCTTTTCTACAATCTTAAAGTTGAAAATTTTTGTTTTATTCTTTCCTGGATTGGTGACAAATATAACGAAATTTAAACAAAGTGTATAAGTTACATATATGATGAAAGTATATGTACTTTTGTGATTAAATAGCGGTCATTGTAGAAAAGAGAAGCCTGGGAATGTCGTGCTTTCCAGAAGTCGATATACCTCGCCCCTTGCGCAAGAGAAAGGATAGCGCGCCTTGCGGAAACCGGAAGTCAATATATAGCGCGCCTAGAGTAAGCGGCAAGCCAATGTATAGCTCGCATTACCGAAGCGGGAGATCAATTATGAGCGTTCATTGATGAATCGGCGAGCCAATGTATAGCGCGCGTTGCTGAAAACGTTATATTCTGATCAGTTTAATTGGCACTAGATTTCCTTTTTGGCTTTTTTTAAAAATAAAGTTTCAAGTCTGAATCAGTCTATCAAATAGATTTACTGAGATATGATAGAATTATTTAAGATTCCAAATAATTCTTGAAAATGCGTTTGCTGTTGGTTAGACCAGACTAATTTTTAACCATTTCTTTTCTATTTAAGGTATCTGACGGGGACATTCTCTATTTCTTCAACATGGCTGGACTCCAAACGCGCATTCGTTTTTGTTTTCTGTTGGTGCGTTGATGGACAATTTTTATTTTATAGCGCAAATATTTTTCATTCCAATAAACTTAATAAAGTTTGCTATTGATCTTACAGGTTCGGACCACGACTCTAGATAATCAAATTTGTCATTTATCCTTTCCTGGATAATGTCTTTTACAAAGTCGAGTTAATACCTATCTTCTATAAAGCTATTCTTCTTTCATATGCCAAGACGGAGAAAGGATCAATTGACGGTGGCGTGCGACTATTTATTTAACAATCTACGTCTTAATTGTCTTTTCTCCTCGAAGATAAATCTTGCTAGGTTTGGCTAATCCTATTATTGTCCCTCACTTAATTATCACGACCGTTACGGCCTGCCAGTACTTCATAAATAATGGACTATTCAGTTTTGATCGTGTGGATAGAGGTGAACAGACACGACTAGTTTTCAGTGAGAAAGTAAAAGAAATAAAGAAAGGACTGTAAAACTTGAGAAATAGAGAATAAGATTCAGCTAATAAGAACAGACACTACACTTTGATCTTAGCCAAAAAAAAAGCGAGGTTATTTTCAGCGCGCCTATGTTCCTACCGAATATGACACAAAATCGAGTTTTAAAGTGGGATAAACGCCTCATTTTTCTGACGCACATTACAGAACGACAAAAATTCAGTTACCATAAATAAGACCGGTTGCTGATTTTTTTTTTTTTTTTAATTATTATTAAAAGAAATAAAAGGTAAGACGATAATTTAGTTTGTTTGTTTGGTCATGTCAACCTCTATGTGTTATTTAATGCTGAAAAGATTTTTCTTGATGGTAATATTTTTCCAAAAATGTATTACTGCAAATATTTTTTTTTTTTAAATGTATACTGCTAATAATTTTTTGTTTCAAAATTCATTGCTTGTAATAACATTTTACAAATATGTATTGCTGATATTAAGTCTTATTTTTACACTTTCATAGTGTTTTGACCTAAGTTTGAGGGTCAACTACTTGCCCATAGCTGGGACCCTAACAGGTGATACCACCCCGGGTTAGGGTGAACCAAGGAACACCAGCAATTAAGAGGTGTTTCCACACTCCTCAAAACCTGAACAGAGGCCTTGCTGTTGGATGTAGTTTATCGTCTTACCCAGGACGCCGAGAATTTGGCTAGAAAGAAAAAGAATATAGAACTGTTTTACCTCTCCTGCAAATAGTTCTTAAATATTGAACTATACAGTTTTGATTGCAGAGAAAAAACCGAAAAACATGCGCTATCTGATTTCAGTGTGGAAATGAGAGAAGGGAAGATGGAAGTTTTCATCAACAGTTTCAGTGAAATGGAAAATGTTGTCACTTTTCAAATGTTTTCATTTGTACACACTTCTAAAAATAACGACCAGAATTCATATTTATAACTGTTATTGCAATATTTTGCTAAAGTTTTTAAGCTAAAATATTTAACGATGCGATAATGGAATTTATATGGTAATGTTATTGTCTTGGAACACGCCATGATCTTACGCAATCATTAACTGAAGAATTAAGTAATATTTATCTGCAAATTCAAATTGGGAAGCTGAACTTTAAACTGGTCTTTCTTGTGAAAATATGTAGCATTGTTTCTGGAATGTAATAAGAAAAATGTCGGCTTCTTTGTTCTGACGTACACTCTAATACAGTCGCTCCCAACCACTGTGCCGCGGAATGATTACTGGTGTGCCGCGAAGAGATAATACCTAGAAGCCATTTAATTTAATTTTGTTTAATAAAGACATTCAATTTCTTAATCATGATTACACCGCTCAATTACATTTAAGTAATACTGGTTAGGAATCGGAATCGTTAAAAATTTAGGTATTGTTTTATCACCAGTTTATATCGTCTATCTATCTCGTTCACAATATTTACAGATTCTTTGTAGATATTTTTATTAAATATTTAGGCGTTGTAAATTTAAGTTTTAGTAAGATAAACAAAAATAATAAATATAATAAAAATTCTTTTAAAATTTATTTTTTTCAATTTTAAATTCAGTTTACCCTTAATTATGGACAACTTTCTGAAAATAAAAAAGACAATGGTGACAAGAATAATACTACAACGTCATTTAAAAAAAAGCAAAAGTTCACCGGTTGTATAGTGATGATTACTTGAAATTTGGATTTTACTTGACTGGTGATACACAGATATCTTCTCCGCTATGTGTTGTTTGCAGCCAAACGTTGTCTAATGAAGAAATGGTGCGCCGCCATGTAAAAATGGTTCGGAACTACTGCTCTAATATTATGTGTAAGAATTCCCGCTGAATTTTTGCCTTTGAAACATTTTATTCGTTTCCTTCCCCAATCATTCTATTTTTATTTATTACGCTCTTCAGCCCAACCTAGCCTGTTGTCACTTTCTTTTTACTTGCTTTAACGATAGTAATAAATTTTTTGATCCTTCTTCTGTTGTTACGTGTAGTTCCCATATCAGGTTATCAATGAACGAATAACAGCTTTTCTTTTCTTATTAACATCATTATTATTATTGCAAAACCCATAAGCTTAAAACTGGCTTCGTTTTATGACGATGAGGACAGCATTAATATAAGGTAATTTTGTTCCGTTTCATCGCACCAAAATTTTCGAGTAAGAGGAAAAATACAAGCGAGCGTTAATCGATCGTCCATCCTATCGATCCTTCAAACAAACAAGGAATGCAGGGCGGTCATCATTGGATATTCGCTGCATACGCAACGATTCACCATCTGCATCGGACGGCCACGTCATCCCGAGGCAGCAAATGAATTCAAACGACGAGCAGAGGTCAGCAAGGGAGACGCATTTTCAAGAGTAAACCTGACGAACGTAAGCAAGGCATAAACTTTACATCTAATGGATTAGAACGGCTACATATGAGATCATTTAAATGCCTTCGCCCTGATCGCAGATGCTTCAATCAACGTCAAGTATCCAACAAATAAAAAGAAGCGGAAAGAAAGGTATGCTTGAAAATAAAGGCGTCAAGATCTCGTTTTATTGGCCTAGCTATTCTATATTTTCATGGTGTTCATTATTTTTTTAGAAGTTACATTCATTTTATTTGTAAATGGCATGAGGTGAAATTTATTAATTGTTGACAGTATTGTAGAGGATTTTTTTATCAGCAATAACTGTAAATAATTATTATTTCTCGATACGAACGCTCTCAACATGGACTAAAAAAATAAATTATGGTCACTGGTATAAAAAACGCGTAACAACTGAAAGAGTAGAGGTACATAGATTTTATTAAGCTAATCAATATTGTGACAGTAAATTAAGCATTAAAATATGAAAATTTTTAATTTTATGCCGTTTATACACATGTATAAGTCGAGTCCATTTTCAATGCTACACCTGAATTTTTCATGAAGTGTAACCCTTCCATAATATTAGGTTGAGGCAAAAAACAATGACGTAATAATGTCGTTTTTTGACGTATTTTTAACGTCAAAAAACGACATTATTACGTCATTATTTTTGTACCAACCTTATATATATATATATATATATATATATATATATATATGTATGTATGTATGTATGTATGTAAGCAAATATATGGATATAGATCCGACAGTATGAAGAAAAATATACGGAAAAAAACAAACAAAAATCCTCATATGCAATTATGCTGTTTTAATGTTAATCTCCGTACATTATTTCACATACGAATTTAACAATGAAAATAAAATGTCCGACGTTGACATTATATTAACATAAAAACAGCATAATTGCATATAAGGATTTTTGTTTGTTTTTTCTGTATATTTGTCTTTATATATATATATATATATATATATATATATATATATAAGGCACATCAGCATAAATGACGGTTCCGTATAGGATGCAGGTTTGAATCCTGTCAAAGGACGAATATTTTCTATGAAACTTTCTCGGACATTCAGGCCGGTAAATGTTATTTAATACTGTTTTTTTATAAACAGAGCATTTACTTAAATACTTGTATCTATAAAAAGAACGTCAAAAACATAAAAAATGTCTTTAATAAATAAATTGTCGGATTTTGTCCATTTCTTTATATATATATATATATATATATATATATATATTTGCAAAAAGTTTGATTGAATGATTTAGACGTATTATATCTATTTATTTTAATTCTTTCAAATACACGAATTAATTTCTTGGTGTCTGTAGAAAATAGGTCGAGAAACATGTCAATAATTTCTTTCAATCTCATCTGCGGCCATGTTCTGTGTTTAAATTATGTGTGGTTGTGTACCCAGTAGCTCCGTAAATTCAAAATATTTTTACTGTTTGTTTAATGCGTTTCAAATTCTAAATATAGTATTTCTATATAAAAGATGACATTGATTCTAGAAAAATTTAAGAAATTTATTGCTATACTGATTGTTGACTTAATTTTGGGCCTCGATTCTCTTATATAAAGGCTTGCAGAATTTTATGCTTTGTTTATTATTATTTTGATGAAGCACTGATATATTTTCGACTAGCATCTAGCTAAACTGAGTATGTGAACTATGCTCATTCAAGTAAAACGTAAGCCTTTTCATCAACGCCGCCATTGTAAAAACAACATAAGTATTAACTTTGTTATTAGAAACGCAGTCTCCGAAAGGACATATAAATTGATATACAAAGTTAGTATTTTGTAAAAGGCTAGTTGACGAAGAATAATTGTTTTGGACAACTATGTTGGCTGTATTAAATTTAACATATTATATAAATAATTTTATTTTTTTTTACTTGAATCCTTGGAGGATATATTAGAGATTATGAGTACTTTAGATTTTTTTCCTTTTACTTATAGTTAGAATGATTTGGATTACGGTATCGTAGTTTTATATATTTAGACATAAGTTGATGATGTATTTGTTTTTATTTATGTTTATATTCCCAATAGTTCGTCTAATTTGTTCATCAACGATGTAATTAGGAAATACATTATTAATGAGGTTTGGTTAATATTTTTCAATTCCTTGTTGAAGTGTTTGATTTCATATGGTTTATAAAATTTCGAATAACATATTTTCCAATAGTTACGGCATTCATTTTATAGTTGAGAGTGGCCGTCTTTACGCAAGTTTGTTTCTATTTTATATGGGGATTTATAATTGTATTATTATCAGTTAGTATCTATCAATACCTCAAGAACGGGATTTTATTGTCATTGTTAAATTCGTAGGTGAAATAATGTACTGAGATTTTTTTGAAAGTTTTTTTTTTGTTGCAGATCATGTAATTCGTCTATGTCTGACTAAAATGAGTGTCATCTATATATAAATGTAAAGGTAAATGCAATTCTTTTGTGGTGTATTAAGTACATTAATACCTAGCTTAAAACATTATATATTTCAACATGTATAACAAAAGTAAAACATATATATATATATATATATATATTCGTTCTCATAATGTGTAACAGAAACATTATATATATTTTCGACATGTATAATGGAAGTAAAATTTATATATATATATATATATATATATATATATATATATATATTTCAACATGTATAATGGAAGTAAAAATTATATTTTTTCTCAATGTGTATAACAAAAGTAATATATATATATATATATATATATATATTTCAACATGTATAATGGAAGTAAAAATTATATTTTTTCTCAATGTGTATAACAAAAGTAATATATATATATATATATATATATATATATATATATATATAAAGAAAAATATACGGAAAAAACAAACAAAAATCCTTATATGCAATTATGCTGTTTTAATGTTAATATAATGTCAACGTCAGACGTTTCGGTCTAATAAACCATCTTCAGGACATATTCACAAAATATAATTAACATTATCAATTCTTTGTCATGTTGAATTGATAATGTTAATTATATTTTATGAATATGTCCTGAAGATGGTTTATTAGACCGAAACGTCCGACGTTGACATTATATTAACATTAAAACAGCATAATTGCATATAAGGATTTTTGTTTGTTTTTTTTCCGTATATTTTTCTTCATACTGTCGGATCTATATCCATATATTTGCTTATATATATATATATATATATATATATATATATATATTCATTCTCATGTGTAACAAACATATTTTCAACATGTACAATGGAAGTAAAATCTATCTATATATATATATATATATATATTTCAACATGTATAATTGAAGTAGAAATTATATACAGTGTAACCCGGATATAAGAGAGATTTTCTCTGGTCCCAAATTAGAGCCTGTGTTAATGTATATATAATAGACCAAACCCGGATATAAGAGACTTCTTCTCCGGTTCCGACAACTCTCTTATATCCGGGTTACACTGTATATATTTTCTCAACATGTATAACAAAAGTAAAACTTATATATAGATATATTTATTCTCATCATGTGTAACAGAAAAATTATATATATATTCAACATGTATAATGGAAGTAAAAATTTATATATATTTCTCAACATGCATAACACAAGTAAAAATTATGTAATATATATTTCTTCACATGTATAACAGAATTAAAAATTATACATATATGCTCAAAATGTATACCAAGTAAAAATTATAAATATATATATATATATATGTGTGTGTGTTAGTGTATATATCTATATATATTCTTAACATGTATAAACACAAGTAAAAATTATATATATACATATATATATATATATATGTTCTCCACGTGTATAAACAGAAGTAAAAGATATCGTTAAGTTCCCAATTTCGTTCAATTAAAGAGCGCTCTTAAATATTCTTCAAGTTAACTGTGAATGCCGAGCTTGCTATGCGGCATCTTAAGTGATGAAAATTAATGCCTAATAAATGAAATGACGAAATGCTATTGTTATTAAATTTTTATTTCATTATTTGCTTACATATTTATTTACTCGTTTTATTATATATATTTTTAATTTAATTTAATAAATTACTTATCCATTTATTTATTTATTTATTTTTATTTAACGCTTTTCTATTAAAATTGTTTTGTTCATCAAGGTAATATTTTTTATGGATTTCACCTGAAGGAAGGTTGAAAATACGCTAGGAAACAAAGGGTTACTGAGTGTGAAAGAATTATAAAACAGAAACCTTATTACAGACAGAGAACAACAGTAGAATAATCAGGTGAACAGGAGAAAGAGATTGACATTGCATTTCAATCTTTAAGGACTAAAGTTGGCAGGAAAGCATGGGGCCAGAACAGAGTTCCATAATGGGTAAGTACGAGAAAAGAAACCGTTGGCAAAAAACACAGGGTTACATCTTGCCAACTTAAAATGTATATCGATGAGACTTCATCTAGTAATTCATAATATCTAGATACACTAGCGAAGAGTGATATTTTTTTTTTATAAAAATACAAAATGTGGCACAAGGCCAAAAAGGCGAATGGGAAAAAGGACGGTCTTTACCAGACTTAACATTAAATTTAGCTAGCGACACACCCGACCCAAACATACCACAATATTACTAACATCAAAACAACGCATTCTTACTTACCTTTCTTTCTACATCCACCATACTACCTCATTGTTTCTATGAAAGTTCTAACTGGTCCCATATGTACAATTCAATTTCTGTGGTGGGAGGGCGAATAAAATAACAATTTAAAAATTTAAACAGCAATGAATATTTACCAAAAAAACTGGTGAAGAGTCCATCAAGAACAACTGCCATGGAAGCATTTATAGAAGAGACAGAGGGTGGGAAATTTCCGTCGGTGGAAAAGTTACTGAAGCCAGAGCCGCAATTATCAAGAACAATAATATTGCCGATTCATTTTTTTTTTTTTTTTGATTTTATCAACGATCTTTAGATATATGCTGGGTAACTTGACCATACGTGGCAGCAATTTTCTTAGCATGGGCGAATGGTAGACTTATAGATATGCAAGATAGATTCTGAAGAGAAAAAATGTCTCGCACGACACTGTGTCAGATTTGTTTGGGATTCAATATAGTCTTTTCACCTTAGGTCAGCCGAGAACATTAATCAGAGAAGGCGCAAAGTGTCACTCTCCTGGAGGTTAGTATCAGCCATACTGATGGAAGGCAGAAAGGAGTTATCGACGATGATTAATACAGAAATATTTAGTTTTTGTGGTGATAAAATAAACAGGTCGTCTTTTGCCCCATTTAACAATAGACTGAAGGTACATTTGGACATCAGTCACCAATTTAACCTCATTGGGCTGATAAGACTTAGTATGGAGACAAGAGTAATGTGATCAGCATAGATACCAAGTTGAGAGCTAATGTCATCAGAATGTTCGTTAATAAAAAAAAAAAAAAAAGTAGAAGCAAGGGTAGATGCCTGGGGACCTTATATTAGTTCAAAAGGATGTAGAATTTTGAGCGTTCAGGTCAACTTTGATTTGACGATTTCAAAGATTAGTTATAATATTTGTTGAGTTGAAAGTATTTCTTTTAGGAAAAGAAGATAAATTTAAAAAATTGGGGTGTATATTAACATTTTGGCAAGTTTCAGTAGTTGCACTCTCAATAATTCACTAGGTAAGTGACTTACTTTAGTAAGTGTAGTGTACTTTCGTTTGTATTTGTGCTTGAACTTATTTCTGTGTACGACTAATGCATTTGATAAATTAAGAGGTATATTCTTTTGTGTTTACAGATACGGTTTTATCATTGGTTACATATATATATATATATATATACACACACATATACATACACATGTATATATATATATATATATATATATATATATATATATATATATATATATTAGGTTGGTGCAAAAATAATGACGTAATAATGTCGTTTTTGACGTATTTTTAACGTCAAAAAAGACATTACGTCATTATTTTTGCACCAACATTATATACACACACACACATATATATATATATACACACATGTATGTATGTGTATATATATATATTTATATACACACATATATACACACACATGTATGTATGTATATATATATATTTATACACACATATATACACACACATGTATGTATATATATATATATATATTTATACACACATATATACACACACATGTATGTATGTATATATATATATATATTTATACACACATATATACACACACATGTATGTATATATATATATATATTTATACACACATATATACACACACATGTATGTATATATATATATATTTATACACACATATATACACACATGTATGTATATATATATATATATATATATATATATTTATACACACATATATACACACATGTATGTATATATATATATATATTTATACACACATATATACACACATGTATGTATGTGTATATATATATATTTATACACACATATATATACACATATATACACACACATGTATGTATATATATATTTATACACACATATATACACACATGTATGTATATATATATATATTTATACACACATATACACACATGTATGTATATATATATATATATATATATTTATACACACATATATACACACACATGTATGTATATATATATATATATATTTATACACACATATATACACACACATGTATATATATATATATATATATATATATTTATACACACATATATACACACACATGTATGTATATATATATATATATATATTTATACACACATATATACACACACATGTATGTATATATATATATATATATATTTATACACACATATATACACACATGTATGTATATATATATATATATATATTTATACACACATATATACACACACATGTATGTATGTATATATATATATATTTATACACACATATATACACACACATGTATGTATGTATATATATATATATATATTTATACACACACATGTATGTATATATATATATACACACACACACACACATATATATATATATACACACACTCACACACACATATATTATATTTATATACACACACACACACATATATATATTTATATACACACACACACACACACACACACATATATATATATATACAGACACACATGTATATATATATATATATTTATATACACACACACGGCGCGTGGCGAAAATGTGAAACCTATGTCTAGGGCGCGTGGCGGAAATGCTTATCCTATGTATAACACATGAGGCGTAAAAGAGAAAGCCTAGTTATAGCGCCAGTTGTTGAAATGGGAAGCTTATGTAGAGCACGAGTGGCTGAAAAGGGGAAATCTAATCATAGCCCGCGAGGTGGAAATAAGAAAACTATGTAAAGTACAAGAGGCAGAAAAGGGAAATCTATGTATAGCACGCGAATCGAAAAAGGATACCTATTTATAGTACGCGTTTGGCAGAAATGGGAAGCTTACGTATAGCACGCGCGTCTTAGATGGGATCTGTGTACCAGAGTGCAAGCCTTGCATCATTAGGAGGTATTTGTGATTGGCATTCCTCAATAGGTGAAGAGATTTAATACCTAATTTTGGACGCCCCTTTCATAATACAAAAAAAAAAAACTCCTTTGATATGGAAACATTAACGCCTAAAGCCCTTAGAGTATATCGGTAAATTATGTTCAAACTTCACGCGTAAAACTAGAGAATGATTTGTACAAAAAAGACTGAGAAAGTTAACTGACGAGTCTTAAACTGGGAATATATATAAAAGATTTGTCAGAGTTAATATATATAAAAAAAAAAACAATAGGAAAACTGTATTATTAGCCGACGCGTTTTGTCCAATGTGGACATTTTCAAGGCAAAAACGAAAGGAATTTATTAAAAACAAAGTAACTATTAACAACAAACAAAATGTCCTTAGCAATAAAAGAATTTAGAAAACGCTATTAACGTTATTTTCAGTTGACAATATGAATTCAATAACGTTTCCTAAATTCTTTTAGTTGTTATGTTTTGTAATATTTACTTTTAAAAAAGCGCTCAATACAATGTAGAGCAAAATATTATTATATTTATTATAAGAGATTATGATAAAAAAATGTTGAAATCATTAAACAAAAACTTTTTTTTTTCAATCCTATGATTGTACTTCTTCAGGCGATGGTAAGTAACTGGTAACGGCTCCTAATGCTATTAAGCATTACACTTCAAGTAAAATTGAATTGAGTTCTACGAGCCGCCGGCGTATTTCGTATAGAGGAAAATGTTAAAATGCACTTCCTTCCCTGCCGATAGCCTAGAGGTAAGAGATCTGACTGATGTCAAATCAGTCGGATTTCGATCCAGGCAATCAGACATCTCGCCACACTGAGGAGCTGTGATACAGCAAAACAGTCTGTCTTTGGAGATATATATATATATATATATATATATATATAGCTGGAGGATTAATGAAAGGAGTTTTAATAAAAACGAAATTTAAATATATTGTATGTGCATTAATTACTGAATACTCTACATTAAATTTGCACTCAGAATAATACATTATTACATTTAGTCACAAAAAGACCGCTTATAAAATGGGGATAATTAAAACCAATAGCAATATAACAAAATCAGAATACACTGAACGTAAAAATAAAATTTAAAACCGAGCGTCCCTCTGTCTAACGTTTAGATATAAACAAAGGCCCTACTCATTTGATTTGAATCAATAAACCGAAGAAAGGTTTTCATTTTATCATTCTTCCAGCTAATATTTGTCCGTGTGGTCGTATTAACTCTTCTCAGCTGAGCATCGGACCAGCTTCCTCTACATGCCTCGGTTGGGTATCAATATCTTTTTTTTTTTTTTGTGAATGATCTTCCAGTTCCTATTTTTATTTCGAAATTCTCTTCTCTTGCCTCAGTTCGATTTTCAGATGACAGTAGAAATATTATAATAATAATAGTAATGTGGTCATGGCAATTTCACTTTCTCTTCCTGATAATTGTTCTGTGTTTGATATCGTCGAACTGCATCATCTGTGATGCAATCTATGTAGGCAGATCTTTACGATGGCTCTGTCGCATCTTATTTCTAATGCTTGCATTCTTCGTTGTAATTCTGCTGTTTATGTCCAAGAAAAGTAAGCCTAAAAAACTATTAAGAATATCTTTTTATGTACAAAATAGTCGCGACGAAGTGCTAAAATTTATCTGTCATGAGTCCATAAAGTTCGATTACTGCTCGAGGAATTTTCTTTATTCAATTCATAATAAGGTATTTAGAAATGTCACGACCCGCCCTCTGCTAATAGTAGCAATCTTGTCAATATATCTCGATTTACGTTGAGTGATTGAGAAAATACTCTATATAGTTGCGTTACATTTTTGATATCGTTATTTAATGCAGAAATGTTGTTAGACTTATCTTGAATCTCTTCTTTGGCGACTGGTTACAACAGGTTTGATTTCATACATACAATCATTAATAAAACAATATTTTCTCATTAAAGAATACTTCATTTTAACCGATTAAGTATTTATTGCATAACGATGGTTATCGAATAAGCAGTCAATATATGCAAAGAATTACCGGTTCTTTTAACCGTTCTAGAAAGAACCAGGCTCCTCTACATTTACAAGAGCCAGGTCAGGCCGAAAATGGATTATGGCTGTCATATCAACGCCTAAGATGCCCAGTCTTCCCTTTTCTGCCTTGATCAAATTCAAAAGCGTTTCCTCGGCCTTGTGGGTGATTAATTATTTTCCATCGTACAAATGTATTCCCACTGTAAAAAAAAAATCAGGGCTTTCGCCATTCAATCACCATTTTCATAGAGACAATTACTTAGTTGTTTCTAACTAATTCTAACCCTCGCAGCTAAAACCCGTCATGCTACGAACACCTAGAGCTTAAGCCTTTTCGCTCCCTTCGCATTCCATTAGTAGGGTGAAATTTCCACTCAAACAGCTTCCTCTCACAAAGCGCTACTTTGTAGAACCGACTTCCTAGAGAATGCTTTCCGAGCACTACAATTCTAACATTTTCTTGTCTAACAGTTAATTTCTTGCATATCCTCATAAAATGAGCTTCTTATCTCTTTAAATGTTCCTCTCATTTTTTTTAAATCATTTCAAGTAAGGCAATAAAGTCACTATGACACAGGGGGTTACTGAGTGTGAAAGGATAAGAAAAAGAAAAAAACATAATTAAGGAGCGATAAAAATAACAGGGGAAGCATTAACATCCTTCAGTAACTCTCTACTTTGGATGGCTCTTTGGCCTAGTCTAGAATGAATATTAGTAACAAAAATAAAACCACAGTTCAATGGCATCGCAGACTGAAGACGAAAAATAATTCTATATTATATTAGGTTGGTGCAAAAATAATTTTTTGACGTTAAAAAATACGTCAAAAAACTATATTATTTTTGCACCAACCTAATACATAAAAAATCTAGTTTGAAGTATAGTACACAAAGACAACAGATACAAATCGTATATAAAGAAAGGACAAGCAATTGATTTACAACGATATTCACGAGATCTGATTGACCGTTCTCAGGGCTAGCTGGACAAGTTGAAGCCTTTTGAGTCACCCGACTAATTCCTTTTATCAATATCGAAGGTTTAAAAGGAGAACTAATAGATATGTCAGCACGGAAACCACAAGACAACCAACGTGATAAATACCAATTTCCCATCGACTGTGACAGGTCATTGTTAGGCATCTCAGGCCGACTCAATGAAGCGCCTCAATAACAAAGACACCAACTGCAAGTTTTGGGAAAAAGGTGATCCAGCTCTGGATTGAGAAGATTATAACAGGACATGTGACAGGGGACATCGTTCGAAGTGACACAGTATTAGCCGGCGTATTGAATATTCTTTCAATGAACTGCCTCTCGTTAAAAATAGATTGTGCCTGCCTAAAAATATTTCTGTTTGTACTGTCCTATTGTGCTGAATAAAACCTAATTTGGTTGGGCTACTAGTTATTTCTATTGAATTGCTGAAACCTTGTCCCTGTATGTTGAATCTTTGTCTGCATTTTAAATATAACATCATTTATTGTCACTGCACTTAATTCAAGTTCTTTACGTAATGGTTGCACTATGCCGATTGCATCTATTTCTGAGGGGTAAGCCATCATCAAATGAGCCATCTACAATAATGACATTGACATATGTCAGAGAGTATACGTAGACTGCATCACCTGTAAGGGTGATATCATCAAACGTATAGACTGTAATATAAAATAACTATCTTTATATTCACATATAAATAGTTATAATATTCGTATTAACCATCTCCGAACCAAATTTTATTTTAAATCGGTATCACCTCGAGTAAGGCAATAAAGCTACTAAGAAACAAATTATTACAGGGTGCAAAGAATTAAAAACGGAAACAATTATAAGCATGAAGAGAAAAGAGTAATCAAGAGGAAAGTAGATAGTTATTGACATTGCATTTAAATTTTGGGAGATTACAGTTGGCTGTAAAGCATCGAGCAGGAAGGCAGTCCCACAAGAGAGAAGTGCGAGAGTAGAAACTGTGAGCATAGAATATACGGTTACATGTAACCAGTTCGACAGTAAATTTATGACATCTCGGCGCTTTTCGATTTTTGAAACAAAATATATTTCGACAAAACAAATGTTGACATGACGTCAAATCAACAACCTAAAAGCTATCACAAGACTGACAAAATGGGGGGGGAAGAATTACTTTGAATTTTGCAAAATATTGATTAATTTCTAGTATTTCCCTTTAAACAGGTGATGTATTACGATATGAAATTAACGGCTAATAAGTCAAGAGCATCTTTTAAAAAAATGTAATGTTGTATAAAATATAGATGAATCTAGAAAATATCAAAAATTTGATATATGAAATATAGATAACCCTGGGACAAAAAAAAACAGGTATTGATTAACTATAAATAATTTAACACTTAAACGTTATTTATTATGAGAAATTACAGGTATAGACCTTTCTACACATACAAAGAAACCATCGTAAACATGCAGGAAAACTTCACTCGGGTATGATAACATCAGCACAGTTGTCGTTCACGGCTTCCCTGGCTTGCAAAAAAAGAAAATGTCTGGTTCCTTGATGCATCGACATTTTACCCATTTCTATTTCTAGATCATTCGATGTCTGCATGTGTCTGTAACTTCAAGTCACTTTACAAATGTCCACCCGTCATGATACGACTATATTGAATAAAACATAATTCAATAAAGAACTGCAATCAATATATATATATATATATATATATATATATATATATACACATGTTTGAAACAGTACAGAAACGTATTATGGCATAAAAACCGGTCGACTGGTTTGTGTTTTTGTTTTTATTTTAAATCTATCATAGCCTATAATATAAAATTTCTTGCTTTTTATGCCAATATATATATATATATATATATATATATATATATATATAAGGTTGGTGCAAAAATAATGACGTAATAATGTCGTTTTTTGACGTATTTTTTAACGTCAAAAAACGACATTACGTCATTATTTTTGCACCAAACTTATTTATATATATATATATGTGTTTATGTGTGTGTAAGATGAGAAGCGAAATATTCATCTTTATCTTTGATATTCCATCATATTATATTTACCTTTAGTTTTTATAAATTCGTGTTGAATATTGATGAAGTTACACTTCTCATCCGTTTTCCGGAATAATTTAAAAAAAGAAATCACAAAAATCAAAATTGCTAGCAATCTTTTGAAATTTAGTGTATTTCTGAAAACGGTGAAGGAAAACATTTTCTTTAAAAAAAAAAATCATCCTTGATCTGACTCTCTATTGCATCAACAAGTAGGAAGAAAAAGACAAGAAAATATGCTGAGCTCACTTTAATCAATGTTATCTCTTAGAACACGAAGTGATGTCACCAAACAGTGTGTGATAAAATTCACTACACGAAATGCGTAAATATTTTTTCCTTGAATTTTTTTTTCCTTTTTCACTTAAATTATTTTATTTTTCCTTTTGAGTTTTAGAAACATGATCAGTTTTCTTTTCTTCTATATTTCATTTTTCATCTTTCTAAAACCCCTTGAGATTTCACTTCATCAGAACAACATGATAAAGGTCTTGTACTAGTTTGGTAAATATCGGATTTAGAGGCAGAATCAATATCTTGCCAAATCAGAGGTAGAAAAACTAAATTTTGTAGAAAGACACAAAAACAAAATATAATGAAGTTACGTGCCAGCTTGACTATTCATTATATATGTTATATATATATATATATATATATATATATATATATATATATATAATTTAAAACTCTTATCTTTGAACATTTTGTGGCTATGATGAAGCTAACGTTAGCAAGCATCCATAGAAAGATTTGTTAGTTCGATTCTCTATGAAGGTTCTATGAATTTCTTTATTTGTTTTAGCTAAAGATAGATTTTAACAAAATTTCTAACAGTTATAATACCCTAATTCAACAGGTCAGTAAAATAAATTGTTTTATTTCGAATCCCAGGTAATTAAAATAAAAAAAGGTAAAACGGACGCCTATCAAATTATTTCGCTGTTTGAGTTCAAATTAAAAGTCAACAAGAATCGATTTCACTCTTAAAATATCAATGTCGTTGTTTATTAAAACTCATAGCTCTGAGGAGTTTCAACAGTGGTTGGAAAATGCGATATGAATATTCGAATACACATTGGCAGATGAAAACATGCCTTCAGCTAATTAGTAAGAAATAGTAAAATAATTTCATCAAAAACAAAGAGTTCTGAACTCTTATGAAATATCAGTCATCTCGTATGACAACGTTTGTCAATTTACTCAGAGATTAAATGAAACCTGGAAGCAACAGAAATGTGGTTCCCCAGAAGGATGACGAGAATACCATGGAAAGAGCTCCTAAGCAAAGGAAAATAAAAATAAATAGGACACATTTTACTCGGGATAAGAAATAAACAACTGAAATTACTTGCATACACAATGAAAAAAGCAAACGGGACACATAAAGCCAGAAAGTTAGCAAGCTGACAAGCATCTATAAATGGTTGACGAACGGGGTTGGGAACCTTGGGAAATGGAAAAAAAACAAAAAAACATTGATAATATCAAGTTGTGGAGAGCCATGAGATCCCACGTTTTGAAGGGATACGACACAAAGTAAATTAGATACCTCCACGAGACCGCAAAAAAACATCAATATACCGTGATGAAAATATGTTCCAAACGTAATGAAAACAGTTTTATCGTCAAAATATTTGTTATTATTTATTAAGACGGATGAAAGTATTTTTTTGATAATTTAATTCGTTTATTTTTATTCCTTTTTAGAACATTCGAAATTTTGTTAAAATAAAAAAAAAAATGTTTTTCTTACGTCCGCGGTGGTACTACGGCAAACGAAGGCCATCGACTAACTTTTAGCATAGCAGTTTTTTTTGAGATGGCACAATACTTTGGAAATACTTGCAAAAAACAAATTGTCGGATTTTAATGAAATTTCCTTGATTTATTCACAAACGAATGAAATTGTTTTTGAAATTGTTTTCTTTGAAAATCTTGGCAAAAAATACTTTGTTTTTATTTTATTAGTTTGGTGCAAAAATAATGATGTAATAATGTCGTTTTTGACGTATTTTTTAACGTCAAAAAACGACATTATTACGTCATTATTTTTGCACCAACCTAATACATGTGTTTTGCCTCCTTACATAATTTTATGAAAGCCTGAAAAAATCATCAAGATAATTAAAAAAGATAATATTAAAATTCAATGAATTTGAAAAAAATGTGTTGCTTGTAATAGAGGTTGTTGTGTCTTGCAATGTGTGACTATAAACTGAAACGAGCTTTTTGAAAGAAGAATTTTCTTATGATCATGCTTAATGTTTTGAAATGAAGAAGCTTTTGAAGAAATACATTTCTCATCATTATTTATTATCTCATGGAGACATTTTTATATGGAAGATAGTATTTTGATTGGTTCTAAATTATTAATTAAAATATTTTCTTATCAGCAAATTTTTTGTGTAATCAACATTTTTTTAGATGCGTGTGCTAATATAATTTGTAGGAAGAAGAAATGTTGTTCCAAGACGAGTGAAATTTGAATGTGACAAATTGTTCTAATTTAACACCATTGGTGATTCGATGAGAGAATTTTATCCAACTGTGACTACGATCATTGTTATACTCTTTGGCCCCAAAACGTTTTTTTTTTTTTTCAGTAAAAAATAATATTTGTCTCATATGATTTCTAAATGATCTTTGTTATATCAGCATTGTATTATTATTATCAAACTTTCTTTACGTACCTACAAGCTTACTGTGGAGATAAGATTAGCAGCTCGGACAGAGTAATCGGAAAGAAGAGTTCAAATTCCAGTCGAGATCATTTCATTAACTGAAGTGCTCTTGGGAAAAGTATACATTCATCTTTTTCAACTCTAACTAAGGCTAAAATGACAGGAGAGCCTTGTGTAGAACGACAACTCTGGATTCAAGCCGGGTCCCACTAACATGAAAGTATATATACGGCTGGGGACCGCTTGTGAATCCAAATTCTCACCGAAAATCCTACCATAAATTTGCACGTCCGAACGTCTAAGACCTGTGCTACGCTATATCATATTTGGTTCGGATGCAGAAGGTTCGTATGATGGGGTCGGATCAACTGACAAGGTGAATGCCCGTATAGGCACACGTACAAGCTTACAGTCAGAACATGCTGAAAACGCCAATACTCGTTCGATTACCGGAGTTAAGCAATGCCGTGCTCTGTAAGTAAGATTGGGCTCTACTTGAAAATAACCGGTACTGTACAATTCAAAATATGTTTGTATTTTAAATAACCTATAAAAGAATGACAAACCTTAAAAGATTGATTATTTTTTGTATGTTACGGTTTAGCAACCTTTAGCCATTTATTTAAAGACATAAAACAATTTAGATTATAAGATTTCTTTTTAAATAATAATGCATTACAGATACAAGTCTTCTAATTATTCCATAGCTGGAGTGGGTAAAGTGTTCGATTCATACGTATCCCAAGGGTATTTGCACGTATATAAATATAACGGACCCAACTGGTATTGGCCCGGCCCCTCCGATTAATAATTGTCGTTATTCATTACAACGCACGCACACCCAAGCTTACCGCACCGGGTATTCGCAAGCTGTCACCCAACTAGGTACTGACCTAGTTCGGTGCCGCTTAACTTCGGAGGTCGAACGCGATTTATTAGGTTGGTGCAAAAATAATGTCGTTGCACCAACCTAATAATAGGCCGTAAAAGAAAAAAAAATCAAATCCGAGATTCAAGATATCTTTAATCAACTAAAGAGTCACTGGTAGTGAAAGCTATTAATAATTTTCTATCTACATGCAGACTCTTCGAGAGTACGACCATTTTGAAATGCTAAGGCGTATTTGAAGAAGTCAATTTGAAATCCTATTTCTCATCGATAAATATAATTTATAAATATCACCAATGTAGAGAAAAATACAACATTTTGATTTATTAAGACCGGGTAATTAAATTACACTCCTTCCTGGATGGTCATTGTAGATAGAGAAGCCGATAATTTGTAACCTTATATCCACATACAAGATTGTGTGACTACTGATAGTACGTCCGTACATCACAACCTCTAAAATAGCCATACACTGATCGATTTTGGGGAGAAGTGCAAATAGGCAATGGGGTACAAAGTACATTTTGTTTTACTAGGGTGTGTAGCTTAGTGCGATCAATTTTTCATTATTTTACAAAAATTAAAAGCTTTATTTTTTAACATACAAACTGTTCACAGTATTTTAAAACAACTTAATGATTAAAATAAATACATATTTAATAAAAAAAAAATACAATAATGTTTTATTTTCATATCTTTTTTTAACGTTTTTATATACAAGAATCCAGTTCCCAGTTCGCCCTGCGTTTGTTAGAACTATAAAAATCAGAAGGTGATCGAACGTGTACTGGTGTTTTCAGCGTGTTTTGACTGTAAGCTTGTACGTGTAACTATACCAGCATTGCCCCGGTCTGTTGAGTCGGCTCCATCATACGAACCTTCTGCATCCGAACCGAAGCTGACATAGCGTAACTGAGGTCGTATTGATTCGGACGTGCAAATCTATGGTAGGATTTTCGGTGGGAATTTGAATTCACAAGCGGTCCCCAGCCGCGTATATACTTTCAGGATATTGCGACCCGGCTTGAATCCAAAGTTGTTGTTCTACCCAAGGCCCTCCTGTCATTTTAGCCATAGTCGGAATGGAAGAGATTTACCTCCAGAATAAATATTTACGCATGTTGTCTGCTCAAGGATAAGAAATCATCAATATTTATTCTTCGCTGTTAAGAAGAAAAAAAGAAAAGTTCTTAATCAATATTGTTTACCATAATTCCCTATAAAATAACACAACATTAAAGAAACTATTAAACCACTGTAGTAGGAATTTTGTAAAAGATTTTTTTTATTTTCAAAATGAATCAGCTTGTTCAAATTTCATTGATTGGTTTGCGACATTGAACGAAAGGTAGAGATCGTAAATATCGGCCAAAAATGTCAGCGATAACTTCAACAGTACTAAATACTGTAAGGATATCAACACACATCGTGAATCGCTGCAGTTTAAAAAATGTTTGTTAGGTTTGTTGTCTGCAGGCCGTAAGAAGAAGATATTTAAAATTTTAATATTTTTTTTAAAACCTTTCACCCCAAGGAACACGGTAACGCCACTAAAAATCAGGGGACTACAGAAAGAGAATGGAGAAGATAAGGAAAGGACAATAAAGGTACAGGTTTCAAGAAGACAGATGCCGATTGAGGTTGCACTTATATTTTGGAAGACTATAGTTATCAGGGAAGCAAGAAACGAGAAGGGAGTTCCAGAATTGAGAATTGCGAGAAATGAAACTCGCAGTGAAGTGGCGGTTGCATTTAGTTAGTTCAACAGTAAAACGTTGAAGCCTAGTTCGTAATCTTGTAGCAAGCTTAAATTCATGTATTCGGAAGATCAGGGCAAATGCTCATCAGAACAGTTGCCATGATAGTACTTGTAAAACAGACTGAGGGGAAACCACGTCACATCGACGAGAAAGTTGCTCAAGTTGCGAGTCTTTCTTAGTATCAGACTTTGGATTTTGTCAAAAATCTTCAGATGCACAGAAGGAGCACTAGAGCAGATATGGTAACTTTATTTAATACGCTTTCCATTGGTAGATTTATAAGTTTTCAGGATGGATTCTGACTAGAAAAAAATTCTGGCGCGACACTGACAGACTTTTCTTGCAGCAGACGTAGCAATTGATTTGATATAGTCGCTCCACTTCCGTTCAGTGGAAAACTTGTGTTCAAGAAGGCGTAGAGTGTTGCTCTCCTGTTGTTTAGCAGAAAAATGTATGCGATGGTTAAATAAAAGCAGATTTGTTGTATTATTACACGGAAAGCTACACGGGAATGTTGCTAGAAATGAGTCAGATGAATATTAGAATATCTGAAATCAAGTGTGAAGAGCCATAAAACATCTCCGTTTCCGTTTAGAAACTTCCATCTTCAAAAATAAAATAAGTAAAAGTACATATTATTCGATTGTATATTCACCATTATTTCGAATGACGCATTTTCGTGTATCAGGTAGCGCTTTGGTAAAATTTCCGGAGAACTGCCTGAAGGTTTTCGACAAGTACTTAAACATCATCTCCATAACAGAAAGCTTTCCTCGTCAAAGCATTTTGCAGCGAACGTAAAATTGATAATTTGTCGCTGAAAGAGCAGGTGAATATAGCGGATGGTGTATAAGAGACCTACCAAATTCCAACGTTTCTCCTTGAGACATTCTTGCTCTATATGGTATTG
>OZ010602.1:47148955-47163955 GCA_963932145.1 Acanthosepion lycidas
ACCTGGCCATATGTGACAGCAATATTCAAAGCATGGGTGAATGTAAATATTTAAGGTAAATTCTGGGAGAAAAATTGTCTATCGCGACACAGTGAGTTAACATTCTTAGTATCAGATATAGCAATTTATCAAAGTTAATATTTCCACTTCATTTCAGCAGAAAAAGTTAAACAGAGAAGCCACAACGAGTCACACTCCTAGAAGTTATCATCAGCAATGCTGATGGAAGACAGAATGGAGTCTCTCAGGTTTTTGAAGCGTTAAAATAAACAAGCCATTCCGTATTTTTGAAGCGTTAAATGAAACAAGCCATTTCGTATTCCAGTTAAAAGCATACGTAGTTAGTCTTTGTGATCAGATGTCAATTTGTCAAATTGATAAAAGGATTAGACTTAGTATGAAGACAGGAGTAAATAGTTGTATCTTTATCATAGATACCGAATTGTTAACTAATATCATCAGAAAGGTCATTGATGAAAATTAGGAACAGCTTAGGTCAAAGGATAGAGTCATGGGAAAACCTGCACTACTGATCTAGAAGAGTGGCCGTTCAGGACAACATTCATTTTGGGATTTGATAAGACTGAATCAGTTTAAAAATTCGTCCAAAAATAACATTCAGCTTGTGGAAACGCGTTGTAGAGCTACAAGGCTAAAATGAACAAGTTAATCTTTGCCTTAGTTAAGAACAGAAACACGTTTGTTCTTCAGATTAACTACAAATTTAACTCTATCGAACCGATTAGATTTGCTATTAAGACAGAAGTAAATAGTTTTGTCATCAGTATAGATACCGAGTTGAGAACTGATGCCATCAGAAACGTCATTTATGAAAATTAGGAACAGCGTAACCCCAAGGATAGAGCGCTGGGGAGACCTACACTACTGATCTAGAAGATTGGCCGTTCAGGACAAATTTCATTTTGAGATTTGATAAGAAAGAATGAATCAGTTCCAAAAAATCGTCGTCCAGAAATATCGTAAAATTCCAGCTGATGGAAAAACCTGATAGACACTTTGAGGATTAATCTTTACAGCATCTGCAACTGAACTAGAGTACCGAAATCCATATTACTTATCAGAAAGAAAACACTGAGATGAAAGATGCATGACCAATTCTTGAGTTGAATCAGGCCTCTTGTACTTAGCAGAGGTGGGAGGAGCAAACCATTCGCCTAAGTTCTTAAAGTCTGAAAGTACATAATTTCTAATGTGCTAGAAATTTTATTGTAGCTCTTAGAGAGAATAGGCGCGAGTCCAGAAGTACTTTACTAAAGACTACTGCAGGAATGGCATCACCTTTTGGCGATCCAGAGTAGTGTTGGCAGCAGAAACCACGGAGTGATCTATATGCATATCACTCAGCCCACTCAGTGCTAAGTCAAGTAAAAATACTCTAGATAAGTAAATAGAAGAATTAGGGGAGACTTTATGAGCCACATATTCTGCTTTATTAGTAGAAAGAGTTAATCCAAACAGAGTAAAACGAGGAGTGATGGAGGACTTAAACTTATTTAAACACAATATTACAGAGCTGCCAGTAGTCACGGGAGACAAAGTTGTTAGAGGCTATAAAGTGTCTCATTTTTTCATTAAACAACGACTTAGCCCCTTCGAAGACACGTTTACAACTAATAAGCGTAAACACAAATTGGTGTCTATTTTGTTTAAAACTATCACGGTAGTATGACCTGAAAATGGGATTCCTGTTAGCTATAGCAGCTGAACAGTCCGGTTTGAACCATGGAGAATATTGTAGTATCAACTGGTATTTCCGAGAAGGTCGAAATGCGCCGATGCCTGCTTTAACCCAGGAAGAGATCTCTGTCGAACATTTTAAATAGGAAGGTTAAGAATATCATTACAACGGAGGTCACGAAGAAAGTCAAGAAACGCATCCCGGTCAGTGTGCTGGTAACAGAGAAAAGTAGAGTGAGATGACGTACTGAAGGGTCACAAAAGCTAGTATTCTTTTCTTACTAGAAAATATAGCAGATTTTACACGGACAGAGATGACTATACAACGCCAATTATCAAATCAATAATGATATAATTAGGGTGATTAAATTAAAAAATACAATAATTTTCTTTTGTTTAATGATGATTACTTTCATTTCCTAGTTTATTATATATATATATATATTAGGAAGAACTGGAAAATTTTTTTGAGTTGCGTTTCATCCGTTACGTTTTCGTCGGACTGGGAATTGCGCACGAAAGGAGAGACGCAGGTAGTTGCAAAAGTTTTTTGAAAAAAAATATTTTTCTCAATCTAGCCAAATTTATCTGTATTCTTTTTCTCTCCATCGCCTTTTCTCCTGACTATCCAAGACTGTGGCAATATAAAATCTATCAGGAATGGTAATATATTGTAAGAGCCTGGACGCAAATTTATCGTGGCTGAACTAGCGATCAGAGCACATGCCAGACATTTTCGTCTCAGTGGATTATTTTCTCTTTTAAACAAAGTAGCATTCCGTATGGCAAAATTTGTTACGGTGAATACCCAATGCGTTTTGTGTATTTTTATTTTAAAATGTCCCTTTTGTTTTTATATTATCTTTTGCTTACACTTCTTCAGGTTTCTCCAATGTATTCATTCTGGCAATTCCTGTATATGATAGAATAAATTCCTTCTTCAATTTTTGGCTGGTTTTTGTTCTTTTTTTTTATTAAGTCTTTGATTGTTTTAGATGTAGTTGTGATAAATTTTAATTTCCTATTGAGTTTAGATAAATTCTTTTCGGTTGTAGTTGTGATAGAGTTAGTGGGTAGAATAATAATATTTTTTTGATTCGTTGGGTTTGTTCGGAAGGAGAGCTCTTCTATTTTCACATATTTTATGAACCTTTGGTTTCGCATTGAAATCGAAATAGTTAGGGTATCGAAGAGTCTTGAATGTATTTTTAATTTATTTTTTAAACATTAATTTAACATTTTTTTCAACCAGCCGATGCCATGAGGTAGAATAAAGTTAAATTCCATTTAAACGCGAGAAAGTCTTTGCCAAACTCCTTTGCCGAGTTAAAGCATTCAAATCCTTCGGCTCTAATTGGCCCTCAAAAAACACAATGGGGATTATCATTTCATTTTAAAACTCAGCCTGAAGCGAGTAGTTGCTTTTTAATCATTTTTCTAATTTTTTATCGTTTTACTTAGAAACAAGACAGTAAAGCCACTAAGAAAAAAATCGTTAAACATTAATAATAAACGGGAACAAAAAAGTGATCAGGAGGACAGTATATAACGATTGACATTGCATTTCAATTTTTGAAGAATAATGTTGGCTGAAAAGCATAGAGCCGGAACGGAGTTCCACGAGCGTGAAGTGTGAGAAAAGAAAATGTTAGCATAGAATTTACGGGTATGTATAGCTAAGTCAACTGTGAACTGATGAGATCTTGAGGCCAGTCGAGTACAGCGCTTTAATTCAAAAAGTCTAGATACTACAGCGAAGAGCTCATTCGAATACGTAACATGAAAGTATTTATAGAAAAGACACAGGGAGATAAGCTCATGGCGTTGGGAAAGTAACTGAAGGAGACCCACCATATCAGTAGCGATACTATTGCTGATTATTCTTTCGATATTATCAAATGCTCAAAGTGAAGAGCAGGAGCAACAGACCATACGTGTCAGCAATATTCTAAGCATGGACGACTGGAAGATTTATAAACATGTATGGGAAATTCTGGAGTGAGAAACTGTCACAGTGAACCAACTTTCTTAGCAGCTGATCTAGTACTGGATTCAATATATTTTCCACTTCATATCAGTTGAGAATTTTATTCCGAGAACACGCAACGTGCCAGTTTCCAGGAGGACAGCATCAGTATGGCAGAGGAACTTTCTCGGGTGATTATCTGCTATGAATGTTGATCTCATCAATTTCGAAAGAAAACATTTTTTTCGATTATATTTTCTATACCTAGCTTCATTTGGCAAACAAAAATTTGGTTGGGTTCACCATATATTCAGTAGAATTTAAGTTTGTTTTAAAGTACATCTCCAAGGAAATATGCAGTTCCCGAACAGTTGACTGAGAAGATTTGGAATTTGTCGTAAAATTAGTAAATTAAGATAGGGATATCTCACGCGCATAAGTGAGCTATTGGAAGAAATGTTTACCCTGCCATTTTCGTTTTCCCCATTATGGGCATTATTATATGCGTGATATAACAACGCCGTATTTCACAGACGGAACAGAATAGCTGAATAGAAAAGAGAATGACAGACATGCTTAGTTCTCAGACAGAGTTATATAATGCTACGTCGTGTACAAAAATATAGATAGGTATATACACTTATCCCATGCAGGGAAATTAAAACACATATGCAACAACAGTGTAAAAAAGGAGAACATGTAATATTTTTCGACAGAAAAAAATAGTTATATCTGTTCCTCCATAAACGTAGTAAGCACATGCTTTTCTTCCCTATGAGAACTACCGATTTGGGCTAGAGATGTTCTTCATAACCATTGACATTCATCCCTATCGCCTGACGCAACTGACCGGTCGTCACGTGTCTCTCGTGACTATTTTAACGAAAGGAAGACATTTGCCATTTGTATTCTTACAGACACAAACCATTTCTGTTTTTCTTCTTTTCAACAACAGGATTCTGGTAGCGACAAGACGTGTCTCGTTTCCACTCCAGTAAAGCTTCTTAGTTCCTACGTAAACAACGAGGCTATTGCAGTAAATTGAAGTATCGCTAATTTTTGAAAATATTTGTTTCATTTTAGGTCGTCTGATCGTCAAACCCCCCACCAAAAAAAAAACAACATATGTTCTAGACAGGGATGTTAAATGGAATTATTACTACATCATAAATTCTATCGCTATTCTATCGCCATTTCCATGAAAAATCTTTGGATGACTATATTACTTCTGTTCAATTCAATCCCACCCACTTAAAAGCTAGCACGCTGCGTACGTTGAGGTGCACACCGCCAATCTCTTTGTGTTCCATTAATTAGGAATAAGTTCCATTCGAATAGTTCCTTCCCTAGAACAGTTGATTTATAGAACAGAATTCCAAGAGGATGCTTTCCAGAAATCTTCAAGTCTAAGGTTTGTTTTTCTCACATATCCGTATAAACTGCGCCCCTTATACAATAACTGCCTTCATTTACCCTCTATTCTGAGATGGCTTTGCAGAGGTTGAACATCGGTAAATGGATTTAATCCTTCTGGCATTCTCAGATTTCTTCTCTAAGTCCATATTTCTGTCAGATCTTTTTTTCTCTTCATCTGTGATAACATTCTCCAGCATTCACTGCTATAAAAGAGATTTGATGCCACTTAAGAATTCAGCTATCTTTTCTTAGGAGATTTTCATGTTTCTTGATACTTAGCTTTGATTTCGCATTATTTGCCATCTCCAATTCGTATTTCCCATCTTCGGCTTAACGCTCCCCAAATAACTGCCTTAAGTCAAACTATATAACGTGGTCCTATACGGGATGAACATTATTTTAAAATAAAACAAACTATTCGGTTTGCATGGGAATAGATTTTCGATGCGAAAGAACGGAACAAAGCGGTAAATCAAGATATTTTGAGTGGCAAGTGAAAATTGTATTTCATTAACACCTATTTCCTTTAAGTCAAATGAGTAAAAAAAAAAAAAAACCCAAAAAAAACAACAAAAAAAAAAAACAGAAATAATCTAATAACGGTTAGTATCATATTTTTGCTCAGCGAAAGTGAAACCACACTTCGTTTTATCAGTTGTCAAAGATTCGATTCTGTGTGTAGCGAAGCGATATAAACAAGTTCCTGTCGGTAGCAGCTTTCCTCTTTGATGCAATAAAGAACTATAGAAAAAGCTTCTAAGATGCATCCGTGCGTTTAGAGATTTAATAATTATTACAGAGAGTCTGTTGTCATCGGTCAAGTGGGAGCCATCAGGCTGACTGAAATTTGTAACAAGTGGGCTGATATGTTTTAATGGAGGAACTTGGCGTATCAAACAGCTATCGATAACAATATGTTGAGATATTCCTGATTGCACATAATGCCACCTCGGATATGCTGGCAGCATAACCAATATCGACGCGACAATTTCAATTTCCGAACGAGTTTGGCATTTGTTCCAAAGTAAACGATGATAGAATACGTCGTTACAAAAGCCATTTTGGATTTAAAGCTCAAACAATTACAGTGTTGGTAGAAAATTATAAAATAGTTTTCTCAAAATCCTTTTTCAGGAAAAAGTACCTTTCTCATCTTCACTAACAATTATTGCTCTTTCTGTTACTGAAGGATATTTCTTTCCTAAACATTTTTTCTAAGGCAGTGCGGAATACAACATCTTGATTGATACATTATTTACATTATTCGGACTATTGTTCTCATCTCTATCGCCATATTTATTATAACGTTTCGGCCGTTGTACGCTTCGGCCTTCTTCAGGTGGTTGGAATGTCGAATTGAACCCTTTATTTCGCTCACTGGGTTAGACTGTTCTAGTTCCACGTGCCATGTTTAATGGATGTCAGTTATCAGTTCTCTCCTGTTAATTTCCCTCTGAAAGTTCTCCACTGCCTTAACCGGGTATTGAACTCACATTCTTTGGGTCCTGTCACTGGATCTAACCAACGCCTTTATCAACTGTAACATGTGTCCTCGATTGATATTGGGTTGGTGCATAATTATCAGGCGTTTCTTAAAAAATATTTATTATGAAAAAGAAACATAATTCATCAATATCATTTTAAAATGATTATTCCGAAGCGAAGTCACCATCTATTTCATTTTTATAACCTGAAATTAAAATAATATTTTTTTTTATTAAAAATTAAACAAAACAGCAATTTTTATTAACAAAGACGCCTGATAATTAAGCACCAACCCAATAGTTTTTTATTTTTACGAGTTATATGTCCTATCAATTATGGTTGTAAATCTTTAGCTGATTTCGTTAGTGATGTTTGTAAAATTATTTTTATCTGTTATTAAGCATCACTAGATTGTGGGATGTAACTATATGCAAGTCTCATCTTGAATTCTCACGGCTCATTTACATGAAGCCATTTTTAATCACTGATTGGAATAAACGGTTGCATGTAGATTACAGTTAGATATCGCTGATGCTAACCTGCAGGAGAGCAAATCATTGCACTTTCTTGGTGCATTGTTTTCTACTTACATGAAGTGAGGCAATTATATTGACTCAGTTGTTAAGTTTGCTGCTAAGAATTTTGGCTCACTCTATCTTGCGAGAAAAAGATTTCTAGTCAGAATCCATCTTACTTATTCATAAATCTACCATTCATCCATGCACTGAGAACTGCAGTCATATCTAGCCTGATGCCCTGCCTATGTATCTTGAGATTCTCAACAAAATCCAAAGAAAAATGTGTAATATTATCGGTCCTAACCTGGCATCTCGAATTCGGTCACTTTCCCATCGCCGTGATGTGGATTCCTTCTGCCCTATCTGTACATTTTCTCATGGAAATCGACTGCATCTTTTTAAGCGTGCTATTTATTATATTTTCAGCTAGGTTTCATCGTTTTACGTTTGGGATAGATTGATGTAACCGTAGACTCTGTTATGATATCTGTCTACATATCTGAGATAAGGTATTGTAATTAGTTACATTTGCATAGCTCGTACTGTTGTCCTCATCTTTATTGCCATATTCACGACGTCTCGACCGTTCTATGCCCCGGCTTTCTTCTGAAGATTAAAATTTCGGACTGAACCCTTTATTTCGTTTACTATGCTAGATTGTTCTACTTCCAGATGACTCAGTTAACTCTCTTTAATTTAATTCTCCAAGTTTTGGGGTACTGAACTCATAAAACATTGGCTCAAATGATTGGGTCCAACCAACGGTTTTATCAACTGTGTTGTGTGTCCTTGAGGACACATGGCCCGGTTAACAATCCCTGAAAACCAGTCAAACGGGGTAAAACAATCTATCCCGGTGGACAAAATGAATATTTCAGTCCGAAATTCCAAACATCTGAAAAAGGCCGGAGCGTACTACAGCCGAAATGTCGTAAATATGTTAATAAAGATGAGAACAACAGTCTGAACAATATAAATAATGTAATCTCTGAGAGTTAGTGAGGAGAAAGGACAGTCAAAGAATAAGAATTTCTTACCCTGTGTAGCTAATCGGTATTTCTTTGAGTAATTTAACTGGCTCGTTTTTTTTACGTTGTAACCCTTTGCAGGTTATTTAAAACCATAAAATATAATTCCAAGAATTTTTTGGAACGCCGGAGTGGATAATGATTTTGTGATACAAGTCTTAATAATTAACTCATAGATGAAGCAGAGAAGCTTACTTTTGGTGTTTGCGCGTAAGTGAATATAACGAACCCAACCTGAATTAGAACTTGGCTCTCAGAATAACAATTCCGAGCCAGTATCCATTAAAATGTAGGTAAAATCTATATTCGTCATTAAATAACTGAACAAGTCTTCTTATGGTATTAAATTAATTCCTAGTGCCTTACCTATATATATATATATATATATATAAAATGAAAAAAGTTAGGCGGTTGAATGTTTACCTGAGAAAATTAAGTAGTAATAAATATAAAATGAATAAAGGTGCGTCTATAAAGACGTCCTTAATCGGACCTAAATGCGTGCCAAGTTCTATTAAATATATTGAAAAACCTATATCAGGCTGTTCGGAAAACCTTGTCCGATTTCAGAATAAAACTTTTATGTTTCAATGTATTATTATAATAGTTGCACAAAAATATCTGTTGCCAGGTTGACACGGTCGCAGGTCACTTGGGATCCGAGATTTTGCCATATCTACCCTATTTCCCTGGTCTCTCGGCCACTGACTACCAATTTTAATGCATTTTGATCATTTTCTTCTAAGCCAGTAGTCATCCCGTTGTAAAGATGCAGAAACTGCATTCAAAGAGATTCTGGAGATCGAACCTTTAGAGTTTACTCATAACATCGATAGCAAAAATGTACAGATTTTCAAGGTCCCTATTTTGACTGATGTCGACAATGTTTAAAGACATTAATTCAGGAATGAAAGTTGATTCTAAAATCGGGGATTATTTTCCTAAAAAATAATGTTTGTTTTATATTGGTTTACTAGATTTATTAGTTATGGGATACTACTTAAATTGATATATTTGTTGCCATCGATGTTACGATGAAACTAAAGCTTCCATTTCAAAAATACCTTTGAATGCTGTTAAATTGTGTGGACGTTTGTAATAAAACATATGGAAGTCATTTAAAAAAAAAAAAAAAAAAAAACATTGCACAGATTAAATCAAATACAAGACAGGGCATTTTTAAGAATTGAAAAAAATATTGATTTGTTAAACAGACAGTGACATATGCACAGTTTTAAACTTGATATATTAAAATTAAAATAAAACTACAGAACTTTTTACGAACTCTGGGATTGAAATGACACTGTAGCTACATTATAAACAGCATCTCTTAAAATGATTAACCTCAATATTTCTCGATATGAAAATTGAGTGGCTTAAGAAATGTCTAATGAAAGCTCCTAATTAGTCATCCACATATTTTCCTTATTTTCAACAAGCGGATCAGTCAGTTTAAACAACGCACGATGTGAAGTGGAATGATTATATGGAATCAGTTGCTAGGTCTTCGGCTTATTACATTGAATCAGTTGCGAGGTCTCCGGCTTATCACATTGAATCAGTTGCGAGGTCTCCGGCTTATCACATTGAATCAGTTGCGAGGTCTCCGGCTTATCACATTGAATCAGTTGCGAGGTCTCCGGCTTATCACATTGAATCAGTTGCGAGGTCTCCGGCTTATCACATTGAATCAGTTGCGAGGTCTCCGGCTTATCACATTGAATCAGTTGCGAGGTCTCCGGCTTATCACATTGAATCAGTTGCGAGGTCTCCGGCTTATCACATTGAATCAGTTGCGAGGTCTCCGGCTTATCACATTGAATCAGTTGCGAGGTCTCCGGCTTATCACATTGAATCAGTTGCGAGGTCTCCGGCTTATCACATTGAATCAGTTGCGAGGTCTCCGGCTTATCACATTGAATCAGTTGCTAGGTCCACGGCTTATCACATTGAATCAGTTGCTAGGTCCACGGCTTATCACATTGAATCAGTTGCTAGGTCTTCGGCTTATCACATTGAATCAGTTGCTAGGTCTTCGGCTTATCACATTGAATCAGTTGCTAGGTCTTCGGCTTATCACATTGAATCAGTTGCTAGGTCTTCGGCTTATCACATTGAATCAGTTGCTAGGTCTTCGGCTTATCACATTGAATCAGTTGCTAGGTCTTCGGCTTATCATATTGAATCAGTTGCTAGGTCTTCGGCTTATCATATTGAATCAGTTGCTAGGTCTTCGGCTTATCATATTGAATCAGTTGCTAGGTCTTCGGCTTATCATATTGAATCAGTTGCTAGGTCTTCGGCTTATCATATTGAATCAGTTGCTAGGTCTTCGGCTTATCATATTGAATCAGTTGCTAGGTCTTCGGCTTATCATATTGAATCAGTTGCTAGGTCTTCGGCTTATCATATTGAATCAGTTGCTAGGTCTTCGGCTTATCATATTGAATCAGTTGCTAGGTCTTCGGCTTATCATATTGAATCAGTTGCTAGGTCTTCGGCTTATCATATTGAATCAGTTGCTAGGTCTTCGGCTTATCATATTGAATCAGTTGCTAGGTCTTCGGCTTATCATATTGAATCAGTTGCTAGGTCTTCGGCTTATCATATTGAATCAGTTGCTAGGTCTTCGGCTTATCATATTGAATCAGTTGCTAGGTCTTCGGCTTATCATATTGAATCAGTTGCTAGGTCTTCGGCTTATCATATTGAATCAGTTGCTATGTCTTCGGCTTATCATATTGAATCAGTTGCTAGGTCTTCGGCTTATCATATTGAATCAGTTGCTAGGTCTTCAGCTTATCATATTGAATCAGTTGCGAGGTCTACGGCTTATCACATTGAATAAGTTAAACTCTCTACCAAATTCCTGATCCCCTATCAAATTTGGGCTTCGATAATTTAAATGCAATGTCAATCTTTATCTTCTGTCTTCTTAATTCTTTTTCTTTTATTGCTCTATTTTTCACATAGTATCTCACGCTCAGAAACCCCTTGCGTATTTGCAGCTTTATTGCTTTGCTTGGATTGAAATGATTAAAATATAAATTTCCCCCTATTTATGTAAGAAGTTTTAATGTATGCAATGTACTATATTGTTTCGTATTCAATGTGACATTAGATCGCATGGTAGGACAAGAGCCAACGAAAGAGAGGGGGGCTAGGTACGCCTTGTTTGCAGGACTTCAGTCCGCTAAGTTCCACCCGTGATATACGCTTTATCAAGTCATTAGTGACGAGGTAGAAAATTTTCAGGCAAGACGTTGCCGTTTCTTTCTGTGGAAGACTGGTTGCCAACCACGGCTATGGGATCCCGTCTGTCCTGCTATTCAACCCATAACCGTGGTGAGGAGAAGTGATGGATTCATACTTTTTCAAAGGTTATTTGCGCAGGACTGAATATAGCGAACTCGGTTCCCCGATTTCTCGCCTCGAACCGTTATCATTTACACTACAACATACATAGTAGCACTAAAAGAAGATGAAAACAGGAGAAACTTTGCCGAATTTTATTTATTATTACTACCGGATGACAATTAAGCTAGCTCCTGCGGAGGGGTGTTGATTGGGCCTTCGGCTTATTCACGAGACTAAGTCTTTACATATTCTCAGCATTAGCAACTCTCCTGGCTGCCGTTTGATCTTGGTTTTCATTTACAGGGGATTTTCTTTTCCTCGCTGCAGCCGTATGTGATGGGCAACAGTAATATACAGAACTGAAAACTGATCACTGCATTTAAGTATTGCCTGATTTGTTTTTAAGCTTACATTTTAAAAGTTCAACAATAATTCTTCTGTCCCCAATTAATTTAAAGACAATTACCGTACGAACAATTATTTTTCATTTCATGAGTGTGACGTCGTCCCCTGGTCGTAGCGCCAACCGTGACGTTCTATCCTAGTCTACCCCGGCACCAACTATGACGTCCCTAAACAGCACCAATTGTGACGTCCTCGCCGCGGCGCCAGCCGTTCGCTCCTCGCTGCTCCGTTCGAGTGTCGCTGTTCTAAATGTGACGTTCTAACCTTTTGGTGATTCGGGTGGGAATCTGGTTAGATTTGATATCAGCCTCGTCGTTCCCAACTCGCTTCCAACGCCTGGTTACCAAGGTAACTACACTGATCCCACAGTCCGCCTACCCACGTTGTGAATTGATCTTAGGCAAACGAGATCAAACAGTGGTTGGGGCCGTACTGCAAACCGAGTTCAACGGGGGTGATACCACACAAATATGCATAAAAGACAATAAAATGAAAACTCAAAAGTTCAAAGTATCAAAGAAAAAGGTAACAAACTTTATGTCTAGTTGTTCGATAGATAGGACTGCATCTATCTCCCGACCCGTTCTATGGATTGTGACACGTCGTTTTCCGCTAGGCAAGTTTTAACACTTCAAGTTGTCTGCTCTCTAAGAAATTGGTGTTTCGGTGGGTCTTTGGACGAAAGTCAAAAGAAAAACTTATTTCGGTGATCTGGATCTAAGTCGCTCTTCAAAATAATTGTTCTTGGGTTGAAGAGAGGTCCGGAATGTGCGTGAATCTTGGTCAGCTATCTGCGAGGCTTGTTTCAACTGAAGACTGACTCTGGGAACTGCTGGAACTCAACTGAACTCTGCTCGTTGTGGCTTCGTTTATATGGGCGCCGACCAAAACCGGTGTGAGTTTGTCGGCGCCGGGGGGTTCCTCGATAATTCTAAATACATATCCACCTCTCTGGTTAGGAATTTCCACCTTTTTCCATTTTTGGGAACCTTTCCTCACTCTCATCATACTTCAGAGGGGCGTGAACTGCCCTCCCCACATCTTCGTAGCAACCTCTCTTACTCATCCACCAGATGGGCTGCAACAGCCTCCCTCGTGCGTCACGTGATCACCACTCGACCAATGATGTCTTAGTCGGGCGTGGACGAATCCGCAGCTTTGTTTCAGGAAGAAAAAAATATCTTGCTTAACTAAAAAAAAAAATTATCTCTTCTCTTTCCCTTTTCTTCCTCTTAATCGCCGTTATCATTTCTCTGGCTGCGAACTGGACAATATGACAATGGCGGTCATAACTCTTGTTCTACACGTGGTTTACGTCAGGTATTTTATTGCTAATTATCAGAATGGGTGGTCTTCTTAACACGGTCTCAAAAAGAAACATCTCCAAAGTTTCAGTCAGTCTGTCGCCTCGAAGAAAGAAAAAAAACACTTCTAGGTTCCCATTCATTTTCCTTCGGTACATATTTCTGATAACATAATTTTATTATCGCAGGCCAAGGATGTTCCGTGAAAGGAAAATCCGTCAACGGACACTCGTAGGTGGTCCTTAATTTTTCCTATCTGTCCAAAGTCTTTTTAGTTGCCTGTTTTTCGTCACTTATCGAAATAACATTTTCATTTGAATTTTTTTTTCTTTGGTCAGTCGGTCTGTAGTTGATAATAAGATGTCTTCCCGTACCAATAGTTTGTTTTCATATCCTTAGATAACACAGCCGATGCCAAAGCTTATCTGATTCTTTCTTTCTTTCCCTTTTTTTTTACTCAGAATTTCCTTGTCATTGTAATGACACTCTTTCGCCATTTGTTACTTATCAAAATATCCTTTTATCCATTGTCTCTTAGCCGTGTGTGTGTTCTTGCTTATCACCAACGATTCGGTCCTTAGCCTCTCCTTTTCCTCTTTTCTTTCTTTTCCCTTTCTGCCTCGTTAAATGGTTCCACATGAGTGACTTTCGCTGGATTTTGCAATTAATTTCGATTATTCCCAAATTTATTTCCAAATTATGAAAATTGTTATCGAACAAAAAATTCGACGCAAGAAATCGCGTAAAAATTTGCCGAAAACAATCATGAAATACTCGAAGTCAAGAATGTCAGGTTTGCTGGTCAGGGTACGGCCAGGAATGTTTTAATATGCCCGATTCCAAAATATGATATATTTGGCTACGGCCTCTAGGTGCAAATTTCAAAAAAGTTTGGCACACTGACATTCGCATTTATTTATATAGATATACTGGTTACATACCATCTAGCGGTTGTCAGCAGAAGATCTTTGTCATCAAGTTGAGTAAAACACAAAACAAACTCACATAACTCAAAACCGAATAATGTTTCCAGCTAAAGTTTTGAAGGAGAAGGTATTTACTTTGTTTCCAAGGAAAGTAAAGAAAGCGTAAAAATCCAAGAATTGCTCCTTTTCAAAGGACGCATTTTCAAATAAAAAAAAAACAAAAAAAAAACAAAAAAAAACACAGCTTTTTTATACATTCAGAGTGCAGCTTTTAAACCAGCTTATAAATCTTAATGCAACTTTTATCAAAGAAAATAGCTAAATCTTAATTTTCGGATTCAGTAGTAAATATCTATAAAAAAAAAAAATAAGTATATTTTATAACATTATATTCATTCCACTGAGCAAATATAAATTTTATTAAGACTGTTTTGCTTAGAAATTTTTTTCTTGTTTTGTTTGTTTTTTTTTTTTTTGTTTTTTTTTTTTTACAAGCTAAGGTGGTTTACTTCCCTTACCAGATATAGATAAATGATAATCTTTCCCTCAATGACAACTCGACATTCACGCGAATTAGAAACATGTAAACTAAAAAAAAAAAAAAAAAAACATTTTAAAAAATTCATTTTACAAGAAATGTTCATATATGCATGCTCAAATTTCGGTGATTTTAATATGACACTAATGTATAATGACTTCTCCGGAAAAGAATTTATTTTTCCTTCCTGTCCATGCAAAAGATGAAGTGAAGATGTCTCCCGTCGTTAACATCCCAGTAAAACAAAAAAAAAAAAAAAAAGAAAAATACAACACGAGAAGATGCAGAAAGTTATCAGCCTGAGAAAATATGTTTTGAGATGCAACATACACATCATCATGATAGTTGTAAAATCGTTT
>OZ010602.1:47168955-47183955 GCA_963932145.1 Acanthosepion lycidas
TTTGTCATTCCATTTTTCAGTAATTCTCTTTCATTCGTATATAAACGTGTTTCTATATCACGGAATTAACACTACCTAGAATGCGAGAATCGAACTGGAAATTTTCTTTCTTCCTTAGCAACTCTATTATTACAATTTGGTCCTTTCAAAATAGTTTACCTTCTTTAACAGTTTCACGGAAATTTTAATTAGTTACCTCCATACATTTTCTAAAAATATGCACAGCATGATGGAAAAGGCTCCAAACGCGATAAAAAAAAAACAAAGTTTTATCGTCAAAATGTTTGTTTTTATTAATAGGAAAAACCAAAGTATAATCTATTAAATTTTTTTAATCCTTTCTAACACGTTCGAAATTTTGGTTAAAAATGTTGTTTTTCTTGCATCAATGATGAGCCAATGATTAATATGGGAATATTAGCGTCTTGGGTTAAAAAACATATTTTAGAAATTCTTACAAAATTAAATAATTGTTTAGTTTTAAAATTTTCAGGATTTATTATGAAAATAAAAGTATTTTTGTTTTAAATCTTAGTAAATATATATGTCTGTGTGTGTGTGTGTGTTACACCCTCTTGCTTTAATTTTAGGAATTATAGAACATAAAAATTTAGAATCTTCCGTTTTATATTAGTTATAAGCAGGCCACCTTGGAGAATTTAAATCATCAATTTCTATTCGTAAAACAGAAACACCATTTAACGCAAATATGCTCTGAATTGTAAACTTATAAAAATGAAATAAAACTATGACATTATTTAATTAGAAAACTTTGCTTTCATAAATATGATATATTAAGGACACAATTGTCTTAAGAAAAAAGATTTTTCCACGAATATTTACAAAAGTTGTTTTGATTTTTTCTTTACATTTTAATTAGAAAAAATATTAAGTTTTCATCTTTTAAAATTCCGTATTAATTTCAGCAGTTTTGATGATATATTATTAAGTGAATACGATATTTGCTAATCAGGTATGAAAAAGTTTAATATATATCCTCAAACACCAATATTTAAAAAATAATTTAGAATTTTTTGATTAGTTTTTAAACGTATCGCTTTTTATGTACGAGCGAACATACACCACATTATCAAATAATACAAACGATTACTATAGAAATTTAAAGGCTAAACTTCTAAAATTCAATAAAACTTAAGGTTTCTCAAAATATTTTCCTTTTTTTTTTAAAGATTAATGAGTATTTAAAAATTAAATAAAACGGCGCACACGTAATTTTCTTTAATTAATTCTGACAGATAAAGTCTGCGTAGAGCAACATTAGATCAGTCCCAAACATTTCAAACACGTAAGCATAGCTACTGTCGGTTAAAAAATGCATTTCTGCTTTATTTTAAATTAAATAATGTTTGTTTGAAATCACATTAATTATACATTAAATCAGCTGATATTCTTGAAATAAATTTTCAGAAAAGAAAATTTTATTTTTAAAGATTTTTAATATGGATGATTACATTGCGATGAAAGGCGATAATAAGATATTTTGGAAAAATAAATAACAATAATCTGTCAATTCAAAGTTTTTCAAAGACAGCAAAGTATTTTGTATATTGGAAATATTAAATTTAATCTATTTGTTTGAAATTAAAATTAAAATATAAGCATAAAGAAAGATATTTCATGTTTTTAAAATTATTTTAAACCTTGGCTACATTATTTTTTGTGGAGGTACCTAATATTAGGTTGGTGCAAAAATAATGACGTAATTATGTCGTTTTTTGACGTAACGTCAAAAAACGACATTATTACGTCATTATTTTTGCACCAACCTAATATCAACTGATCTTGAAAATCAACTAAATAGCATTGAATATACAATGGTATTTACTTTAAGTTATCTTTACGCTATTTCATATTAATAATCTGAAACAACATGTCTATGAATATCTAACAATTAATTGATCCAATAAACATCTATTCAGAATTATTTGATTTAATTTAAGAGAATTTACCATTTGTGGCATGCAAAATCAAAATTTATATCGCAATCATATTAACATATCAAGTTCCTAAACGTACCACATATACGGCAGCCGGAGCATCAGTGATGTGGCTTGGCTAAGATAGCCTAACGCAGTCGAACCTTCTGCGGGTTGGTTTGAATTCAGAGTTTTCCTTTTCCTAGATTGGTTGCCAATTAAAGATATAGGACACCGTCTGCCAACCTATTAGTCGATACCTTTCGATCAGGAGAGAAATGATTCATTAATTTCCTTTCGTAAGAATATTTGTTCGCAAGTAAATATAACGAACTTAGCTAGCATTCGAACTCAAAGATTTTATTTTTTTGTTCCTTGTCGCTATTCATTACACCAACGGGCATGCAATTTTTATATGATGAAAATAAATACAAGTTCCGGCAGTAATAACGCCCACATAATGATATGATATTAGCTAGATAAGGGTTTCCCAACGTGGGCGCTAGCGACAACTTGCGCGTTCTGTTATGTTGAAAGGGAGCGCTGGGAGTTTGTTTTCATTGGTGGGGTTGTGGAAATTTACCCATTTTTACAAATTTTCGAAACTTATTAAATATTCTCTAGACAAAAAAAATAAAGATATTTCAGGAAAGGTATCTAAAGCTGTGGGAAATATCAAACCTGTCTTCATTGATTTTCCAAATTTCTATATGACTGAATGCCGTTTCAACGAAGTCGCACAGTTTTTTTTACTAAAAAAAGAAACCACCTGCAAATTACAAAACAAGATCTACAATAATTTCTAAGCAGTATAGAACCTAGAGTATAAGCCTTTGCCAGTAAGCACTGAATCGACAATCATTAGGCGCACTTATTATAAAATATCAGTGATAATCCCACTGGCATTTATAATAGAAATGAAAAACAATATTAAAATTATTTTTGCACTAATACGTAAGTGGTATCTTAGTCTAATTCAGTATAATACTAGCAGCATGGCCCGGCGTTGCCTGTGCTTGATTCAAAAATCGTACGATTCATACTGCAATCGCTATAACTTGACTTAAAATATTTTTGCCCTTCCTTGTCTTTAAAGGAGTGACCTTTGCCGTGCTGATGTTGCTATATGCCTCACACTGCGAATTTTTTCTAAGCTCTATACTAAACATTAAATCTGTTACGAAAAAAGAACTAAACAAAATGAACACGAAACGATAAGCTTTAAAAAATGACTCGTAACTGGAAAAACCGAATGAAAAAAGAATGTTAACAGCAAATACTTTTTCACACCCAACCCAGTTCTGCGGAATCAGAATCAGCGTTGAGTATAAGCAAGGGAATGAGCCAATTGCAGTAAAGTGCCATGCAAATTTAAATTTTTCCCACTTGTGACGAATGCGTCTATCGATTTATTTTGCATGCTAGTTAACATTCGTTTCAGTCAGCTGTTGGCTCTCACGCTGGCTAATAGAATCATCCTGCCTATTCGTGGCAGTCAGCTATTGGCTCTCACTCTGGCCAGTACAAAATGGCCGCAAACTACACGAAAACTTCCGTAGAAGCATGAAAAAATCGATTATTTCCACTATCCAAAGTAGTTGGGAAATGCAAAGTCGGTCTTGGCCTTCACGCTAACTTGGAGCATGTGCATGTAAATTTTGGTGCAAATCCGTCGAAAATTGCGGCCGTGCATTCGTTACACACAGACACACACAGCCTTTTATAGATAGAGATTCAAACTTTAATTTCACGAGGAGGGCTTTGAAAAAATATTGGTTGCGAAAGGGGGCGCTGATTGCAAAAGGTTTGTAACACTGAGCTAGATGAATACATTATTACCACTAATATCTTATCTTTATGTGGGTATATATCCTTGTTCTTTCATATTTAATGCTGAGAGTGAAGCTCATCAGAGTTGTAAAAGTATTAGAAGTAATCTAAATAAAATTAGATAAATTAACTACCAACTCAGTAACGTGTACACGTGAAAAGAATTTATGTAAACATAATATAAAAACTTATAAAAATTCTTACAGATACTTAAAAAATAATAATAGATATAATGTAAAACCAAATAATATCCTACAAGGTGAAGCATGTTCGGTTTATTTTGTTTTACGACATATCAAACTCAATGGGAAATTAATGGCGACAAGATTTTTAAAATAGGTTTTTATGAATAGAATATGTATTTTTGGGAAGGAAACAGTTTATTGTTCAGGTTTCATTGGCATATTTTTGAAAATAGTTTTTTTTTTTTTTTTGTCCAGGGCAATGTAGATATTTTTTCCAAAAAATATATTGCTGGGATTTTTACTACAGTGTAACCCGGATATAAGAGAAACCCGGATATAAGAGAGATTTTATCTGGCCCCCAATTATAGCCTGTGTTAATGTATATAAATTAGACCAAACCCGAATATAAGAGAAACCCATATATAAGAAAAAACCTGGATATAAGAAAAAGCCGGATATCAGAGACTTCTCCTCCGGTTCTAACAACTCTCTTATATCCGGGTTACACTGTATAAAAATGTATTTTTATACATTCGTTGTGTTTTGACCACAATTTTAGGGATAACTATACGCCCATAGCCGGGACCCTAACAGTTGATACCACACCGGGTCAGGGTTGACCTAGGAAAAAGAGTAATTAAGAAGTTGTTCCACGCTCCTCAGAACCTCCGGATTAGAGGCCTTGCTGCCGGATATATTATAGTTTATAGTCATACACAGGACGAGCTACAGCAGGAATTTACACTATAGAATTTAATAAATGTAACAGAGATACATAGATTAATATCCGCAAGTGATCTAGAAATGAAACAAAAAAAAATAAAATAAAAATAACATTGTCAAAGTTAGGATGATTAAAAAGAAAATTCTAGTTCCAACGAAAGATTTATTACATGGAATATTTCGACTGGCTCTTGCTAGTCTTTGTAACTTCTTTAATTTGTGTAAAACAGCACAAAGAAACTAGAAACGCTTAAGAATTAAAATCGAAAACTTAACTTAAAAATAAAAAAGTCAATAAAATATTAAATAACTGGTGAAAACGTTAATTTGTAAAAAAAAAAATACTAGGTAGTTAAAAACTAAAAAAAAGAAAACAAAAAAAAAATTCGTTTTCGTAACTATGTTATTCCTGGTCATCCCTAAGAGCTGTCATAGCCTTAAGAGCTTCTCTATATATCAATAAAAGATAATAAAAAAAAATGAGGAACCCATCGTTAAGAAATGCTTGTATACTGTTTTTTTTATGATATAAGTAATATTTATTTCAAATCAGATTAACTTTAATTTTTTTAAATTTTACTCAAATAACCTGTCACAATTATATAATTTAACTTTTAAAGAATTTTAAACACGATAAATTTGTTTATTTACAAATTTCTTAAAATAAAGAAAATGGACGCTTTTAAGAAAAGTTTTTTAAAATCGAGCACTTGTCATTCCAATCTATATAATTTCTATCTGAAATACACCAGGATATTTTACTTACTTGAAATAAAAACTTTATCATTTAGCTTTCAGTTAAAACTAAAATGAAATCTTCAACAATGACTTTTCATTTTTAAAATTTAATTTTAAAACTTAGGTATCGAAAATTCAGGAGAGGTACCTATTCATATACATAGTTTAAGCGAATAGAAAACTGATCAAGTGTTCCTTAAAATACAAGGAGAGGAAAAGCCAAATATGGAAGGATTATTGATATTATAATAATCATGTCAATGACAAAAAGACCAAAAGAAAAGGAAATTCCTGAAACTAACAAACAAACAAAAAACAACCGCAGAAGTTACATTAAACCGAAGATAAATTCGATAAAAATATCCTTCAAGCAAATCAACATCCTTAACTACAATAACGACCTCTTTGACTTTGCATTGGTTAACAAACGCCGTGTCCTCGATCCGTCTATTTAGAACAGTGTTCGGTCTCCGAACGTAATATCAATCAGTTTTTCTTCCACCACCATGTCTAAGAAGTGTCCTTCGATTATTAGGTTTGATTGTGAAAAATCGAAGTCTACAAGTTTTATTTGCCTGTCAGTCACGAAGCTACGCTTTCACACGTCTGAAGACTCTCAGAGATGACAACAGACGTGCCTTCTATTTTAGCGGACAGGAAAGAAGGCCGGCGAAAAATAGTTAGGCAAGACTTCTTCTAAGTGCAAAAATACATTCTCAACAATTGCAATACATTAGACGGTCTCACAAAGTTTTCGATAAAGTAGGCAAAAACTTTGAAGGATTTAGTAAGTAAAACATTAAGGCAGATACTCAAATCGTCATGTGGCTTCCGCCAAGACGAAAAGAAGAATCCGTTCTCTGGTTCAATGCGGTCTATCTCAGCCTTTCCTTTCTGCCATATTGTTGTATATGGTCGATAAAATTGAGTCATGAGACTTCCCGTCAGCCATCGGTTCCGAATAAAGCCTTCAAGCTACATTAAAATGTAAAATGTAAACAATAAACAACGCCACAATTACTATTTTGATGGAAAAATGACAAGAGCAAACAAAGTAGATTAATTTGCTTTCTATATAATAAACGCGAAGGCCAATGTGTCACACTTTTTCAAATTTATTCCTAGAGGCCGTAGCCCAAAATATCATACCATTTTGGAATCAGATACCGTGAGAGAAGGAAAAACATTCCAGGCAAGATCCAGACCCACAATCCTGAAATTTTGTATTCACAATTTTCATTACTGCGATTGTTTTCCGATTCCGCCATCTTGGTTTCTACTGATAAAAACAATTTAAAGGGACACAACTTTCAGTAGCTCATATGCAAATGAAAAATCCCTGTTCTCAAATTAGTGTTTCAAAATAAAATTGTCAGCGTTTTCAGCTTTACTCCTAGAGGCCGCCACCCAACATATATCATTTTGGAATCGAGCCGACATCGTGAGAAAATTAAAAACATTACCGGTCGTATTCCTATCTGCAATCCTAAAATTATGGATTCCTTGCTTTCATTACTATGATTGTTTTCTGCGATTTTTACGGGATTTTTTTTGCGACGATTTTTTTTTTGGTTCGATAACGATTTTTATAACTTGAAAATACATTTGGGAATAATCAAAATTAACTGCGAAATCCAGCGAAAGTCAACCATGAAATGAAAAAAACTGCCTTTAAAGTAGAGGCAGAAGAATTATCGATGTGACGTCGTCCCCTGGTCGCAGCGCCAACCGTGTCGTTCTATCCCAGTCTACCACGGCACCAACTGTGACGTCCTACTTTGATTCCCAGTCTGCCTACACACGTTGTGAATTGATCTAGGCAGAGAAAATCAATCAGTCATCGGGGCCGTACTGCAAACCGAGTCCAACGGGGGTGATACCACAAAAATACGCATAAAAGGCAATAAAATGAAAACTCAAAAGTTCAAAGTATCAAAGAAAAAAGTAACAAATTTATTTCTAGTTGTTCGATACATAGGACTGCATCTATCTCCCGACCCGTTCTATGGATTGTGACACGTCGTTTTCCGCTACGCAAGTTTTAAAACTTCAAGTCGTCTGCTCTCTAAGAAATTGGTGTTTCGGTGGGTCTTTGGACGAAAGTCAAAAGAAAAACTTATTTCGGTGATCTGGATCTAAGTCGCTCTTCAAAATAATTGTTCTTGGTTTGAAGATATGGGTCCGGAAAGAGCGCGAATCTTGGTCAGCTATCTGCGAGGCTTGCCTCAACCGGAGACTGACTCTGGGAATTGCTGGGTCTCGACTCATTTCTGCTCGTTGTGGCTTCGTTTATATGGGCGCCGACCAAAACCGGGGTGGGTTTGTCGGCGCCGGGGGGGGGGGTGTTCCTCGATAATTCTAAATACATATCCACCTCTCTGGTTAGGAATTTCCACCTTTTTCCATTTTTGGGAAAAAAAAATTAAATTAAAAAAAATTAAAAAAAAATTATCTCTTCCCTTTCCCTTTTCTTCCCCTTAATGGTTTATCATTTCTCTAGCCGCGAACGGGACAATATGACAATGGCGGTCATAACTCTTGTTCTACACGTGGTTTACGTCAGGTATTTTATCGCTACTTATCAGAATGTGTGGTCTTCTTGACACGGTCTCAAAAAAAAAAAAAAACATCTCCAAAGTTCCAGTCAGTCTGTCGCCTCGAAGAAAGAAAGAAAACACATTCATTTCGTTCGGTTCAAATTCCTGATAACAAAATTTTATTATCGCAGGCCAAGAATGTTCCGTCGGACGTTCGTGGGTGGTTTTTATAATTTTTCATATCTGTCCAAGTCCTTTTAGTTGTCTGTTTTTCGTCACTTAACGAAATAACATTTTCATTTGAATTTTTTTTTTCTTTCTTTGGCCAGCCGGTCTGTAGTTAATAATAAGATGTCTTCCCGTACCAATAGTTTGTTTTCATATCCTTAGATAACACAGGCGATGCCAAAACATATCTGATTCTTTCCTTCTTTCCCTTTCTTTTTACTCAGAATTTCCCTGTCATTGTAATGACACTCTTTCGCCATTTGTTACTTATCAAAATATCCTTTTATCCATTGTCTCTTAGCTGTGTGTGTGTTCTTGCTTATCACTCACGATTCGGTTCTTAGCCTCTTCTTTTCTTTCTTTCTTTCTTTTCCCTTTCTGCCTCGTTAAATGGTGCCACATCGTTGAACTTTTAAAAGATAAGCTTAAATATTACATTAATATTTAAGCTTACCTTAAAATGTAAAATGTAAACAAACAACGCCACAATTACTATTTTGATGGAAAAATGCCAAGAGCAAACAAAGTAGATTAATTTGCCTTCTATATAATAAACGCGAAGGCCAATGTGTCACACTTTTTCAAATTTATTCATAGAGGCCGTAGCCCAAAATATCATACCATCAAAATATGCAACAATAAACTACAGAAGAACTCAAAATTGATCGCAGTTCTTCTGTAGTTTATTGTTGCATATTGCATCTACTTCTATTGTGCCCAATTAAGGGCTAGCTTAAATGCTGCCCTTTGAGCGGCTTTTAAGTTAATTTTAAATAAACGTACAAGCGGTTCACAGGTAGAATATTTTAAATAATTTCAGCGATTTTAAATATGTTAATAAACATTTTCATAAAGAAGCGTAAGTCGGTAATAACGTTTGATTTATTCTGGATTTTATTTCCTGAAATCATTTTGAAAAGATGAAATGCAAACTGCGATAGAAACGATACAGCAGCATCTATTTCCAAACAGGAGGTAGAGTTCGAGACCAGGTAAAACTAGGATTTTAAGATGTTGATTTCACAAGCATGAAGAAGCTCTTGATGTGTGTCTTACGCCAAAAAACCGGGAAGAATACCCTATTTTTTAATTATAAACTAAGAAATTGATCTAATTATAAAATTTTCATTCATAGTTTCGTCATAATTTTCAGTCGGTAACAGTGTTATCAGATATGTATATAAAAAAAATCAGTCTGGTTTATTAATATCAATTACACTCAAACTATTGTCCTCAACTTTGTTATTATCATAAATCTTTACATTATTCGGACTGCTGTCATATTCACGACCTTTCGGCCGTTGTATTCTCCGGTCTTCTTCAGATGACATGCGTTGGAATTTTGAACCGAACGCTTTATTTCGTCCACCTGGGTTGATTGCCCAGTGTATAAAAGCATTGGGTGAAGTAATCCTGTGCCTTGACCCAAAGAGTTGCGAGCTCAATACTGGTCACAAAAAAAAAAAAAAAAAAAAAAAAAAAAAAAAAGCTTAGATAGTTGAGTTACTAAAATGTAAATAACTGAAACTGAGATATCTAGAAAAGGCATGGCACGTGGAACTAGAAAATCTACTCGGGTGCACGAAACAGCACCCGGAATAACTTGTAATCACAGCTAGTAAATTAGATTGTGCACCAGAAACACATCACGACCCTCAACAAATCCATTACCAAAAAAATTTCCTTTGTTTACTAACATACGAAACAGAGTAGATATGTATATTTCGGGAATCGGGAAAGACATGTATTCGTTTTGAACAGGAGGTCCTCTATCTCTCTCATACACACACACACACACATATATATATATATATGTTTTTGATATCATAAAAGTTTTTCTCACTTTTGAACGAGGAGCCTTTTCTTGTTCCAAATCCCAGAGTTGTCAATCGCATTAAAGTTTCGACTTTTTTCAGCTTTCTTACATTTACCTTTCACCTTGACTGAAATTTCAGTTACATTTAATTGGTAAACTGAGCTTGGTCTGGCACAAAACCACATTCCTTTTTTACCCAGGACAAATCAATTCAATGCACTGGCAATGCAGTCTTATTCCGTCTGCCTGTAAACCATCACGATCTTCGATACAGTAGGCGTTCTTGACTTAATTGCTCTCATGAAAATTATAGACTCCGAACAAAACATCTCATCAAACATGGTATATTATTTTGAAACCTCATCATAAGCTAAAGATAGTTACAGCGCTGTTTCGGAAATATAATGAGGCTGTCGACTATAATGGTCCAAGTGAATCGTCGGGATATTTTTTTTTTCAATTAGATATTTGTTGCCCTAATCTAAATTTACTGCCAACATTATAGAGGATGAGGCCAGAAAGTGTTCTCGCTATTGATACATGACATGCTGCACTCTACAAAATATTGTGCATATTTCTTAACTGAATTTAAACAATGAATTCAATTCGTTCTCTTGAAAGACATTTCCACATTTCGACATTCCCTATCTCATCAGTCTCCTGCCTTGTATTAGGTTGGTGTAAAAATAATGTCGTTTTCTCACATATGTTACTATGTTAGAAAACGACATTATTTTTGCACCAACCTAATATATATGCCGATGGCAATTCTAACGCCTTCATGCGTTAATTTAAAACTGGCAGCTGAATTTGCAAATGACATTAAATCAGTTGTTACCTGGGGCAAGAAATGGCTTATACAATGTAATACCTCCAAAACGAGAATGTTGTTTTTATTCATGTGAGAAAACCATTTTTGCCTTCCATCAGTATTAGCTGATGCTAACCTCCTGGAGACCAACTCATAGAATCTTCTCGGTAACACTTATTTTTTTCCACTGGGATGTCGTGAAATTATTGTATTGAAGCAATTCCTATGCTTGCTTCTAATAACATAGTTTTTATTTGCCGTCCAAGAGCATTCTTCTCCTCATAAGGCATCTTCCATGTTTTTGAATCTACCATTCTACCATATCTGATTTCATGCTCCTGCTGTATATCTCGAGATTCTCGACAAAATCAAAAGAAGCATCTTCAATGTAATCAATCCTGTCCCGGCATTTTGACTTCAGTTATTTTCCAATCACATTGAAGTGATTTCCCCTCTGCTTTTCTATGAATTGTTCTGCTCTGTTTTCTTCTAACTCGACCGCGTGAAATTAAGCATTGGCGACACGGCAGAGTAATGGATAGCGGCTCGGATTGAGGAATCGGAGAGACGAGTTCGAATTCCAGTGAAATCCATTACATTCACTAACGTGCTAATAACCTTGGGAAAGTTATGAATCCTCTTCTCCCCCCACCCAGCTTTTGGTAAATAGCAGGACAGACCTGGTTCTATCGCCTTGGATGGTAACTTCTCTACCGCAGAAAGAAATAGCAAACTACTGCGGAAAAAAAAAATCTGCCTCGTCAGTCATGTATCGAAAAATAAATGATTGCCTAAGTGTGTATCATGCATAGCACATAACTGAATAAGCTGGCAAATGCGTAGCATCCTTTTCCTGTTGAAATAGGGAGATGCAACCGTAAGTTTTATTCTAACAGTTTATTTTCTCGCAGTTTTCGCACGTGCAACTATCTACGGGCGTATTTCTTCCCTGTAACCCTAGGATCTTTAGTAATATCAGTTCTGTCATTGGATTTTCTTCTTACTAATAACGGTTTTCTCATTATCTTTCGCTAAATTCCATACGGATTAGTTGTACTGTCGCCTTGCATAGTGTAAACTGACAAAAAAAAAAAAGGTCACATCCAGCCAAATTCAAGACATTTGTTTTCTTTTTTAGTAAACATAAGGATTCAATCAGAAAATTCTCAGTGTGAGTAATTAAAATACAGAAGGACGCATACTCGTGTTTCATAGACGACATAGACGCTTTTAACCAAGTACGACACAAATAACTATTTGAACTGTTTGGAAAAGTTGATCCATTCGGAGAAGATTACAGAAAAATCCAAAATATTTCCTGGGGATAAAAATAAAATAAAATGAAGCGTAAAAGTACACCAGAATATAAAAGGTGTAAGGCAAAGTTACGGATTTATTCAACTTATCTTATGAAGTGAACTCGAGCGAACTTAAGGGTCTAGGGGACACAAACTCAACAAAATAAAATAAGCAGAAAACTAACAAGCTGACAATACGATTGTGTGATCATGATTCTTAAGGTTCATGACAGCCAAAGCAGATACTCCCGCAGTAGTTTGCAATTTATATCTTTTATATACTGGTTGCCAACTAAGGCTATATATAAAAGTCCTGATATTAAGCTAAACGGTGAGGGAGAAGAGATAGATCAATACCGTTCCTAGGAGTATTTGCGCGTAAATGAACGAAACGAGCCCAACTCGTATTCGAAATCGGCTCTCAGATTACTTATTCCAAAACTATATCTATTACCCTACAATGCACAGCCATTTTTAGCATACATAAGAAAACTGTAGATCCGTATAGACAAAGTGGTAATGGTTAGATGTCTGAAATACGCAACTGTACGAAGTCGGAATATTTGCTTAGTAGGAAGAGGGTGCGATCAAATAACGGGAAATGTCAGAATTGAGTAAGAACACAAAGCTAAAAAGTGTTTAGCAGATAATGGAAGACGTGCCATAAAAATTCGATTAGATCGGAATTGAGGAAATACCGGCTAGAAACTAATCACAAAAAATGAGAAACAGAGAAATCGTGTCAAAAGCAAAGAGAATTAAATTGGTAAGGAATATCAATGCTCCAATACGAGGATTCCATGCAATATAAATAAAAGACTTAAACCTAACTAATTTTAACTACGACGGCCGGTGTTGACATAAAAACGTCACCAAATCAATATGCACAAAACCTCCAAATATAAATAATGTCTACTAGACATGTGTGTATATATATATATATATATATATATATATATATATATATATATATATATATATATACATAGAGAGAGAGAGAGAGAGTGAAAGGGATAATGATCTGCGTAGAAAAAAGAGTTCGTGTTTCGTGTGCGATAAGCTGACGAAAAAAAGGCCTATAGCAGTCACCAAAGAGATATTACTTTTAAGAATCAGAATCTATGCTTATGTTCTTTTCTCCCTTGAATCGTGTGGTCAATCCGAAAAATCACCTGTTAAATAAAAGCTATTTCTTATATTACACACACACACATATATATATATATATATATATATATATATTTTATACTAATATGCATATATGATATATATATATATATATATATTTTATACTAATATGCATATATGATATATATATATATATATATATATATATATTTTATACTAATATGCATATATGATATATATATATCTATATATATATATTTTATACTAATATGCATATATGATATATATATATATATATTATACTAATATGCATATATGATATATATATATATATATTATACTAATATGCATATATGATATATATATATATATATATTATACTAATATGCATATATGATATATATATATATATTATACTAATATGCATATATGATATATATATATATATTATACTAATATGCATATATGATATATATATATATATTATACTAATATGCATATATGATATATATATATATTATACTAATATGCATATATGATATATATATATTATACTAATATGCATATATGATATATATATATTATACTAATATGCATATATGATATATATATATTATACTAATATGCATATATGATATATATATATTATACTAATATGCATATATGATATATATATATATATTATACTAATATGCATATATGATATATATATATATATTATACTAATATGCATATATGATATATATATATATATATTATACTAATATGCATATATGATATATATATATTATACTAATATGCATATATGATACACCTATGCATATGCATATATTTATATATTATACAACTATGCATATCCATATATATATATATATATATATATATATATATATATATATATATATATAATCAAAATATTATAAAGTGAAACAAAGGACTCTCTGATTTAAAAACAAAGTACAGTCAGATTTTTAATTATTTACTTTTATTTTTAACAGTGCTCGATATACAGTACAGTATAATTTTGTAATTATTTTTCTAAAATATAATGTCTTCATCGCATCAGAGAACATTCCATGTTTCGAAAACAAAACTTAAATCTTAAATTAAAATTGAAAGTTCAGTTTCTTTTTCAAGTCATGCAGAATAACCTCCTAGAAATGATTTACATTTTTTTTTATCCACCCCAAATAGTCTTCTCATTTGGTGGTGGAATGCGAATTCAAAAGTTAGTTATGCCTTTTTTGATGTATGAAGATACAAGAACATTTTTATGTGGCAAAGGGAACAACGGTTAAGGTTTGGTTTAAATTTTTTCTCTTTTGATACTAACTTCCTTTTATTTGAACATGTCATCACATTCTGACTTTTTGTGGTGAACACGATAATTCAATTGTCATTTTTATTTTTATTTCCTTATTTTTTAAACAACATCTACATTTTCTGAAAGGTATTTTCAAATATGATTAGGTTATATTATTGGTATTTACAAAGATCTAAAACAATATATTTATTATATTTACTAATAAACTTTATCTGCTATTACATAATTGAAATATTAGAATTTAATTATGCATTAATAAAGTATTTTATTTATTATCAAATAATAGATATATAATTAGGTACATTTTTGTAGAAGAAAAGTATGAGAATGTCTACAAAAAACTGCCATTTCATTTCCTTGATATAATAATTTTTTATCTTTCAGAAATTTAATAATATATAACTTTTCATTTTACAATAAAATAATCGCATCTTTGGATGTATA
>OZ010602.1:47198955-47258005 GCA_963932145.1 Acanthosepion lycidas
ATTACATGATGAATATTCCATGTTTATTAGACTCATTGAATTTTATGTAACTGTAAATTATGTTTCTAATTTCTATCTCTCATTATTTTGAATTTGTTTATGTGAGAAGTTAATGGTGTATTTCTTTTTGTTTGTTACTCGGAGATAACGGGCGACATTTTTTCTGAATTTTGTTAAGGGTAATATTATGACGTGGTTAATAGAATTATTGTTGATTTAATGTCGCAAAGTTCTTTATAAAATAATATGTCCGAATAATAGAATACTTTCGCTTGGTAAATCATGATTTTTTGTAAAGCTATTGTGTATCTTTTAAGACATTCACTTTTTGTAGTTAAGTAAACAATCTTTCTACTTGTGGGCTTTTTGTAAAGAGCGGTGAAAAAATTATGGCTACTCTCATCGACGAATACATCAAGGAAAGTGATATTATTATTTCTAATAAGTTCGTAAGTAAGGTTTAGGATAGTGTTATTTTCAAATGCTTCTTTCAACTTTTTTTCATTTCTCTTAAACTGTTTGCTAATATGAATATGTCATCGATATATCGTGCATATATGGAGTTGGGGTTTGGTGGAAATATTGAATATTGAAATAAGATATAAATATATCGCTTTCTTTTTGTGTGGCTTCTTGCCCAATAACCGTTCAACGTGACATCAGGCGAGACCATTTCTAACGCCAAGTATCACAAAGAATACCACAGTGCAGACAAATGAATTCTAACTACCAGATAGAACCTATATCGATTGGTGATAATGAATGCTACAATCGAATGTACTTGAACATATATAACAAAATATGAAATATGTACATTTTATCCACAATTTATCAACAGATTATCCCAAATTGGAAGAATATGATAATTAAACTGACAGTCGGTTCTTTTTAAACAAACTTATTCGGATGAATACTTGATGCCTTATATATATATATATATATATATATATATATATATATATTAGGTTGGTGCAAAAATAATGACGTAATAATGTCGTTTTTTGACATCAAAAAACGACATAATTACGTCATTATTTTTGCACCAACCTATAACTATATATTAGTTTCTACCAATTTTAATATCGTCAGTAATATATATATATATATATATATTAATGCCTCATATTAAAATTGGTAGAAACCATATATATATATATATATATATATATATATATATATATATATGAAGAAAAGTATACGGAAAAAACAAACAAAAATCCTTATATGCAATTATGCTGTTTTAATGTTAATATAATGTCAGCGTCGGACGTTTCGGTCTAATAAACCATCTTCAGGACATATTCATTTTCCCCTTTTCTAGCGAGATTAATTCTCGACAAGCGTACATATAAATTTTAGATCAAAATAGAATTCTTTTCATTTTTCATTCAAAATACTCAAATTTTAGGAATAGGTTTTCACAGCGTCGCCCACGTGACGACAACGTGACCATGTTTAAACGGAACGGTGATCATATAAAACTTTCAGTTATCTGTTTGGATAAGTCTTGTTCTTATGTCCATCGTCTTTGTCATGTTGAATTGATAATGTTAATTATATTTTATGAATATGTCCTGAAGATGGTTTATTAGACCGAAACGTCGGACGTTGACATATTAACATTAAAACAGCATAATTGCATATGTCGGATCTATATCCATATATTTGCTTATATATATATATATATATATATATATATATATTTAACCATCTAAATAGGTTAAGGTTCTGTCACTCCTCCTACTCCAATATAAAACATACTTAAGAGAGATATAAAATTAACCCCTCCCTATATTTTATATTGTCTGTTTAACTGCCACTCTGAACCCCCTCTATTAAATTAAAAAAATTACACTACCCACCAATTTCTAATCCCATTTTTCCTCTCAATTCGTTGTTGGAAGTTTTACCTGATGTTCCTGAATCCTTAAAAAAAGAATTTAGGTGAAATAAAAAATCGTAATGGTACCTTAAAGTGGTTTGTTTTTCATTACATATTAGCTCTGTCCTCACATTGAGCTCTCAGGATTTCATCCTCTTTGGATTTACCAATTCGGTTTACCAAGTTCCTTATAACGTAATTATATATATATATATATATATATATATATATATAATATATGGCAGCAAGTATATAATATATATATATATAATATATGGCAGCAAGTATATAATATATATATATATAATATATGGCAAGTATATAATATATATATATATATATATTACTGCCTGACGATATTAAAATTGGTAGTAACCATAGGAGCAGGAAGGCTTGTTTTCTAAAAATGTTTCGGTTTAAATTGCGCTACCCTAATGCCTTTCCTTTAATTTACTCGTTTATTGTTAAATATTGCTTTTTGTTAATTGTTCTTTTCAATCATATTCTCTTTTGTTCGGACGCCTTTTTGTCAATATGTGTTAGACGATGTAAGCTTATGTATAAGGACAGCATGCCAAAACCTGTCAAATGCATTTAATTAATCTAATGCACGAGTTACGCTTATTATCAAGAGCTTGATATACATATTCAGTGACACCCATCAACGGTAGACCCGGGTAAAAAAAGAATCCATATTGCGTGTCAGAAACGAAGTCGTTAAAGATAAGATGTGTAAGCACTTCAGCATTGATTGAAGCCTCGAATATTTTGCCGAAAAGCTGTAGGAGTTCTCCACAGTTCTTAAAAACAGCAGCTACTGAGGAGGACTCCCAATAAGCTGGAAAACTGGAATCAGTGATGCAATACTTGTAGAGCTTGGAGAGAACTAGAGACATTTCGGGAACATATTTATTTAGGATGACGGCAGGCATTCCGTCACCACTATTTGTCTTAAGGGAGTGTAATTTACAACTGATGTCAAAGACCAGTGACTGAGTCATGCGCCTAGTGCACAGTTCTATTCGGGAAATCAAGTGTGAGTACGCCAGCTGAATCAAGTGTTGAGTTTGAAGAGAATTTCCGTGCAAAGCATTCCATCTAATCTGCTGTGAACGACAGGACTTCAAATTGATTGAATAGGGGACGTATTAAGGATTTGCTTTTGTTCAGCGCACACTTGCAGGGTCGCCAATAATAATCAAACTTGCGAGATGCTATACTTGGTTTCATCCTATCAGCAAACAGTAAGTTTGCCTCAATGAGGAAAGACTTTCACTCGTTCAGAGCTGAGACAAAGAGGCGTCTGTTGAAATCAAACGTATGCCTTTCGTACAGACGGAAGAAGTGATTCCTCTGGGCTATAGCGGCAGAGCATGCAGGTGAGAACAAAAAGATGAACGCAGTTCATCGATGCTTTGCTGGAATGAAGGCATCAGAAGCTCATTTTTGAACAGGATATTTAAAAGCTTCTTTCCCTGTGTGACGTCGTCCCCTGGTCGCAGCGCCAACCGTGACGTTCTATCCTAGTCTACCCCGGCACCAACTGTGACGTCCCTAAACAGCACCAATTGTGACGTCCTCGCCGCGGCGCCAGCCGTTCGCTCCTCGCTACTCCGTTCGGGTGTCGCTGCTCCAAATGTGACGTTCTAACCTTTTGGTGATTCGGGTGGGAATCTGGTTAGATTTGATATCAGCCTCGTCGTTCCCAACTCGCCTCCAACGCCGTGTTACCAAGGTAACTGCGCTGATCCCCCTGTCCGCCTACCCACGTTGTGAATTGATCTGAGGCAGATGAGATCAAACAGTGGTTTGAGCCGTACTGCAGACCGAGTTCAACGGGGGTGATACCACACAAACATGCATAAAAGACAATAAAATGAAAACTCAAAAGTTCAAAGTATCAAAGAAAAAGGTAACAAACTTTATGTCTAGTTGTTCGATACATAGGACTGCATCTATTTCCCGACCCATTCTATGGATTGTGACACGTCGTTTTCCGCTAGGCAAGTTTTAACACTTCAAGTTGTCTGCTCTCTAAGAAATTGGTGTTTCGGTGGGTCTTTGGACGAAAGTCAAAAAGAAAAACTTATTTCGGTGATCTGGATCTAAGTCGCTCTTCAAAATAATTGTTCTTGGATTGAAGAGGGGTCCGGAATGTGATTGAATCTTGGTCAGCTATCTGCGAGGCTTGCTTCAACTGAAGACTGACTCTGGGAACTGCTGGAACTCAACTCAACTCTGCTCGTTGTGGCTTCGTTTATATGGGCGCCGACCAAAACCGGGGTGAGTTTGTCGGCGCCGGGGGGTTCCCTCGATAATTCTAAATACATATCCACCTCTCTGGTTAGGAATTTCCACCTTTTTCCATATTTGGGAACCTTTCTTCACTCCCACCTTCTCATCATACTTCAGAGGGGCGTGAACTGCCCTCCCCACATCTTCGCAGCAACCTCTCTTACTCATCCTCCAGATGGGCGGCAACAGCCTCCCTCGTGCGTCACGTGATCACCACTCGACCAATGATGACTTAGTCGGGCGTGGACGAATCCGCGGCTTTGTTTCAGGAAGAGAAAAAATATCTTGCTTAACTAAAAAAAAATTATCTCTTCTCTTTCCCTTTTCTTCCTCTTAATCGTCGTTATCATTTCTCTGGTCGCGAACGGGACAATATGACAATGGCGGTCATAACTCTTGTTCTACACGTGGTTTACGTCAGGTATTTTATCGCTAATTATCAGAATGGATGGTCTTTCAAACACGGTCTCAAAAAGAAACATCTCCAAAGTTTCAGTCAGTCTGTCGCCTCGAAGAAAGAAAAAAAAACACTTCTAGGTTCCCATTCATTTTCCTTCGGTACATATTTCTGATAACATAATTTTATTATCGCAGGCCAAGGATGTTCCGTCGAAGGAAAATCGGTCAACGGACATTCGTAGGTGGTCCTTAATTTTTCATATCTGTCCAAAGTCCCTTTAGTTGCCTGTTTTTCGTCACTTATCGAAATAACATTTTCATTTGATTTTTTTTTCTTTGGCCAGCCGGTCTGTAGTTGATAATAAGATGTCTTCCCGTACCAATAGTTTGTTTTCATATCCTTAGATAACACAGCCGATGCCAAAACATATCTGATTCTTTCTTTCTTTCCCTTTCTTTTTTACTCAGAATTTCCCTGTCATTGTAATGACACTCCTTCGCAATTTGTTACTTATCAAATTATCCTTTTATCCATTGTCTCTTAGCCGTGTGTGTGTTCTTGCTTATCACTCACGATTCGGTCCTTAGCCTCTCCTTTTCTTCTTTTCTTTCTTTTCCCTTTCCGCCTCGTTAAATGGTGCCACACCTGGCTCGTCAAGAAGTAAGTCACGGAACGAGTCCCAATCAGCTAGTTGATAACAGAAGGTTATTCTATTGGTATGAGGTTATTGTCTGATTGGTGGAGGAAGAGGCGTTTACAGATACTACCGCATGACAGTTGTCAAGAGGGTAGAGCGAAGTAGTACTAGTGTTGGAAAGAGATCGAGAATATCAGCGAGTACAAATACTAAGAAGGTTAGAGAAAGGAAGATTAAAGACTTGATATGCATTTAGATTTATATCTTTGATTTTTCATAGTCATGATGTGTTATATTGATAAAGGAAAGGCCCAGGGCAGTAGAAACAGTCGGTCATCTAATGTAACATGTGCAGGAATGAAACTGGCACAGATTGCAACATAGCTTTAGGATTGCCCACCGGACATCGCACTGCAATAACGCCAATATTATGTGACTATTGTTCAAAGCAACCTCTCAAGATTCTACGCAAGTGTTCGGCCTCCTAACTACCAGCCGTGAACAACAAGCAGAAAACTGTCAACCCGTTACCCCAAGTACGAAGAGATATTGTCACCATCCACGCATATCACAAAAAATCATGACACCACCGCTATTGTAGGCCTGAGGAAAGGAACAGGAACTCTGTTCCTTAACAGGAAACAAAGGACGAACCTCTTCTCTTGTTCAAGGAGGAGAGTATAGACCGGGCGGTAGGTGAGCCTATTTCCACACATTAAAAATAAGCAAAAGGGTTTATACTCAATAACCAAAGTAATTTAAAAGCTTATACTCAATAACGAAAAAAAAGGGTTTATTCGCAACAAACAAATAAAAGAAAAAGCACAGATTTATATTCAATAACCCAAGAAAATCTAAAGATTTATATTCAATAACCCAAGAAAATCTAAAGATTTATATTCAATAACCAAAGAAAAAAATGGATTTATACACAATGACCAAAGGAAAGGACATATACACAATGATCAAAGGAAACAAGAAATGCGCCAAAGAGCTAAATAGACAAATAAGAACAGATTAAAAAAAAAAAATGAGCCAACTGAGCCGTTGCAGCTGCGACGAAAATAAAGAATATTTCAAAATTCAACGGAAAAAATAATCTATAGGCGAAATTAAAACAAAAACCACTTCCCCTTGTATATGTCCTCTGTCGCAAGCAATCAGGTATCGATCAAAAACTGTCCCATTAATGGCATCCGAATTTAGGAAAGTTTTATATAAACCGAAGTATTCAGTGTTAACTGCACCAACTTGATCTTATTTAACTCCAAATATCAAGCTAATGTCATTAAAAACTCCAACTGATCCAAAATGCAGGTTTTACGATCCTTTTAATGAAACTATAAAACACTTAGTTGCAGGATGTAAGTTGTTTACCCTGGAAAAATACGAAACAAGGCAAGAGAGAAGAGGCCATTACTTACATTGGGCAATCGGTAAACAATACAAAATTTCAACTGAAGGTAAGACGTACACATATGTTCATAACTATGTAAATATTAAAGAATAAGTAACTACTTTCTGGGAATTTCTTGTGAACACAGATTGAACCAATAAAGCAAACAGACCTGATCTAAATGATAAAGATCCCTAATAACACGCAGATCGATATGGTTCTAAATGCGATCAAAATAATTATTTCCTTGACGTTGAGTAAATACAAATACTTTTTTTTAATGTGGTCTAGAGGAATATCTGCTTTATCAGTAGACACACTTGGAACTGAGGAATTTGTGGGCAAGATATCTGGATAAATTTCTTTGCGATAAGTCCCAAAATAGTATTCTCTGACAATGCCAATTTATTACAGAAAACTCTGGCGACAGATATTCGCAAGATGTAGATGACGATTTTGTGTGTATATAGATATATATATAATGCTTGACTGATGAATGAAAACATTACGTATATCTTTACATGTGTTTCTGGTAGGCACTCGCTAAGTAATGAACCAAAAAATTCAAAACTTTTTTTTAATTATAATAATCGACTATATAATAATTACCTATATCTCTCGTGTCACGCCCACTATGGGTTGGGAGTTAAATCAAGTTAGCACAATGTTTTGTTTTTTTTCTACATACTACGTGTGAAAGTACGTGCGATACCCTGCCCTAGTCAGCTGCCAACCAGTTTCGGTAGCTATGGCGGTACAGCCTCCCCTGGCGCTAACAGCTTTTGCCACCGGACAGAATATTGTTTTTGTTAGACGTGCCGGTCTGTTCCATTTTTTTTTTTTTTTTTTTACTCCTGCAAGTCAGATTTTCGACGTCGTGCTAGAAGCGTTTGCATTTGATCGTTAACCAATGTATAAGGCGCTCGTAGAGACCATTACCAATGACGTAGGATGGAAGACCAGATCCAACTTAATTGCCTGTTGAGCAGTAATAGGAATAAAGTGTCGCTGTCGAGATTTGAGTTTTTAACATAGATCGCCAGAGAGTTAGTTATTTTTTTTTGTTTGTCTATCAGAGAAAGATAACTAAATTATTTCTTAGCTTGGGTCTCTGGTTGGAACCCGAAAGGAACTGGATATGCAACAGAAATCAAAGTAAATAATAATAATAATAATAATAATAATAATAATAATAATAATAATCAAAAAACTTAGATAGAACTTGTTGCAGACGCAGTGTTGAAACAAAAATAGAAGACAATCAATTAATCCCATAACAACTTCGTTTAGAAGACCTGTGATAAAAGCGCAACAAAAAACAAAAAACAAAAAAACAAACAATAAAACAAAGCAACGAATGCTGAATTCGTGGAGACATGAAAACAATATTAAACTGGCAATAAATTAATCCAAACTCAAACAGCGCATAAAAAAAAAAAAAAAACAAGAATGACAGGGTAGGAACTACAACGAATGGGAACAATGCAGATGACGTAACTTTGAGGATGTAGGTAAATCGTCTAAACCTGTCGTAAAAAAAAAAAAAAAATAAAATAAAAGGATAGAAAAGAAAAAAAAAACTCATTTTGATGTTCGAGATCAAGCTTAACGACCACTTTAAAAAAATAAAAAATAAATAAAAATGAAAAAAAGAAAAATAAACTCAAAAAACAACGAAAAATATATTTAAACAATTAATTATTGAAGATATTTTTCTGTTATTATCGCAATACTTCATTCAACGCCATATTTCTTGAATGTTGCTGACAAACACGAATGTTTGGCAAATATCGCAACAATCTCAGATCCAAATTAATTTTTCAAAAACAAGGGCTTTTTCATAAGCATATATAAAATAAAAAAAGTAAATGAAAGAATAATCTTAATAAGGAATCTGCTAGAGAACTTTCACCAAATATGCGAATCGATAAAGAGATTTAAGGAAGGGATGAGACTTAAGAACCCTACAAGGATTCGGTAGAGTCCATGCAGTTATTTAGAAACTCATTCTAGCGATAATGAGAAATCATCTGAATACAAAAATACGTATAAAAATAATAGGAATAACAGTCATTTTTATGCATCTTTTCGAGAGAAATTCTTTAAAAGTCAGTGTACTTATCTATTTTCTAAATCGACTTTCGTCTCATTCTATCGCTTGCGAGAAGCTTGCATTTTTAATCAATTTCCTTTCTTGGCTTAAAACAATTAAGTCTGGTTTCCTGACTTGAATAGAACTTTCCATTGATTTCTCAAAAATTCAAAATGTTTCTTTTTCTTTAGTTTTACAAAGACAGCTTCTGATTTGATCTCATAGGATTAGTTTGTATTTTCGAAGCCAAGTCGCTTGTATGAAGTCTTAATGAATCAATGGCCGCTATCAATCATCTTTTTTCTTTCTTTTTGACTTGCTTTCTTCTACCTTAGCAACAACATTCAGCTATATGCTGTTGTCTTTCCAGTGTAAAGTAAAGGTGATAAAAAACTACCCAGATTATATATATACACACACACACACACACATATATATATATATATATATATGTGTGTGTGTGTGTGTGTGTGAGTAGAAGCCTATTTTTTTCTGTCATATAGTATAGCTACTGGACGTCGAAGGTAGCCGACTGAAAAGCAAAATAATGGAATAAAGAAAATGAGCATTTCTTTTGAACAAAAAGATAGAGGTAAAAAGATAATTTGTTTAATCTGGAAATACTAAATTTGCTAACTCATTCTTGCTTAACTTCAAAATCTTCAATTTCAATCTTTAATTTTAAAGATAAAATAAAAATCTAGAATAAATTATAGGTTTTTACAGAAATCACTTAATTGTAAGTCTATAAAATGTGGCTATTAATTACAGACTTAGAAAAATATCCGACAACATTGTAGCGAGGCCTATATTTATTTGTAATAGTCAGCCACTAAACTCTTGGATATTTATCAGTGAGCTTGTAGCGGTATTGACGGCCTAAATGAATCCGTACATTATTTACTTTAAAAATGTATAAGCAAACGGAAAGTAAACAAATGAAACAACACTAAAACTGTTCTTATAATAAACAATATTTCTGTTTATGTATGTGAATGAAATACAAGCATAATTAATAGGAGTTTCTTCCCTTTGACTGGAATTAAAGTCTTTACTAAGGAAATCTATTTATCTGATCTCATAGAAAATTGAACGAAATTGCCGCTCAAAATGTTCACCGTGAGAGTTAATGAGAAGCTGAGAACATGTTGATAAGTTTTAAAAGAAGATTTGGAATAGTGAATGTCCCGAAATGTTTGTAATTAAGTTTCTGTTGCATGTAATGTTCCGTACGTACGTTTATGTGTGCATGTGACATTGTGTTTTGCCCGTAAAGGACGAAACGCGAGTTCTTTAGTTACTACGTCTTCTATGTCAGAGAGAAGGCAAGAGAGGCCAAAAGAGAGACAACGAACTTGTGTCAAAGTATTTATAATGAACGTAATCACGTGATAGGGTCCGGAGAGCATTTCTGATTTTTGGCGGTAAATGGTTTTGAATAACGCACAGGCGTTGTATGAACGTAGGCGAGAACATGATTTTAATATTAACTGACCAATGAGAAGTGAGAAAAATATCAAGGTTCTGTGATCCATTTTTTTTTTTTTTTTTTTTTGCAGAGATTTGCACAAAAATTTACATTGGAAGAAAAGTGATAGCAGGAAGCAAAAAGCTCACTTCTCACTCAGGGCTCCATAGGTGTTGCCTTGATTGCTATGATTTGAATTTTTCCCACTTATTAACACTAGTAGACTATTGTCAGTCGAAACATATATTTTATTGTAAGAATAATTCTTATTTTCGCGTGCGGATACTTAAAATTTTGAAGATAAGGATGTGTTTTTTACAAATAAAAAAACAATTTCAACTACAAGATGCAATGGAAGAATTGATGTCTAAATTACGCAAAAATGAAAACACTGACATCTCATTTTAACAGACATATTTACCAAAATTACACAAAAATCTCTTGAAATATTAATGACTAAATTTATTCATCGCCATTGGCTTCAAACACAGCCGCCAGATTACTTCAAAATCTCCTGCATTTCTTCTGGACGGTCTTCTTCAGTTGGTGAATGTTGCCATAATCCTTGCCGGCTCAACCATGCCCCACACATAATGATCAAAGGGCTTGCTATCTGGGGGAATTAGATGGCCATATTTAAGGGGTGATGTGGCTGCAGAAACAGTCTGAGAGCCATAATCCTATTCTCCTCCTTGTGTTCCGTGGTGCAGTGTCATGTTGTCAGACATAGTATTTTCTATCAGCCAATCTCTTCAACCAAAGCAAAACTATCTCATGACACTTGATTTAGGTCTCTAAGTTGAGTCCGAGGCCCATGTGGAAAGATGAATGGAGGCATAACGTCGTCATCACTAGTGATCACTCTATACACCTTCGTAATCATCATGAGACTCAGTCAACATTTTCTGAATCGTCTGCGCTGTCCTCAGATTGTTACCCAGACTCTGAAATGTTCATATTGAAGCTTCCGGCGCGAATGCAAAGCAATACATCATGCCGTTTCCAGGCGGAGTGAATTGCGTCATGGCGCATTTTTTTTCACAGATGGTGCCCAACTGACTATACTGTGCAGTCGAGAAAAAAAAAAAAAAAACACGCATGCGCGAAATTTAAAAAAAAATATGTCGACAATTTACCCGTGGCACCCGATATAGTTGAAGAGAAGGATTCTTGGCTTTACAAAGGATGTTTGCGCCTAAATGAATATATCGACTTACGTTCAAATTTGCTTTCCGATTTCCTATTCCGAATCGCTTCCATTCACGGCGTCGCACTAATCTAAAATAAGTAACTAACTGCGGAGATACTTAATAAAAAAAAGTATTTAATAATATATGTTTGAAATGAAAATTAAAAGTAATAAAAATAATTTTTGTCATTATGCATGCGCATTTATTTTATTGATGCACTGTGCATTATTTTAAAATTAAAAAACTGATAATGTATAAATGTCAAATCTTTCAGTCTTTTTATTACCATCTGCTTATATTGTCGGAGTTACCTCCTCCTTAATTCCCAAATTGTCATTAGGCGTCATTCTCCCTGTAATATAAATACTGGGCGACCTACTGCCTCGATCTCTTTTTCCCTCAGGCCTCGCACCGCGTCCCACCTCACGTAGAGGTGAGGTAATTCTTTCTCTTTTTGCTTCATTTCAGCGAACACCGCAACTATGTGAGCTCATACGAAAGACAGAGTTTCTCATTTCTGGGAAGATGCTATGAACATTACAAACATAAACGTACATACGAACATTCACAAAAGAACAAACAAATGTTCGCACACAAAAACAAATGTTAACTATCTATGTGCTTTTTAATTTGTTGTTAGCACATATATTTGTTTATTTATATATATATATATATATATATATATATATATATATATATATATATATATATATCCGTCTTGTCTGTTTTCTTTCATCTTCGGTTGGACACAACTAGAGTCCGCCATCTCTCTTGTTGCTGGACCTTCTTCAAGCAGAAAAAATAAACGCACGTGTTTTCTTTACATCTTCTCCCCCGGTCCACTACGGCATGCATATATATATATATATATATATATATATATATATATATATATATATATATATATATATATATATATAAAAAAGATGATCCGCGGAATTTCAAAGTAGGGGTGACTTATTTGTCTACTTTGCCCATATATGGTCCTCTCCTGACTTGTTTGGGCTTCACCACGCGTCACATGCATAAAAGCATGAATTCGCGCGTATTTAAACCGGATAGGCTAGAGAGAAGCAAAGATACACGGGGCGAGACAGAGATCGGCAGAGAGTTCGGGCTTTTTTGGCAGGAGGCTTGGGACGCTTACCGAAAAGGACACACTGGAGCGTCGTCATGACAACTGATTGCTGCAAAACCTGAAACGATCTGCCGTTCATTAAAAGAAACTCACGTCAATCTCGTACTGCGCTTAAATTCATAAAGTATAGGTACCATAAAAGAAATGTTTAGCAACAAAGTACTGTGAAAATATTGATAGTAAAAGGCACAAAGGAGTCACGTCAATTTGATGGTAGATTGACTGAAGCTGAGAGGCCAGGACAGAACTAATAACATTGCAGACACTTTTTTGGATTCTATCAATGATATCTAAAAATCTATCAGATGCACCAGACCAGATGTGGAAGTAGTATCCACATCATGGAAGAATGGTAGACTTATAGATGTCTCTGGCAGAATCTGACAAGAACAATTGTCTAGCACCACATACTGAACCAATATTCCTAGCTATTGTTTAAACACAATCTTTTTACTTCATATCAGGGAAAAAAAACTTAAAACGAAAAGGCGCAAATGACACACTCCCCTGGAAGTTAGCATCAACCATTCTGGTGTAGGAAACTGGCTGCCCCAGACTATTAAACGAGAACATTTTTTTGTATTTTATTGTAGACACTAAATTTAACAAGCATTTAACAATGGACAGTAGGTCAATTTTTAAATTTGTTAACTCGATCATATCGAACCGATAAGACTTATTATTAAGATGAATAAATAATTACATCACCATCAGAGATACTGAGTTGAGAACAGATAGAATTTTAGGAATTTTCGTTGATTAAAATTAGGGTCGACGTAGATCCAAAGATAGGACACTGGGCATTTATGCAAAAAAGCCTAGAACAGTGGCCGTTCAAGATAACTTTCTATTCACAATACTAATTATTGAATCAGCTCAAAAATGAATTCAGAAAACCCACAATATTTCAACTTGAAAAAGGCCAACATGCTAAACACTGTCGAGAGATCTTAAAGGCACTGGTCGATCTTCGCTTACCTAAAGTTTGACAGACTATTTCCGCAATAATCGTTAATGAATCTGCAGTTACCCGAGGGAAGCGAAAGTTTTACTGTTTATCCGAAAGAAGATCTCTGAGTTGAGATGCTTCACAAATGCATTGTTGATTAGAATCTCTAAAACTTAGCCAAAATGATGTAGAATGCTAAAAAGTCGATAGAAGAAGCAGGCGGTTAGCCTGGGTTATTAAAGACTAGAACTATTGAATATGATTTCCGACAAGCAGGTAAGCAAGAAACAGAAAGTCATGTATGCACAGTTTAGAATAAACAGGAGTCAGTTCAAGAGGACACCTCTTAAGGACAAAAGGAGAGATGCCATCAAGCCCACATGCTTTGTGAGGACCCAGTTTAGAAATGGTAGAAGAAACCATTAATAGAATTATATGCATACAGACTCAGTTCTAAGAGACAAATCAAAGGTACTCGAAATGAAACTCAAGTGGAGAATTTGAAGAGAATCTACGAGCAAAGCATTCCGATTTATTGGGAGATGATGTTCTCACCTCAAATGAAATTAGAAGTGGCATCGAAGACTTATTTGACACACATTTACAGAGACGCTAGTAGTCCCGAGAACTTGTTACAGGTTACACGTTGCCTCATTCCATTAGCAAATAAATATTTAACCTTTTTGAAGAGGTTTAAACGTATTAGGATCAGACACCAAGAGGTCTTTATTGTGATTGGAATTATCACGCGGGTATTGATTGATATTCAAAAAGAAAGTGAGTGAATGTTCCTATTGTAGTTGAATTTTTTATTTGGTTATATATATATATATATATATATATATGAAGAAACATTTATGGGATAAATTGATCCATATCAGAGATAGAGCGCATCTAAATATACATTTGCACATTTAAGTTAACACTCAGAAGCGAGACTTTCATGCTAAACGCAATCATCAGGCCTGAAACAGTTTGCCTCCTATGAGTGTTGACTTATGTGTGTTTATATATATATATATATATATATATTATATGTAAGGTTGGTGCAAAAATAATGACGTAATAATGTCGTTTCTTTAACGTTAAAAATACGTCGAAAAACGACATTATTACGTCATTAATTTTGCACCAACCTACTAAATGAGCATGTTATTACCTCACTGCGTCACACTTTTTCCACGTTACTTATAGAGGCTATAGCCCAACGTATTACAAGATTTTGGAGTCATGCCGTCTCCGCGATAACAATTTTCATAATTTGAAACTAAATTTGGTAATGTTCGTAATTAATTGCGAAATCCAACGAAAGTCACCCATGAAAAATATTGTTTGAAATGAAAGCAAGGAGCAACGTACATCAAATTAAGTGGTGGCAGATTATCACTGAAAAAGTAAGCTTAAATACTTATGCAATACTTACAAACAGCGATTTATTATGATCGCGTCTGTAGCTTATTGTAGCCTATCGCATCTACTCCCCGCGTAAAGCTAAGAGCCAGTGCAATGGTATGATTTTTGAGTAGTTCTTTTTGGTCAGATACGTGTTACGTGTATAAACGCAATAGATAATATGTAAACATGTGCTAGGAACATCGTGCGCGTTAAAATGTGTGATGATGTAGCAGCTTGTATATAAAGAAACGATTGTGTGTCTAGCTTTATGCTAGATGCTAACGCTAATTCATTCAAGTGTGTGCTTGAGGAATGTCTATAGATGTCACCCTCGTTTATTTTCGATGAAATGTAGCGAGATGTTGCAATAATTTGCATCTGGTTGGATTTTCAGATTCTCGTATATGTGGGGAATGTCGTCACTTCTCTGTGCGTCGGTGAGACGTATGGAGGCCAGGTATGGACAACCTTTTTTTCGAAAAGTGGGACGCATGAGTCACAGTTCATCATAAGGCGAGATGCACTACCAAAAAAAAAAAAAAAAAACAAAAAAAAAAAACGTCTTTTTACTATTTCATTGAGGATACACCTGCCATTTTACGAACAAAAGAGCATGCGCATCTGCCTTAGAAATGGAGAAGAGTCAAATTTTTCTTTGGAGAAAAGATTTCTTCTATAATAATAATAATAATAACTAAAACAAACAAACAGAAATCTTGGTATAATATTATTAATGACAGTAATTAACACACATAATGTGCTTCGTTTCTAAACTATTTATTCGACCGGCAGTCGCCTTAAGAGAAAATATTAGTCGTGATAGGAGTTAAAGATATGCTCAGCGATGATGAAACGTTACTTGTTTGGTAATATTGAATTTTACAAGCTTTTGATTATTTTCTTTCATGTTTTCTTGATTTGAACATTCAAAAATATGGTTAATATTATAGAAAGGTTTCCTATATATATATATATATATATATATATATATATATATATATATGCAAAATCATGACTGCACTGGTTGAAATGCGTACATACATATCTAACTAAATTATATTTTGTCAGCAATTATTCATCCAAAGAAATCTGTTTAAAAGAACTGACCTGGTTTGCTTGTTTTAATTTTCTTTAAATATTTTCCAACCAATGAATAACATGTTGAATATTTGGTTCCAAATTGTGGATAAACTGCCCGAAGTTCATATTTTGTTATTTTTTCTTCACAGACTTTGGCGTATCGCATTCTTTTTCAAGAAGCAATATGGTTTCTGCATGATAGAATTCCTTTGTCTACATGCTAATATTCTTTGGGAAGCTAGAATTTTGAAACAGTTTATAGCGACGTCATGTATAACTATTAATGTCAAGTAGACCACGCAAAATGAATGCGATTTTGATTTTCATTATTTAATGATAAATTATTTAATATAGGCTGTTTATTTTGTATAGCAATAGCTTCTAGGTTTTTATGTCTTCCATTGCAATAGATGTTATTTTCCACTAAAATTCATTTTATGTTGACAATTGTATTTTGGTTGTTCGTGCTGTGCTGTCCAATGTCTGCACGGATTGCACTGACTTTCGACAGGTCAATCTGCGAGAGAATGTGATGCATTTGTGCATGATCTAAGTATTCAATGGCATTTTTAAGCAATATTATACAAAATAATCAACCCGCATTAAAAAAAAAAAACAAAACATTTACCTCAGGAGACAGTATCTTGAAGTGCATATGATATAATTAATGTGTCCATATATTATATTTGTATAAGAAAAAATACAAATAAATAAAATAAATAATTATTTTTTTTGTGCGGCATCATTCCCAATACACTTTACACGTGACATCACGCTAAACTCTTCCAAAATTCCAGCTTCTAAAATAATACCAGGGTGTAGAAAAAGGAATTGTAACTACCACAGAGACACCAGAATGATTTTTGAGAATGACTGCGATCATCTGAAGTACTAGAAAAATTTTGAATATCGGACAGGTTATCCAACACAAAATTCATCATCTTAATCGAAGGTTGGACAAGTGTGTGCGCACGCGACCAAACACACAAATTTAAAAACGATGATTTAACGAAAGAACTGTCTATTTTATTGCGTAATATCCTTCCGGTAAATCCACTTACTTTAAGAGTGAATAATTTATTAATTTGTTTGAACATTATTTATTTATGTCCTTATAATCCCACTTACAGTACGAAAAGGCGAACTTATCACAAAATACATTTGAATGCTTGAAGGTGGTCCTCAGTGATGAAAGCCGTCTTCATCGCTGATTTCGGGGTTCTTATTCATCATATCAGCTCCGACAGCCACCCCCGACCTGTTATCTTATTCAACAGGTCGCCACCGTGTAAAGGATTGTGCTAGTACTCATGACAGAATTTATACTTTCTGCTCTTTAAAAAAAAAAAAAAAAAAAAAAAATTAAATAAGATAAAAAAATAAAATAAAATAATAAATAAATAAATAAAATAACAACCAACGGAAACGTCCAAAATTGCTTGCTCTGTCCCAATCAAAATATTGACGATACATTAACATTCATAATTTTTCACCTCTCTCACTCACTCCTTCGTGAGTATGCCGGAATATATATATATATATATATATATATATATATATATATATATATGTATGTATGTATGTATGCGCGTGTGTGTGGAAAACGTTTAAATAGAAAAATAGATTTGATTACGCGTGTTGCATTCTAGGCTTCATCAGCTTCAAAAAAGAAAGAAATATCTTTATGCGTATGCTGAAATAAAGATTTAGTGTTTTACCGCTAAGTTGCCGTTTCTCGTGATTAAGGAAAAATAAAAAGAACATTAATTCATTATTTAAGCATACACACAGACATTACTTCCTTTAGTTTTTCATCTGATGATGCCTAGAATGGAGGAAATTGTAAATAAAATCTATTTAAAATTAAATGCTTTCCAGTTGTCAAATTTCTTAAAAACTTCGTCAGGATTGTATTCCCTATTTTAAACAAAGACACACACATATATGTTTGCGTGTGTTTGCTCATTCAGTTCGCCCTGAAGGCCCATTTAGGCGAAACCTAAGTAGGTAATTTCTGGCTCACTAGGATTATATATATATATATATATATATATATATTTATTAAAGACATTTTTATGTTTAACGTTCTTTTTATAGATACAAGTATTTAAGTAAATGCTCTGTTTATAATAAACAGTATTAAATAAAATTTTCCCGGCATGAATGTCCGAGAAATTTTCATAGAAAATATTCGTCCTTGGACAGGATATTTTCTATGAAAATTTCTCGGACATTCAGGCCGGTAAATGTTATTTAATACTGTTTATTATAAACAGAGCATTTACTTAAATACGTGTATCTATAAAAAGAACGTTAAACATAAAAAAAGTCTTTAATAAATAAATTGTCGGACTTTGTCCATTTCATAATATATGTAAACACACACACACACAAGTATAGGATTGGTGTATACGGAATTAATTCCAATAACCGAAAAATACTCTTCTTAAAAGAGAGTTCAATACAGAGTGGAGCAAATGTAATTTATTCGAAAATTCTAACATATGATCACGATATTTATGTTAAAATTTTCGAATAAATTATCTATGTGTGTGTGTGTGTGTGTGTGTGTGTGTGTGTGTGTGTAGTACTTATTGGAAAGTGCTCAATATCAGTGACTGAGTTAAAATATTCAGTTGTATTATATATAAATATGAATTACTCTTCAACCGAATTGAATTGTGTTCTACGGGCCACTGAGGCGTTTCACATAGAAAACGTTAAAATGTGCGACGATAGCCTAGGTGTAGAATCTTTGACTGATACGAAATAAACAAATAAATATATACATACATATACATTATATACATATATATATTTAAATAGATAAATATATACATATATGTATATAGTGCAGCAGAAACGCCTTTCATAATGGTAAGATATTCGTCCTGATTGTGCCTTCGTTTTGATTAATGACTTAGTATTATGTGGGGATATATATTCATTTAAATTATTTTTTCTATAGAAGTGTTCGAGTTTCCTTATTTTTTTTTTTTTTTTAAGTTGGTTTTATTTCCCTTAATCATTAAATTAATAACAACACTAGGTGAAAAGGTCACATTCTTTCGCGGGATTTCTGCATCTAAGTCCTTTGTTATTAATTTCACTGTTTAAGAAAATAAATACAAAACAGGAAAATCAAGTCAAACACGTGTAGCGACTAAAACTTTCGTAGTAAGAAATAATGTTGGATAAGAAAATCCTTACAAATATGATTACGTCTATCTAAATAGTAAAGATAGTGAGAGCATAGTAAAAAAAAGTCAAGTTTACGCCTCAAGTTCATTTAGCCTCACTGTGTGTGAGTGTATACATATTCACAATCAACTCTTACTCAAAGCGAGACATTGCAAGAAAATATGAATAAATAGGATAAAATATTTTAGAGTTATTTCCCTTTAACTGCGTGGCACTTGAATCAATATCGTTAATGTGAAAATTATAATACATGTTGAATCTCTCGCTTTTACATTGTTTCTCTCGATTGAGTGTTGATTTAAGGTTAGTTTGCCCGCGTATTCAGGGGATTTGAAATATGACTGAACTACTAATACTGTCGATATGTGATGAATAAATAGTTTGTGTTTGTTTTGTTTTTTTAATTGATTTTAAATTCATAATTCTTATACTACGAAATAATCATAGCGTTATATTTTTTGCCAGACATGAAATGTAACCGAGTGCATTTCGATGTGTTTAATGATTAGCAAGACTCTCTAGCTAGATCAAATACGGTAGATCAGTGAGTTTTATACTTATTGGGTGTCCTATCCTTTCAACATTGTGCCATATCTAAGCCACGCTTAAAAAAAATGTCACGATATGGAATATATAACCGGAAGGAGATCTATGATAGAACCAATTCAACTTTAAAATCAAATAGCGATCATTTACTTCTTTCTTCATTGAACAAATGGATTGACATAATATTTTATTTGCGGTACATAATAAAAGCATTGACGTGATAAGAAATTTAAAATTTGAAATTATTATAATTACTTAACAGCTGTTATGGATTTTTTTCTTCATTTTGTTAAATAGAAATAAAATTTAAAATGGCAAAAATATCTCAATATTTTTTTGTCGTTTTATTCCAAGCAGTGAAGCCAGTACGAAATAACGTCTCTGAAGAGAAACAGCACAGAGAAGACGGCATTATTAAGTGAAAAGCAGGCAATCTCATTCCGCTGGAAACTAAAATATAACAATTAAGCATTTTAACCCTATTGGTATTATACATACATTCACCTCTGTGTGCGTGTGTGTGTCTATGTATGTGTGTGTGTGTGTGTGTGTGTGTGCAGGCGCAATTAATATGAAAGAAAAAACGAAAACCGTTGATGCAAACAATGGCTAACATGCCGAAAGACATAAATACTCTTAAACAAGATCAAATATTGGAAAAATATACAAAGAAAAAAAAAAAAAAATCTAAAGGCAAACCCCTATCTACTCATTAAAGGAAAGTAATCAACGCCAAGATTACCTCGACAGAAGAAAAAAAATGTATGATAAGGTAATTCCTATGAAACTATGGCCCTAGACATATGCAAGTTTCACGTGATCTTCAAATGGCTTAAGCGTTTATGTCGGGTAGAGATCGCGTGTGCTTGAAACTCGGGTTATGACTAGGACTATATTTTCATTGGAAATAATGTCAGTATTGTTTCGCTGTATTAGAGCTCCTCAGTGCGACTAGACAGCCGAATATTTCAATCCCGGATCAAAACCCAACCGATCAGTCAGAGTTTCTAGTACTGAGCTATCTTCATTCGACAAAGAGAAACAACTAAATCTAGCGTATTGTTTTTACGAATGTAATCAACCGGAGTGCTCCAATTCATTTTACTGAAGAGCTTTGCATTATCGCAGGTGGCTGTTATTTATAGAATTAGCTTACCACTCAACAGTGCTCATTTGAAATATATATATTATATATATATATGTGGTGGGGTTGGTAGCGTGTCGCTATTTTTTTTATTTTAAATTTCGCGCATGCGTTGTTTTTTATTTTGTAGATTGCACGGTGAAACAGGGTCAATTAGGCACCGTCTGTTAAAAAAAAAAAAAAAAAAAAAAAAAAAAAAGCACCATGAGGCAAGAAATTTGGAAACAGCATCGTGTACTTCTTAGCTTACATGCCGGAAGCTCAAATACGACCATTTCAGATTGGTTGTGTGTTAATCTCGAGACCGTGCAGAGAATTTGGAAATATTTGCATTAGTCTAATGGTGATTACAAAGATACCGCACTCCGCCAAAAACACTGAATGTTCTGATGTCAAGAACGCCTGAATTTATTGGTAACAGCTACAGACTCAACATCGAGTGCCTTTAGGAAGTAGTGCTGCCCTGGGTAAAGAGGGTGCCTTCTGAAAGACCCTATGTCTGGCAACAAGACTCTGCACCACGCCACAAAAGCAGGCACACAGTCATGACTGTCAGCTAATTTCTGCGCCCACATCACTCTTTACAAATGACCACCTAACTCTTCAGTCTGCAATCCACTTAATTATCTGTGGAGGTGGCAGTTGACCGAGAGACGAACGAAACTCCTTGTAGCACCAAAGATGAACTGAAGGCAGAAATCATGGCAGTATTCACCAACTTAAACAAGGAGACAGTCCAGTCAGCTGGAGAAGATTCTGAAGTCGTCTGGATGCCGTGTCTGAAGCCAATGGCTATTTTGTAAAATGAATTTAATCAATTTACTTTTCAAGATTTTTGTGTAATTTTGGTAAATATATCTGTTAAAATGAGATGCCAGTGTTATTTTCATTTTTGCTTAATTTAGACGATAATTTTCCATACTTGATAAAATTCAATGAAGAATTGGCAATGCTATAAGTCCTGACGTGGTATGTCGGCTTTGTCTCTTTCCTATCGCCGGAATATAGCTGTAGAATATTGGTTAGCTTGCCAGTAGGCAAGTGTAGCCAAAGCTAATCAATGACTTGAGTCATTTCATAGAGAAATATATGGGTGAATAAAGACCACTCATGCAAATGTATTAGGCAGGTCCATTCTCGCAAAATGGACCAACCTAACTGGTGTATTAGGCACTCTCCTATAAAATGAGGTAAAATCAGGAAACAGAAGAAGGCAGCCATGTTGGCAGGTAAGTCAGTTGACTTCTACAATAGCCACCGTATGCCTTTTCTATAAATAATTTGCAAGTAGTTCTTCTGATGAATTTTCCGCTCTGGTACCTAGATTTTATGAATTGAAGCTAAGTACTAGATTGGCAACAAGGTTATTATAACTTTAGTTATACTTCTGCGATTTCTATCCTGCTCATGTGTTCGAGTACCCTCGCCGCCAATTATTATAATTTCCTATTGTTTGATTATTTGTTATATTCCATGCTAATAGGAAACACTGCGGATAAATAGTAACAGGTTTATTGTAGAAACCAGTACAACAAGCAAGGAAATAATAATTATGCGCACGGTCATCGCAAGGCAGTACTCTTGTGTGCTTGATGCTATGGGAAGGCAGCTAGTTCTCGCAGCTCGACTCTCCTGTCCGCTGTCATAACGGATACTTATAGGTGGTTACCACCTATAGTGCCACCACTCATGGGGGTGACAGGTTATTCCATTACATCATCATTGTTATAACACACGCTCGTACTTGCTACAACGTAATTTCTTAAGTATTCTCTACACGTGATGCCTAGGCTACTACCGTAAAGACTGTATAGTTCGTATGACGACCGACTGCAATACGACTTGTATTTGCCCAATCCTCCCCCCAAGGATGAGATGCGACACAAGGCCGGATTTATGTGGATCGATCCCGAGCCCATAGGCTCGTACAAAAAACTTCCCTTAGACACAGCATACACTGGGTCGAGTTTGTCTATCTGCCAAGACGAGTCTCTCCACGCAGGCATAGTCTAGTCTGGGCTCCTCTCTATCCGTTTAGAAAGTACAAGATTATCGAGAGCTCGGTAGCGAACCGCCTGACTCTAATACGACTGGTATTCACCCAAACTTCCCCAAAAGGAGGGATGTGGTTTTTATGTGACGCTATACCGAGCCTGTCACCTCGTGCAAAAATTCCATTTAGGCCCCGCATACACGTGATCGAGTTTGTCTACCTCCCAAAAACGAGATTTTATCCGTAGGCAAGTAGAGCCTCTTCTGGGTTCCTCTCTGCCCGTAGACAGAGAGTTCCACAAGTCAGCTGCGAGCCTGGTAGCGAACTGCCCGACTCCAAAACGACTGCTCCTTACCTCATACCATGGAACACTATTTATAGTATTGGATGTGTTCATAGTCACCATGGGTGTACTCATAATTTCAAAAAGAGTGTCTCATCAATTTAAAGTTGAATTCGCTCGATGTAACCGTCAGTTATATGCTAGCAGTTTCTTTTCTAGCCCTTCTCGCTTATTTAACAATCTTCCGATTTTCCTGATTTTCAGATAACTCTGATCTTCAAACATTTAAATTCAATGTTAACCGTTATCTCCTGTCTTTTTGATTACTCTTCGTATATTGCTCTTGTTTTTATTTTTTATTTTTTTTTAGCATTAGTCTCCCAATATCTGTTTAAAATAGCCTTGTGGCAGACAATACTAAACATATGATAGGAAATTATACACGCGCACACAGTACTTGATACTGAAAAGCCTTAAGCCAGAGACGCATTCCAACATCATTTATTCAATGCCCAAAAATCGGAAAATCGATTTTGCGAAGTGTGCTGAGCAGATAATTTTTAAGCACTCGAAAATATATATTTCTAAAGAATTGATGGAGATTATATATATATATATGTATATAAAGAAATGTTTATAGGTACGAAATTGATATATTGTTTTAAATATAAGGAAAATATTTGTTTCTAAGGTCCTTTCATCCAACAAACTATTGTTAGATTATTATATATATATATATATATTGATATATTCTATAACACTGCGCAAACCTTCTCTCTGTTGGCAGAAGGATTTTGTCAAGTCTTTTAATTTGTTGGGAGATAAATTATTTTAATTGTCCCTCACTAATTGTATTTACACGAGATTTCCCCTTCTCTCAATATACAAATTTGTAGGTCTGAGGAGTTGGATCGTGATTACGATTCCAATATAATAAATTATAACTATGGAATATTAGTGTTTGAGCATATATATATATATATATATATATTCAAACAGGTTTGGTTAAATAATTTAGACATACCATGTCGATTTGTTTTCTTTGTGATCCTTTGAAGTTGGCGGATTAATTTTGAAATTTGACTAAGAAAAAAAAATTTTCTTTCAAATATTTTCAGCTGTTCGTTTTTTACTGTTTATTCAACGTTCTTGATTTTAAAGTACTAATGTTGTTTTCCAGGATTTATCCATTTTTGCTCATACATATATATTTTTATAAGCATTTAAGGCATTTGTATCTATATTTATAGTTGACTTATTTATTTTAGGGTTTAATTCTCTTATATATAGGGCTTCATGAATTTTTATTTCTAATGTAGCTTAGATGTAACACGACACTAAATTAGGCGGGGAGCCTGTGAGGACGGAACTCGCTATTTAGTCGTAAACGATCTTGCGGAACAAGCTATGTCGCAATACAGAAGTGCTTGCGATATGTATGTATTTCTGTGCACTCGCGTATGCACGTATGATTGTGCACTCACCGCGGTCAACATGTTCAAAGTGAAATCAGTGTTTAATAGCGAGATATGTTCAAATAACTCAAGACACGCCATGTAGAGAACGTAATTAAAATTTGAATTATTTTCCCCAATTTTTTTTTTACTTGTTTTACTGCTTTTCTATAATAAAAAAAGCCCACCATTTTCATTTGAGATTTTATGGTTTTATTAGTTAAATGTTTGTATTGTATTTTTTTTTACTTTAATGGGTAATAAATCGATACCGACGGCATATATGAAAGCAATTACTTCACATTTTTGTTTTCAGTTTATCTGGACGGCGTTCAAATGTGATATTTCCGTCTGAATGCTATTCTGTTCTTGATAGGAAACGAAACTTAATCCACTGTGCCACGTATACTTTGAAATAAGTCGTTGGTTAGATCCATTGACAGGGCCCAAAGAGTTTGAGTTCAATACCCGGTTAAGGCAGTGGAGAACTTGGAGAGGAGAATTAACAGGAGATAACTGACATTCATTAAACATGGCAAGTGGAACTAGAATCGTCTAACCCAGTGAGCCAAATAAACGGTTCGGTTCGACTTTTAACCACTTGAAGAAGACCGGAGCGTACATTGGCTGAGACGTTGTAATAAATATGGCAATAAAGATGAGGACAATAGTCCGAATAATGTAAATAGTGTACATAATACCTCATTTCGGAAATATAGACACACAAAATTTTGATAAAAAAATTGGAAGATATATAATAAGATAATTTTATATTATGAAATTTTTCTGTCACGGGTGATTATGTGCGATCCTTGGCATATGTCGGATTGAATGAGTAAATTATAATGATTGGATGAATGGGTAGTTTATAAGATTAGCTAGGTTTAGGATAATGTGGACAAGGTTCACTCCAACTTCGGTCTCCTGCCAAAATTTGTTTAATTTAAAACAACAATTCAACATTCCAAATAGATTGTAACCAACACAATCAAATGCGAATAGAATCGAACAACAAATATTGGCGCGATTATTATCATTCTACTGGTGACCGGAATGTTGCTCTATCACTTCGGTCTGGATAAGACAAGATTAATCAATATGATTTTTACCGAATACGTTTTGCCAAGAATACTGTTCGATGTTTGACCTAAAAGCGACACTTTTTTTTTTCGCACGACGACGTGGTGTAATGGTTAGCAAGAGGGGCTCGCTACAAGAGTTAAGATTACATAGTGATTTCGATCGTTACTATGTGACTCATACTCATAAGTTACGATTAGTAAATCAATATTACTAATTATTTCTTGCCTGCTTTCACGTACTCCAGTGGTTAAGAAGTTGTCTCGCTAGACAATTACGACTGATTTGTGAGTTGGAGTCTCTCTATGTTCGCTACTTTCAGCCATGTGCCCTATTTAAGCTAAGTTTCATGATCACTCTTCTTTGTATATTTTTTTAGTTTGAAGCTCCAAAAGTTAAACCTACATGATTATATCCCGTTTGTATATGAAAACAGTCCGTTTTTTTTTTTTTTTTTACTGTTTTATGTTTGACACAATATCAAAGAAAGGCAGAGTTGGGTTTTATTACATTGTTGATTTTTATGTATTATTTTGATCTTCTCTTATCTTTATTACTATTGTTGTTATTACTATTATTTGACATTTTATCCATGCCGCTATCCTGCATATTATGTTTAAAATAAAACAAGTATGCATATTTTATGCCAGGTTTTTCCTCTCTTTCGAGATACGTGTCATAAGAGACGACAATTCTTCCTATGGTTTCAAGGCTCAATTGAATCATTCTGGATTAATCGAAATGGCGTAGTTTAAATAAGCGTTAATTCAGTTATAATTGTTTTGTTGTTTAGTATTAATGAATAAATCAAATTTTATTTCAAATATCATCTTGAGTATATTTTAACTCTCATAAAAATACATCCATTTTAAAAATTCTTTGAACCATAGGAATCATTCTTATTATATACTATATTGTTTTGACTGGTCAGTGCTACCTATGTGATTAACGTGTAAAACAAGGATTCCCTTCAAGAAACCATCGCTGAAAATATATAATATTTTGTGAACATACCCATTAAGATATTTAAAAAATTAAAATGTACGAACGCAACGTAAAATAAACTTATCTCGACCTATCAACACATTCAGGATAACTGTTCAATTCGTAAAAAGCAATTTTTTGCGTCTATAATATATATATATATATATATATATATTACAAAAAAATTTCGTCGTCCCTTAGGGCAAGCCTATTTTTTCGTCTGTCACTTGCAACTCGCGTTGCTTAAGCTCGATGCATATAACAGTGGAGCGTTCGAAGAAAAACTACAGTTGATAAAGAATGAGACAAAAATGAATATCATTAAACTGTCGATTAATTTCATTTTATACCTCAACAGTTAAAAAATACATATCTCATGGTACAGTTGTTTTCCTCAGACATTAATAAAAGCCGTAGCCAAAGCTTTTCTTACCTCGGTTATGAACACTGTCCTTCCTATCTTCAAAGTACAGACAATCTCGGTAACAAACTAGAAATGATAAATACGAAAGTATGTCTCGCTTACATATTAAATTCTTATGTAAAAACATACTAGGCGACAAATGTTGAAATTTTCTAAATTAAAAAAAAAAAAAAAAAGAATGAAACTCAGAAGAAAAATAATATTCTCCCGACCGATCAATATATGCATCAAAAAAATTGTTGGAAATTGGTACAAACCAATTTCTTTTCAGATGCAATAATTTTTTTTACAAACCAAATTTTGGCAGCCTAAGGGTTCGTCTACTTTTTGTATCTGTTACTTTGATTTCACTAGAATTCGTATCATCTTCATGTTTTCCGAAGATAACGATAATATGAATTATCTTCTGTGTACTTTCGACTTTCATAAATCATAGCCAAACAATTTTACTTGGTTTTACACACACACACATTATATATATATATATATATATATATATATATATATATATATATCACAAATACATAGAAAAATATTAGTAGATAATTCTAAATTACTCTTCCCAAATTCAAGGGAATACCACAAGCAATAGAAGATATACAAAATAAACAGCTCACATTAAATAAAATCTCATTTAGCACAGGAGACGATATCTTGGAGCGTGTATATATATATATATATATATATATATATATAATTACACGAACACAAATGAAATAAATCGCTTTCTTTTCTATGGCGTCATTCCCAATAGCCATTACATATGTCGTCAACCAGACCATTTAAAAATTTCAGCTTCCCAAAGAATAGCAGAATATCGACAAATTAATTCCAATTGCAACGGAGACAACAGATTGGTTCTTAGTAATAACTGTAGTAGTCGAAATAACAAGATACGAACTTCGGACATTTTATTCACAAGTTCGATCAAAATACTCCAAATCTTATCCGAAAAAAGGAAAAATAATTAACAGACAGCTTATCTAAGAGAGGACACTGGTCGTTGAGCATATCGGCAAGGAGAAAACATTTATTCTCAAGGAAGAGAAGAATACTCTCAACCAAAGCCGAAATACGATACATACGTACATAATCCAATTATCATGGAAACGTTTAAGTTATATAAATGATTGACATATCATTTCAGTAAAAGTTGGCTTTATTACTGATGATTACCAACCATTTTCTTTCTTTTTCTTTAATTTTCCTCATTTTAGGCTCAAGATTCAGATTCGGTGAAGACATTTATCAGGTAAATTTGAGACGTAAATTGAACACAACCAAAAATAAAAAGGTAAACAGCACGGTTATGCATCAATCGTGAAAGCTTAGAATATTACCTCCACATATAGTCTAGTGCTGCTGTTATACAGGGTAATTGAAGAGTAACTCCCTTTTTTATGTATGATGGGCTCTCCCATCTTGTAAAAATTATAGTTAGACAGAAGAGTCCATCTTACATGAAATAGGGAGTTACTTTTCGATCATTCCGTATATTTAGAGCTTCTTGTTAAAATACAATCAAGAATCTGAAAATCATTCGTTTTAACTCAGCATATCGGTTTCAATCCTTTTCTCACGGCCATGATATAGCTTTCCTGTGCCTTTTCTATAATTACTTGATAGTTCGTCAGAAGAACTTTCTTGTATAGTAGCTTGATCTATGAATTTAAGCGCTGTAATAGACTGGCAGAAAAGGTCTCAACATTTTACAGTTGAAATGGCTACATATAACCGTAGGTTCTGTTCGCATAGTTTCTTTTATCGCACTTCTCACTCGTTGATATCTCTTCCGGCTCCATGCTTTCCAGTCAAGTTTGAGTTCCAAAAATTTAAATGCAATGTCGATCGTTATCTTTTTTCTTATTTTCTGTTCTTTTACTGATGTCGGCCCTTAATAAAGTTTTTACTTATATCTTTCACATTCAGTCACCATGACCAGCATATTAGTGTTTTTGTTGCCTTGCTTGGGGTGAAGTGATTAAAAAAAAAAATCTACCGATTAAACATTTATTACTTAAAAATGACCAAAGGTAAACGGATGAGAAGTTAACTAACCAGCTCGGACATGTGCCATATTCAATTCGATCAGGTTTATGGAAAAATGCCAAAACGTATTTCTTAGACGTAACTTATTAGGTTTAACTCCAGGGTGCAATTCTGATGCCTGGGGTGTCTCGATGTGCAAAGTGTCTGAGCAATTTTGACACCAATCTCATGCTGTCGTTGGTATCCAACTTTTAACTCGGCCATCTGCCATATTCTGTTCGAATGGCGTCCGGACAAATATTAAACTGTATTTACCATGCACGAGACTCAGCGCTGCAGGTCTGTTCTTATTCGATTTTTTTTACAAAATATTCAGAAAAGGTTCCACCCTTTAGTTCCACCAGAGCTTTGCAGCTAGGACACACCGCATTATTTCCATGAACCCGAACCACCCATTTTTTCTGTGTTTCAAATGTAAAATAGAAATTCTACTTTTAAAACATTTCTTTTCCAATGAACTGCCACTTTGTGGATCAGATTCGTACGTAGGCATTTACCTGAATATTCTGATCCTGACCTCTGCAAGTCAAGCCTCAATCGTTGGCTATCTGAATTATCTTATTAAATCCCACTTTTTAATATATTCTTCCAATAATTTGACAAATCTCAGCCATTATTACAAATTTCGGCTTTATATATCTACCTTGAATGGTTGTCGAGTCCTTTATGAGACTTTATTACTGAAATAAAGAAGGATACCTCTATCTCATGTACAGCTTTTATAACACATGAAGTGGTTCATTACTAAAATACCAATTGTTCGAAATCCCAAATATGAGTGGGATTCCCACGCTATATAATGATCTTTTTCTATATTTTGCACAAATCGACGAGGAGATTGATAAAAGGCCCCATTTATTTAAGGTTATATATATATATAATTAAGTAATTCATCGAGTCTAGAAGAAACCTCAACAGAAAGCAGTGGACGGCCGTTTTGTCATACATCAGCAGTGCACATCCACTACCGAGAACTGAAACCCGGACAGTTACGTTATCAGGCAAACGTCATACCAACTGTTCAGTTGGTATGACAGTCGCAAATGTATAACGAAACGGCCGTCCACTGCTTTCTGCATTCTGTTGAGGTTTCTTCTAGACTCGATGAATTACTTAATTATAATTCTCTCAAATTCTCCTAATTTCTGCCATATATACATTCACTAACCTTTGAGTTTTATACATTTGATGTACCTATAAGATCTCATGAATATATTGATATAATAGTTTGATTCAAATATTTTTTTTAGATTCCAGAATGCGACTTTAAGAAGCACCGAATCGAAATCGACTGAAAGCCTGCACACGGTGGGGTACGTTCAGGTCGGTCATTACGTGTCAGCATGTTTATAGCGTGTCACTTCAGGACGTTTACGATAACGGCTCTCCACAATTTCTTGTCTTTTGTAGCTCTTTAGAAAATGTTTTCTCTTTGTTCTCTTGCCCGAATCTTGTTCTACCATTCATTTATACAAACTATCGGTTACTTATGCATTGTTTGCCTTTTTTGCCTTACAAATGTTCTGTGATCGCGACAATTTCCAAGCCCTTTTTCCTCATTATGTTAGGTTGGTGCAAAAATAATGTCGGTTTTTGACGTATTTTTAACGTCAAAAACCGACATTATTTTTGAACCAACCTAATACTTAGAAATTCCAACTGTCTCTTTCTGATGTTAAGTCTCCGTCATTGCCCAAATATTCATTCCATGGTATTCCTAGCATTCTTATGCCTTACAACGATTCTATTGCTTCAACTGTCTTCATCTTTGTAGAGATCGTCCAGCATTCACTGTCATACTCGAAGACCGTTATTACATAACAGTTCTGTACTTTTGGTTTCTAAAGAAATTTTCCTGTTTCTTAATATTTTACTTAGCTTTTGAAAGGCATCTTCCGGTATCATAATGCGCCTTCGGATTTCAGTTTTGCACTTTCCGGTCACAGATATGTGCTTCGTTCCGGTATCTTCAATTTGTAATTTGCATGTCTGCGTTGTTCCTCTTTACTAAAAACCATGGAATCAGTTTTTTTGCAATTGATAATTCCTTCTTACTTGCCTTAAATAAATTCTATAGGATTTCTTGTTTTTCTTTTTCTGTGTCTGCCATCAACACTGTGTCATCTGCATATCTAATTGCGGCCGCTAATAGTGAATCCTAGTAGGATTTCCAATTCTCTCAGAAAAAACCTCAGTGTCTCGGTTGAATAATTAAAAGTTCATAAAACTTTAATCTAATTTTGTGTAACTCTGAAAACGTTTCCACATTTTAGTTTAATTCATTATGCCTCGGTTTCTTCTGGGATGTTTTTCTGTGGATCCCCGTCGAATATTCACCAGATTATTATCAAAACGAGGTGGTCGAAATTTACGATATATGACAACACAGTATGGCAAATAATTAAACATATCCACGTGTGTGTGTGTATATATATATATATATATATATATATATATATATATATATATATATATATATATATATATATATATATATATATAAAAGGAATATTTAAATTCGACCATGCTAACCGAACGCTCCTCTGTGGCCAAATCGGTTAAAGGCACGTCAAGCTAAATGACGGTTCCGTATAGGATATAGGTTCGAATCATGTCGGATGTAGTTATTATAATACATCACATAAATCGTATTCCAAAGCGAAATCCATAATTACCTCATATGAGCGGATAGATCTATTAACAACCGACGAATCTACGTCTTATTCAACCCCGGTGTGTACACTGAGGTTGAGTAAGTCTGACACAAAGATCGTCACAGGAGAGTATATTTTTTCTACTATCAACAACCGCTCCTAAATTCTGTCGGATTCTGTTAATGTTGTTGTTTAGATGCATAAATATTCCTCAGCTTTCAGTCGTTCCTCTATATGAAAAACTTTCATTGTGAATGTTCCAAGTGCGCCATTAATGGTAAGTTAAAATCAATATGTTTTCGCATTGATCTGAAACTGTTATGGTTGCCATTTATATTATTTGTTTAAACAAGCAATAACTATTTCATCTGTTTTGATTGTAGGAGATAATTGAATTTTAAACTTCCAAATTTCAGTTTTAATCACTAGATATTCATTTTGATTACACATTTATGTAGACTTTCAGTTCATAGATTTAGGGCGTATCGAGTGTTGCCAAGTTGCTAATATCGGAATCTTTTTATTCTACACCAGTCCCAATAAATATTGCCTGCCTTTCTACTACAGTTAAACAGCGTTCGCCTTTCTAATAGACTCAACAGGCCGCCTTTCGACCCAGAATCTGCGTGTAAACAACGCCTCTCTCAACCAAGTGTCGGCGGGTAAACAACGCCTCGCCTTTCGACCCAGAGTCTGCGGGCAAACAGTGTCTCGCCTTTCGACTAGAGTCTGCGGGTAAACAACACCTCGCCTTTCGACTAGAGTCTGCGGGTAAACAACACCTCGCCTTTCGACTAGAGTCTGCGGGTAAACAACGCCTCGCCTTTCGACTAGAGTCTGCGGGTAAACAACGCCTCGCCTTTCGCCCTAGAGTCTACAGGTAAATATCTCACCCCCTTCTAATATAGCACTACTAGCTACTTTGTTAATGAATGCTGAATGTTGCCTGATATTACCATTAGTATGGTGGTATATTTTTAAAACCTTTTCGGCTTATTTACTTCAATCCTTGATGATATCGCTTGAAGTATCATGTATTTTTGTTTTTACAAATAATGCTTGTCTATTTTCTCTTTAACAAATATATCTTAAACATTTTGTTTTAGGCTGCATTGAGAGATTCGCAGTATCTTTGCGAAGAAGATTATAATGATAAAGATGGTGACATTTTAATAAATCACTTTAAACTTTTACTTCTCTCATCAATCAAATTCGTAACATTGTCTGAAAAACCACCGGTAAAATTATATTACAAACAATAATTCCTTTACATTAAAAAAAAAAAAAAAAACAAGTGGAAGAAGCACGAAAAAAATAAAAAAGAAATTAGCGATTCTTTTAACATTTATTATAACATTTCATCTATTTTCTCTATGAAAATTGCAGTCGGTTTGTCATCAAAGACTCAGAACTATTCCTTACGCTTTGATGATACGAAAATACGCATTTTTTAATGTGATCTTCGTTCTTCGTCAATGAAACACAAAAATACACCTTTCTTTTAATACCTGAGACGATTCTGCTAGAAATTACTCAAATTAAACGCCATATAATTAGATTCAGCGTCAAAGAATTAGCTTAAATTTCGAGATGCAGTGCTTCTGTGTACAGAGATAAAAGCGAAGTTGTACTTCTGACAGTACTGTCCTGCCTTCTTGGCGTGACCAGTCATAGCAGTAAAAGTATTTGTTACTGCGTTACACTTGCCAATTGTTCCTATAGCAGTGGGTGTCTAAGAAAAATGAGTTATGAATGTTACAATTGTCGCCGCAATGATTGGTGGGTAGGCAACTGTCATTATGACCCTGTAAATATGTTTATATTATTCAATGAAATACGCTACCGTGTATACTCGTATGTAGGCCGACGTCATGTATCGTGCGACCTATGAATGTTTTTGCATGATTTTTACTCACGCCAGAAAAATAAATGCATGTAAATAGTGCAATCAGTCACCGAAAATGCATGATTTTAACCTCTCAAAAAGAGATTGACTTTCTATATTGAGATTTTTGGTGTAAAATAAGAAAAAGAAACTGAATATAAAAACTAACTATAGTCGAGAATTCACGTTATGCCAAGAGTAGAAAATGCACAATGGTTGAATATAGGAAGGGACAGCAGGACAAATTTGTTACAAATATGCAAAACAGTGCTAAACCTTCATCTTATCTAGGTTCTGCTATAAAGAATTTAAAGCTGTTCACTTCCGAGAAATCAAACGTAATGGTGAATAAAACAAACAGTAGCACATGTCTCAACATCACCATGAACAAGAATTCACTGGAGGAAGTGAGCAGTTTTAAATATTGAGAGCAATCTTGCCTAAAGATGGTTCCTGCAATTTGGAAATCCACAGATTGCTGCAGCGATGGCCAAATTGGCAAGAATATGGAAGATCAAAATGAGCTTCCAAACGAAGTACAGACTGTAAAAATCGCTGGTAGTCTCCATTATTCTACGCGGATGAGAAACTTGGGAAGCCGTTGACAGAAACAGAGAGAATCATCCAGTCCTTTGCGAAACAAATGCATGAGAATACAGCATGACACATCTATTGGGAAAATAAAACCAATGAGTTTGTTCAGAAAAGTGAACAATGGTGTGGTTTGGACACGTTACAAGGCACGACAGTCTCGGCAAGATCATCATGAAGGTCACCGTTGAAGGCGGATGTAGAAGAGGACACCAGCGCAAAAAACTGGTTGGACAATATCAAACAATAGACAATTTTGATTATGCCAGAATTGTGGTGATTTCTGTTAATAGACCATTGTCGAGGAGATTCAGTCTGGCTTATGCATTCGGATATTCGGAGACTTGCAACAACAGAAATATGGTTCTACAGAACGATGTTGGCAATACTATGAACTAAGCAAAACTGAGTAAAGACGAAAACGTTTACTGAACGGGGAAGAATAAAAGACGATTTTAATTAGAATCAACAAGAGACAAGTGAAACGTATAGAACATACATTGAAGAAAGATGGCTTCGAGAATTTGACACGAGAAAGACATATTTAAGGCAAGTAATCTACCTAACGCATTAGTCTAAATCTTGATTCTCTAGATGTAGCTTAGATGGGGCACAAAGCCAAAAGTTATAGGGTAACCAGTGTGGATCTATCTCGCTACTCGGACGTAAATATTCTAGAGAGCCAAGCTTGCAAAATCGTTATGCCACGTCGAGGTTCAGTAGCCCATTAGTATAAATGAATAGCAGATTATAGACTAGGAGGGTAAGTGAAAAGACAAACATTACTAAAAGCGATAAAGGATGGTAGGATGCGATACCCCAAGATTGAAGAGTAAATTGCAGAACTGCTAAAATTTCAAAAATGACATTCAAGAAAAGACTTGTTAATAAAAGCAATACAAATGATAGATAAAATACAACTACTAATGCTGCACTTGATTTAAGTCTCTTTGCTTCCAATCTTGACTTCTTTGAAGTGTTAAAATGTACATGTCATGTCAAGGGGAATTAAGATAGATTACAGTGCTTACCCAGTTCAGTACGAAATATTTCCTTGCCTGTTACATGAACTGAGCCATCTGCGTATGTCCCCCAATGGCTAAAGCTTTGGGAATCTTTGTTCAGTAGTTGGGGAGATTGATGGTCGGGTGTAGAGAGGGTTGCTGTTTTACTTTTTTTAAAAGTTTGACAGACGAGCCAACCAATACGTCTCGGGGGCTACATCCTGATATTGGCGAGGGAAACATCCCCATCAGCGACCTGAAGGGATTTCTAAGAAGGGCCACCACATCACCGATTTAGGTTCTGCTGCTCTAGATCTTGTGACAAGTAAACTTTTTACATGCTGCAATTGCAGGTCCTTCGACTAACCAGTTTCGAATTCAAACTTATCCTTCTTCAAGTTACCAACCGAGGCAACGAGCCACAACTGTCTTTGTATTTGACAAATAGCTACAGAGAAATCAAATGTATTCATAACAGTTTTGTGAAAGAGAATTCAATGTCCTCGGTTGTAATTTGAACTCGCTATGTCGATAACATTTTCGGCCCTGATAACCATTACGCTACCAGTCCGTAAATTCTCTAGAAGTATCACAGTTTGGCGATGAGTCACATTTTAAAAACCAAAGGGGTTGAAATGCTTTAATGATATCTAGATGTTTCTATGTGAATGAGACATGAAGATGCATAGCCATAATTATTTACGTTATTTGCATTTGGAATAATGTCCGCATCTCTCATGTCATCAACACAACGTTTTCGGACCTTATCTCCAGCCTTCCTTGGCAGACAACTGAATAATGTTGGCGTCCATAACGGGCGAAACGTTGTATTAGGTTGGTGCAAAAATAATGACGTAATAATGTCGTTTTTTGCTGTATAACGTCAAAAAACGACATTATTACGTCATTATTTTTGCACCAACCTAATATTAAGACAGGCGAGGATAATAGTCAGAGGGTAAATAATGTCAATAATAAATACACATACCAGAAATTCAGACATAAATTATACCAATAATTATCACAATCACGAGATGAGGGTTTAATGGGTATTACACGTACAGCAGCCGTAGTAGCAATGGTGATTCTTGGTCAAGATAACCTGATGTAAGCCAAACACTCTCCAGGCTGGCTTTGAATTAAGAGTATTTTTCCTTCTTTGGTTGCATCCCGATTCTATAGAACTTAGTCTATCCTACTGTTTACCAATACCGGGAGAGAGAATAGGGGATACATACCGTTCTCAAGGTTATTAGCCCGTTAAGTGAATGCAATGAACTTGACTGGAATTCGAACTCTGATCTCTGATTACCAAATCAGAGCTGCGATCCATTGCACTCTATTACTGAAAAATTTAAAACTGTCTCGAAATCTAATACCAAAATATAAGAACTAGAAACTGTATGACAAAGTAAACAGTTTAGTATCCACGAAAAAAATGAGAATACCGAGGCTGTGAGGAAACCTGCTAACGCTTGATCTTAGAAGAGGCTCTAGATATGACGGACGTGAAAACTCATTGAACAGTAGTAATAGTAGTAGTAATAATAATATTAACAATAATAACAACAATAATAATAAATATGACGACGACGACATTATTCCCTAAGCAGCAATTTATGGCACGAGCTAAACCATTGTTTGAATAGCTTCTGAGGTAATGGCGTGCCATGGAAATATTTCTTTGTTTGCCTCGGTGAGCCAAACAGCTTTCATCTGAAAAGACCTGAGTTTTCCACGGAATTCTGTTCAATGGCACATTATAACGGTGATTTTCTGTACAATATGGAGACCGTTTATCCAAACAGACCGACAAAAGGATTTTTAAAAATAAGTGAGGAAAAAAAAAAAAAAAAAAAAAAAAAGAACCGTTCAATTGCAAAGTGAGAAAACTAGGTCTTCAGTTCCATAGGGAATGAACGGGTTACGGTAATCGGTGATTATTCAGATGAAACTTCATCGATTGCCGGTTTTTTTCGAAAGAGTCTTGCATTTTAGGTACTTGGCAATCAATGAAAGTTAATTATAATCTTAAAGATCCGTTCGATAACGTGAGAGTGTCGTTATTTGAACGAGAATCTAGTTGGACATTACGTTCTGCTGTTCGTCAGTTCTATCACCAGGTAATAACTTTTTTGAAAATTTAGTTCACACCAATACAAGGTCCAAGGTAGTACGCCACCGAGTAAAATTATTATAATGGGGACAGGAAAAAGTAAGATGAGCATATTACATAGATGTGTAGGATAGGTATCGATTGACCGATAAAGATTTTATTTGTCGGGGAAGCACTCTCTCGTGAGTCTGCTCCACAGTGTATGTCTTCTAGAGAAGAAGCCGTCTGAGTGCTGCTTACTCTTTATCCAATAAAGACGGAGGATTTTTTTTTGGTTTTATATTAAGTAAAGACCATATGACTGTTGTATGTGAGAGTACATCATCTCATGTGACTTATTGAAATTATAAAGCGAGAACAAAGGTCCTAACATGATTTATTAAGAATGAGCACTATCATAAACACACAAGATACGCGCATGGAACTGCATTGTCGACAGACAAAGAAAACTGCGATAACGGCGTAAAGAAACGACAGTCAATTGAAAGGATACGAAAATGTGGCGCTATAATTAAGGGGATAGTTCAAAATATGAACTAAGAACTTGAGATATCAGATTCAAGCAAGTACAGAAATTTCGTAATCATTCATACAAATCGCGTAAAATAAACAGTTAATGTTCTGCTTTACTTATGCAATGTGATCGGTCCTGATTTGGTAGTGGAGCCGATGCAATATCTCGACTCCAGTCACTTTCTCACCGTCGTAATTTTGCTTCCCCGTCTTTTCTATAAATATTTCCATGGAAGCTGCTCGGATGAGCTATTCTCACGGGTGCCCAAATTGCATGAATTTAAGCGTGCTACTGGGTCCGCATCTCAGTTCCACCCTTTTGCTGTCGAAATTTAAATGTAACCCTCTATTCTATTCCAACATCTCTAGCATTTCCCGACAGTGGAACTTTCCTCTTAATTGCTTTCCTGATAACTATATCTTCATAAATTTAAATGTAATGTTAATCGACATCTTCTATTTTCTTGATCCTCGTTCTTCTTTTTATCCTGTACTTAATCCACCCCGTACCCAGTCTTTTCCCTTAGTTACACTCTCTGTAGCTCGTTGAGAACTGGTCACGCCCACACCTTCCATCGGGTGAAAAGCTGGAACCTGTAAGCAACGAGTAAGTTTACAGGAAAATAGGAATAAAAAAAACTCACTTGTATTTGTACAAATCCGAACAGCCACGTAATATTTCTGGGACGCGTAAGGAAAGACGGCTTGTAGAATTGGATACTTACAATACTTACATAAGTCAAGAGGAACCGAAAAGAAACAGACGTTGAGCAACATGTAGAAATAGATGATGGAACATGGTCTTGGAGGCAGGATCGCCGTGTACCACTCCAACTCCCCGGATCGAGGGGAACACCAAAGCCTGATTGGGAGCCTCGGACAGTGCTATCTTTGCATTTTTTTTTCTACCTGCATTTATATATGTTATAAATTAAACTAAGCACAGGTTTCTATTAAAGTTTAAAACATTTTCGCGGATTTTGACGTCATTCAGGAGGTCTTTTTATCGTCAAAAAAAAATCAGTTAAATATTAATATCCATGGTAAGTTTCGAAAAAAAAACAAAAACAAAAAAAAAACACACTACATAAAACTAAAAAATTTTTATCTATAAAGTTGAATGTATTAAATTTCAAATTTTTAACAAGAAAAATTTCAAGTTAATGTTAAAAATTTCTGCAAATAATTGCCATTTAAAATCGAACGATGTATTTAGTTACATTCTTTTTATTTACAATTTTTCAAATTGAATTGTTCAACTCTATCGCAGATGATGCATCATTGTGCATAATTAGGTTACAATTAAATTTGTTTTTTGTATGAATACTACCTTTAAAAAAAAGATATGTAGTAGAATGGTCAGGTACGTATGATAGATGAGGGGGGGCTACAAGCTGCTTGCAACTGACCTCCTAGGACATGTTATATGACAAACATTGCTTCGATTTACAAAGTGAGGAATCTGGGGAGATGTATGACTGTCAAATAATGAACGACAAAGAGTCATATATGGAAATTTCATATATAAATAAATATTTTACCGAAGAAAAATGCAAAAACAGCACAACTAAATTCACGATACACTGTTTTTCAATTAGTTTATATATATAAACATAAATGTTATAAAATGAATGATGTAGATTGTAGATTCTACAATCTACATTAAACATCATCACTTGATAAGGCATCAGATGTGTTGAAACAGAATCACTATTTCTGTTGTAATTTCGTAACATATTTATGTTATGATTTTTAAATAAATAATTATATTCGCTCTACTCTGCATTGAGCACTCTTTTAAGAATAGTAATTGTTGGTTATTGGAATTTATTCCATATACACCAATCATATACTTGGATATATATATATTAGTGAATATTGAAGTCAGCACTCAGAGGTGACAGGCTGATTCATTGCGTCCAGAATGAATCAGACTGTCGCCTCTGAGTGTTGACTTTAATGTTCACATTTATATTTACATACACTGTATTTGTGATATTGAGAACTTTATCCCATAAATACAGAACAACTTAAAACTATATATATATATATATATATATATACACACAAGGTTGGTGCCAAAATAATGACATAATAATTTCATTTCTTGACGTTAAAAAATACGTCAAAAACGACATTATTACGTCATTATTTTTGCACCAACCTTATATATATATATATATATATATATATATATATGTATGTGTGTGTGTGTGTGTGAACCAACAATGAAAAAAGTAGAGTTTCAATGTTAATCTCTTATCGATAAAACAGCTCACAGATGTGTGCGCAAATGTGAATATTTAACATGTACATGACTGACATTGCCTCACTTTTCCCTTATTGCCAACCGGATTGAGCCGATAACAATAAGGACATTCATGACTCTTCAAAAACTGAGTTTCAGAAATAGTAGCACATTGTTGACCTTTCTTGATTTCATTGAGACATGTTCCATCCTGTCTTTTCTCTTTCCTGTGTTCGGTAGATAACTAGCCTCTGTCCATCTGCTTTGTGAATCGGACATTCTCATACCCTTCTCTTCCCATATTATTCCTCCCTTGTTAAGTCTAAGGTCACCATTTCTTTTCTGATCTTTTTTCATCTCTAAAAGTTCACGTTACTGACATTCTGCCTTCTCAACATTTATCGGTAAAATTTGGTATCTTGGATTCAGTCACATTCAAACCATGGTAACTTAGGCTTATTGGGCCTTTTCTATACATATGGTCTTTTCTACACATAATTTCATGGTCGTTTTTCTGGTGAGCGTTCCTTTAAGCTCCGTCTACATTAAGCGCTGTACTGGATTGGCGGAAAGTTCTCATTTTACTGTAGCTATGTCTAAATGTAACCATAAGTCCTATGCTAGGGGTTTCTTCACCGACACTTCTCACTTGTGGAATTCTCTTCCAGTTAAATTTTATCCTCAAAAATTTAAATGCAATATAGATCGTTAAATTCTCTCTCCTTAATTCCTGTTCTTTTATTCTTATATATCCTTAATACAGATTTAATTTTTTTAGACCCAGTAAATATTGCCTCTTAGCGGATCTATCTCCTTTCTTGGGGTAAGTTATTTAAAAAAAAATGTGTGGTTCTTTGAAAATGATTTATCTCATTCTGAGATAAATTCCCCACCAACTCTTTTGTAAATGCTTCTTTAATTTTGTCCAAGGTGATATAATTGAGTTGAACATTTTATTACCTCTTATGACGTGGCCATAACATTACGACCTTTTCTTCTTGACGTCAGATATGGGCGTCTTCCAAAGGGCGTTCCATTTGTTTGTTGGCGCCTCACGCGGCATCATTTCTAATAGCACAGAAAGAAATTTTCGCGCATTGGCTTGAAATATTCGTGTCACTAGTCCAAGACAATCCTAATATTTTAACCCGTAAACATATTAACTGGTTTGTTGTAATATACATAATTTTTTGCATGGAATTGAGAGGCAGTCATTGATTTTTATCATCTCCAATCTATTGTAATTTTCCAGGAATGTGCAAGGTTAATTCCGTAAGAATTTCGCGACTATCCTATTATGTGCGTGTGTGGGAGAGAGTAGATGAAGTTCGTGGAATGACACGTAGCTATTAGTTGAAATTTGATCGGAATTTTTCAATGTATAATGCTCGATCACAGATGAAAATTATTATGTGCATTGACAGAGGAACGAAATTATGTTAAAAAATAAAGATTTGTGAATTTAAACGCTTGATTTTTACATCTTTAGTTTATGGACTTCTTATGCACCTCGGTGTATATATATATATTCGATTCTTCTGTTTCGCGTGTTTTCCTACAAGTTAATTTTTTTTTTTTTAAACGGTTGTGAAAAGGATGATGCCATGACTTTCTGCATCCTGAACATCGGTGAAAAAGAGAAAATTTGACATGTGGTATTTATACAGCAGAAACAGCACTGGCTGGATAGAGCAACCACAAAAAAAAAAGCTCCAAGCTATAAATTATTGCTTTCTGTGATATACGAAGAGAGAAAACAAGGTAAATGCGAAAATAAATAACCCGAAAACTTTTGATATATTCGATGCGTGTTTTCCAAACGCTGGTCATTTTTTAAGGCGGGATTGACAACAGATTCCTTAATAGAATCTCGTATATAACAGAGAGAAAACAGCTGATACTGCTTTTAGTGATATTTATCGCACTGATATCAAATCAAATATTGAAGATTGTTTCTTATTAAACTACAATTTTGCAAGGATATTAAAAAATTAAAAAATAACTTGAGTGTCATTTCTTTATTTCCTGGTCTACAGATGTATTTTCCCTAATAATTACCTTGAGAAAAATATTAAATCAAGAAGATAATTGTAATAGGATTAGTTTCTTTATAAGGAAATATTATGCATCAATCAGAGACTACTTCTCTCGGTTGAAATTTATAAAATACTATTTTTTTACAAGCTAGCGCGTGTTGAGATCCACAAATATTTAGTATTGTTTAAGGTATTGCTAACATTGTTGTCGTGATTTACAAACTTTGTTTCGTTTAATTTCTGAAACCAATCGATGGAATTTGAATAAGCTGATTTTTTTGGAAAAAATACTTTGTCAAAAAACCCACTTCGCAGGTTAATGGTTTATTTAATTTGAATTTAAAGGAATAAGCAATATTAAGCTAAGCAAAATATTGTAAGAAATTTTGTTTTTCTTTTTTAACAGCGAAGAATAAATTCTTAGGCTTTCTTACTCTTGAGTGTGCAACATACAACTGACCATGCGTAAACATTTGGTTCTGGAGTCAGATTCCTACTTTTTGAAGTGCTTATCCTTGCGACTCTAGTTTTCGCAACGCTGGGCGAACTGGAAACTTGAGTCCCTTATATATAAAAACTTGAAAAGATATGGAAAGAATAATGTTTTTATGAAATAAGTATTTGTTACTTTAATTCATAAGTTGTTTTTAAAATATATTATTTTGTATGTTAAATAATAAAACTTAATTTTTCTACAAATGAAAATGTATTGTACTAAGCTACACTAGTAAAAGCAGAGCTGTACTTTGTGTCCCTTTAACTGTTCCTGCTTCTCAAAATTTGGTTTCGCTTGATCAATGTATGGCTATTTTAGAGTGTTTGACGAACGGATATACTAACGGAAGAAAGAAAGAAAGATAGATAGATAGATCTTAAAACGATTTTTTTTTTCCAGCAAATCAGGTGTCCATAGTTGTTACCGCCCTTTCCAGTATTGATGAATGTTTGCTTCTAATCTTCTCTTTGTAGTCATTTGGAATGTCAGAATCTTGATTTTGTCATTATTTTCTTTTCGAGTTATCTCGTATCCATTTTACCTGATGCTGCAAGTTTTCAAGTGTTGTAATTTGTGTTACTTCGTACAGTTATTTGAGATTATGTACCATCAGTCCACAAGGTTTGAGAGAAATGTGCTCTTCATCGATATCCATAGACATCACTCGCTCAAAGACATTTTTAACCATTGATCCTAGAAAGCGGTTGTATACAACTAACATTTTAGATATTAGGTTGGTGCCAAAATAATGACGTAATAATGTCGTTTTTTGACGTATTTTTAACGTCAAAAAACGACATTATTACGTCATTATTTTGGCACCAACCTAATATTTCTGAATGTCTGTCGCGACATGGATAAATCTCATTCTAACGAGAATTTGTACGAAAATCTGTCAGGTTTTCAGAACAATGGTGTGTTTTCGTAGAAATATAGTGTTGGGTGAATCTACGCCTTTACCACCCTATTCTCTGTTGAATTTCAATATATTTGAATCTGAAGTTGTTGTAATTGATCCATACAACGACGTATTTAAGGTCTCTTGCGTTTACTAATTCTACACCCTGAATGTTTATGATGGATTTATGGTAGGTACCACCATTGCTTTCATTTTCATTGAAGATTATAACATCCATTTTAGAAATATTTAACTTGAACCCTACTTCCTGGAATGTCGAGTAGATGTCGATCTTCTGTTTAAGACCTATTTAATGTGGCGACTTAAAGACTTTAAAAAACATTATCTTCGCATGTAATACGGGTTATCTTCTACGGTCGTCAAGAGAACGGTAAGCATTCAAATTTCACCAATAAAAGTTTAGTTTACTAAATTCTATTCTCATTGTCTGCTCTTCTAGCAGACTCATTATTCCTCTTTTATTCTTAAATTGGTAAATTACATTATTTTCTCGTCTCATTAGTTCGACGCTTGCCGATTGTGTTTTCTCATCTTCTGCGTGTCCTGTCTCTGCAGGACAAAAGCGATCATGGCTCTTCACAATTTCCTTTCCATTTTAATGTATTTCTTACTGCCATTAGAAGCGCCGAACAAGACTTGAGAAGGGACGGGAAATACAATTCATAAAAATCCAGGAAACAAGGGATGAACCTCTTCTCTTGCTCAAAATAATCTGTCTATATCTCTGAGATGAGGTATTATGTACATTATTTACATTATTCGGACTATTGTCCTCATTTTTGTCGCCATATTTATCACAACGTTTCGGCCGTTGTACGATCCGGCCTTCTTTAATCATGTTCTCCTCTATGGGGGGGGTCTTACTCGGGAGAGATATCTGCGAAGTGTCGTCAAGCTTTTGAAGGTTGTCCTGATGTTATATGGACCGCAGATCCTTTGTACTTTCTCTGATAATCACTTCACCTAAGGCAGGCAGACTGTTTTCTGAGTGTTGTTGTCCTCCTCCTCTTGTGCTCGACTATACCAGGTTTTGGGGGCTGCTGCCATGTACCCAGGATAGTTGTTACGTTGTAGGGTACTACTTATACTGAACAATTCTTTATTCTGTTTGTACGCTATCCCTTGCAGCTGCGGAAAGGAATATAAAGGAGAGACAGACCGCCCCCTCAAGGTAACGCTTCAAGAACACCGGAAAGCTGTAATACGAGGGGAGATAGAAAAATCAGGCGTGACTGACCACATATGGAGAGAGAAGGGAGATCACCGCCCTCTGTGGGATCATGTTGAGATCATAGACAAGGAACACCATTGGAAATTTCGTAAACTTAAGGAATCAGCACATATACTAGGCCACAAAATTCTCCTGAGCCGACCAAGCATAGAAATAAATACAATATGGGAACCAGTAATAAGGAGTGCCAGAGAAAAGCAATGATAACAAAAGTTGCAATATGAGCTCTGGTAAAAACATGAATTGATAACAGAAAAATTGCAATATGAACACTGGTAAAAATGGTTGCTGAAGACATTAGGTTTATAATACCCAGAAATTCATACCTCAAGTTATTCAAGAAATTCAAGGACACATGGCAGAGTGGATAAAGGCGTTGGTTAGATCCAGTGATAAGACCAAAATAGTGTGAGTTCAATACCCGGGTAAGGCAGTGGAGAACTTTCAGAGGGGAATTAACAGGAGATGACTGCTAGCTGACATCCAGAACTAGAACAGTCTACACCAGTGAGCGAAATAAAGGGTTCAGTTCGACATTCCAACCACCTGAAGATGGTCAGATTCTATAGTAAATGTAAATAATGCTCAAAATAAGTTTAGATTGGTGTGAACAGGACGATATGTGCACCTATCATCTATCCGAAATTTGTTGTAATTGATGCATATATTGAAGTATTTAAAATCTTTAGCAATTACATATTGTGAATATTCCTGCTAGCTGCCATTAACATCATTCCAATTAGTGACTATAGAAATTTTGGTTGTGAACGTTGATATTTAAGATCATTCCTATCTCAAATATGAATACCTATGTAACCAATATATAATTATTGTAATCAGGTCTCGGTAGGGGAAAAAAGAAGGCCGTTTTCTGTTAGTCAATTTCTGATTAATCCTAACCGTCTCCTGAGGGTGAAGTATAGCCTTATTGGCTGGTCGCACGTTGGTGAAGCATCTCATCAATTATTGCTTCCAAGTCTTAAAAAAACAAAAAAAAAAAAACGAGAATTGATTGGATATAAAGAAACTTCCCAGTACCCTTTTTCGCTGTAGGCAGTTTTATATGTTATCTTTTTCGGCACTCCCTGTGACACTTACAAAAACAGTTCATTGAGCGAAAGGAGTTCATATCTAAAATACTGTTAATTTTCGATGTTATTCATGTCCTTTCGCTAATTTTTGCTTCTGTTCTGACGGCATCAGTCTCCGGCGTTCTGGAGACAAATTAATCTTTTGCATAACGTGTTTATGCTCGTGTACTTCCTATTTTTACATCTCTGCTATGAACATATTTATTATGTTATATTTTGCAGATTCATTTCCTTGAAACGGGCGATATTTTGTTTGCAACTGTTGGATTACTCTAAGAAATGTCAAAATAAATACGTTTCTATTGCGAATACCTTTCCCAGAACATCTCACCTGATATCTTAAGCCTTTTTACAAGAAGCTCTGCATGCGGTTGTCTTGAAATTTGTTTCAGTGTTTTTTTACAGCAATTTAATATGAACAATCCTTTTTCATTTTGATCATCTGTGCCACGAAATATCGTTCCCACATGAGGTAACAGCAGGTTTCAGCCCCAAAGAAGTTCAATTTAGTTTGTTTTTTTTTTGCAATGGCGAAATTGCGTTCCTAATGTGGAAAATAGTATAAAAATATAATGCTAAAATTAACTGGATATTTTATTACAGTAATTTCGAAAAACATTTCGACTTAAATAGCAACGATGTTCAATGGAGAAGCGTAACGAAAAGAACATGTGCTGCAATGAAAGATATTATCTCTAATGTTTACTGCTCTGTCCGCAAAGCATGACAGCAAATGCAGAGTACTAAGACCATTCACAAAGAGAGCCTACGGAGACATGTATAATCCGACCAACATTTCCATACATTTCTATGTGCACGACCAGTGTACGTATATATATATAAAATATATATAAAATATATAATATATATATATATATATATATATATATACATAAAATATATATATATATATATATATAATATATATATATATATATATATATATAATATATATATAATATATATATATAAAAAGTTTTGGTTACTCGTTTTTCAAGCACACCCCTCTGCTAAAGCATCTAGTTAGTCCATACTGTGCATATCCCGGTCAGGCAATTTTGTACTTATTTAACATCCAGATTTCAATCATACTGCAGCTGTGAGAGAACGCATTATCTGTCGTGATAAACTGTTTTTGAGCAGGCATGGACCCGATGACATATGACTACGTGCAAGGATAACACTCGACGGCTCCAAGACATTTACATTTACGCAAAGATTGATATGATCGACTGGCACTTTCCGAAAGTGTGACACGTCCACTGTGACCGACTCCAGTGACATCAAGAAATGACCATCGCGTGATTCGAACCCCGGAGGTATAGTTAAAGGCTGATGTTCTAACCAATCTGCCATATGTATATATTTATTATAAATCTTTTAAAAAATATGTTTCCATCGCTACACAGCAATTACCATATTTCAAAAACAGGAGCTACAAAATTCCAATTCAATTATAGAAATTAAATTAAAATGAAGTATCTAGTTATGTTTCATCCTCAAGCCAATTTTAGAATAATTTTGAAATTTACGAATCTTTATACGCATATACATTCGTAATATTCCTTTCAATGGATATATACCAATCATTTTAATAAGAGGCGGTAAGTTATTCATTTCCATTACAACTATTGTATATATATATATATATATATATATATATATATATATATATATATATCATTACATGCAAATAAAGACAGTAAAGCGAAAGATAAAAGTGTAAAAGAAAATTCCTCTTAAGAAATGAGAACAAGATGAATCAAGACGACAACATGACGGTTAACGTTGCATTTGAATTTTTTAAGATCAAATTTGGGTGGAAAATCTTATACGTTCACTGAAATATGGCGAAGCTATGTGTCAGTGTTGTTGGTTTGAATATAGCATATTATTCTAAGAGGTTCACAAAACGCGAAAATGAAAATTCTGTGAACGAATGTACTGCAATAATAAGTAAAAATATAATTTGAATCTCATGAGAAACTATAATATTATATAGAATTTGAGAACATATTAGTTCGTTATGCACCGTTATAGCTTACGTATACGATAATATTCCATTCTCGATAATTCATAGGTTTCGTTTACTTTAGAACACATATTCTTAATTTACTTTGTATCTTTTCTAAGCAACACTTAAAATTTGTGTTTCTTTAGGTCTACTGTACTGAGTTTCTTCTGCTCATAAAATCACAAGTCTGGGGGATCACGTGAAGACTGTCTTCACTTCAACTCACAATTACAATTTCGCGACAAAGTTTTTTTTTTTTTTCTTTTTTAATCCTTTCACCCCAATCAAGGCAATAAAAGCCACCGAGACGTAAGGCTTACTGAGATTGAAAAGGTTTCTTCTATCTAATTATTTTGCCTTCTCCTTTGTTTGCAATTCAAATTTTCCCTTCTCATAAAATGGTTACCACCCAAGGCCAGTGATATCTGTCTACACTCTTCTATAACCCATAGATGAGAAGAGATAGAAATATGTATTTGATAGAAAGTGAATTCGATAGACTAACCTGACTTTTTAACTTGTTTCACAGATACCAATTTTGTTTAATCATTTCACCCAATGCGAAGAAATAAAGCCACTAAGACGCAATGGGTTACTGCGTACATCGTTAAAAGATCAAAGATAACTGGGAAGCAACAGTATTTTACAAGCGAGGAAAAGAAACTGTTAGCATAGAACTAACGGTTCCATCTAGCCAATTCAACCGTAAAATGACGAGACCATATAGTGTGTGTGAATGGTTTAATGATTAAGCTAGGATCCTTGTTCAACGATTAACGCCAACAGTATTATTTTAGACAGGATTCTCAGCACTGGATTTGTTTGTCCAAGATATAATTTATAGTTTCATTCACATCCAAGTATCCAGCCGCGGTGTTATGATGTTAATATTCCATTATTTGGAGGACATCTTGTTTTTGTCCTGATTAAAACAGCTTGGTTCTTTTCTTTAAGAGTATAAATAAATTACACTAATCGATATCACACATCATTGTCTTTTATTAGAAAATAATTTCCATCTTGATTAATTCTATCAATTCTGATTAGGTATTGCGAATATCGATTAAGTTGTTTGCCAACTGACCCATTATGAGAATTTAAAAAAAAAAATGAAGAAAAACCAAACAGAAACAAAATGTGTTTCCGACAGAAAAAATAATATTAATCATGAAATAAAAAAAAACTAAATAAAATAATTTGAGTTTTCAATTCGAAGCTGACACATTCTAGCCACACTCTCTGTGAGATTGCTACTGATAAAAACAAATAAAAATCTCGACATTACTTAGCAAGAGCATAAGTTTAAAATATGGTTTGGGATCCAACTGAGAGCAAAAAAACAAAAACAAACAAAAAAAAACAAACAAAAAAAGAACAACGAAGGGATGGAAAACTCTCTCCGATTGGCGGTAACACAATATCCCTTGTGAATCGGCAGCAAAGAACAAGAGATCACCTCGATTGATGATCTGTGAGAGTGGATCATTAGCCTGAAACCTATTAGTTGAATTATATGAAAATTGCACTGTATATTTTCAGTCTGTAGAATTAGCTCTCAATTATGTTCATTGATAAAAATGAATTCATTTTGAAAAGGAAAAGAATAGTTTTATTTTAAATACCTCATCTTTATATCATTCGGCTATACAAATATCTAAGTTAGTGTAATTTCTTTTAATTTGGGACATTGTTTGATTAACGCCCCCCCCCACCTATGTGGCGGGGTATTGAAAAGCTTCTTCCTATTTTATTTTTTTGGCTAGAGTAGTGATAAGATATATCTTCTTGCCCTGTTGGCATGTAAGTACCTTAGAGCTAAGTACCTGAAGGATTCTTTGAACTCTCCAAAACATTAACTTCATTTCTCGTATTCTATTTTGTAACATGTCCGAAAAAATATTAATTAAGGGTTGATTGTTTCAATGCCATTTTTTTTTTTTTTATATTTGGCTGGACTCGCATGAAACCGCCTGTATTGCTTGGCATAAAAACCACAAGGAGTCCAAAAATATTTAAGAAAAAATGTCTACACATCGCAACAAATGTAGTCAGTCCCGCAACATTTATACATAAAATATTTTCTTTAAAAATTGATAACTGAAAGAATAGCACATATGAAAGCCCTGGGATTTCATCTAAAGCGAGTTCGGTTTCCTATAACGCTGTGATATAAAGAATGGACATTTGTGGTCACATTTAAATTCCAGTGAGAATTATACGTTTTATAAAAAAAAAAAAAAAACAAGCAAAATTTTTGTTGAGAAATGTTATGAAAATTTAAAGAGCGTGACCCATTTCTGCTATGCTGTAAATTCGCAAGCACCAGGTCAAACAAAAACAAAAACAAAAACAAAAAAAAAAAAAAGGAAAGAATACCACCACATCTTTCCTGAAACAGTTCAATTAAATCTTTCAACTCTTTACACTGCTGAAAAACGTTTACACGGCCATGTAGATGATGAAGTATTTTCCATCTACATCTCCTGATCCACGACCTCAACATCGTATGCCCTTCGTTACATTTTCTTTTCAATTTCTAACTCTTTTTTTTTCTATCTCTGTCATGTCAAGGAAAATGTTCAAATAAGTTACATTTCTTAATTTCACAACATAATATCATTACAGCTATGACACGCCATATACACCGAGTTGGGGGATCAAACAGTCCGAATCCCTATCGTACTGCATTGGAAAGGGTAGCGTTCCACCCAGACACCACCTTCCCCAGAAATGTTACGTTAAGATGCAAACTCCCGAATGGATGCTTTCCCTCACACGTTAAGATTAACCTATTCGATACCAGTGTCAAGGGCTATCTCCCCTACATATCTTCATAATATAGACATATTACGCCCTCCTGGCACGGTCGTACAACAGCCCCATTTTGAGGGCATCTGCCTTCAGTCATATATGGATGGCCAGTACTGTTAGAAAATCTATGTTTATTTTTAATATCTACAATGCGATGAATATATATATATATATATATATATATATATATCAAAGAAAAACAGACCACTTTAAGGTTCCATTATAATAATTTATTTCGCCAGAGCCCTTTTAAGATAGGCTAGATCATCAGATAACTCTACCAAAAAATGAAACGAAAGATAAAATGAAAATTTACACTTTTGACGGGTAGTATTAAGTTTAAGTAATTTAACAGAGAGGGTAGTGAGGAGTGGTGTGAGAGACATGGTCGAGTTTAGAGAGGGTTTATTTTAATATTTCTTTCAATCATACTTAGTACTGGGGAAGGAGGGACCAGACCTTGATCGATTTAAACGGTTAACAGAAGTGATATATTGAAATGGTAGGGGAAAAGAGAGAAAAAGAAAAAAGAAAAGGGGAAGTAAAGAGAAAGAAGCGGCAATTAGGTTTTACGCAGGAAGAAGAGGAGTGGTATATTTTTAGCAATCCATGTAAAAAATACATGTTAATGTTTGATAGTAATTTAAATGTTAAAAAAATACGAAGAAACTAATTTGATGCTTGCTATTAATTTAAATATTTAACTCTTTTGCAAATAACTTAGGGATTTGATGTAACTTAATTACTGTATTTATTAACACATTCATAGAGAACACTTTAAAAGAATTTTTAAAAATATAACAGTTTACTGATAGTAACCTTTTAATATTGAAAATGACAGTTAAGGTAACATCTTTATCAGTTTGAATCTAAATATATATTCATTCGAGCATGTATGGTTGAATAATTTTGACACATCTATTTGTTTTTATTAAAAAAAAAGTAAATAAATATGTTGGTTACACTCCAACAATTTTATCAAGGAGACTTGTACTACAGATATCAGACTCAAGGTCAGTTTCACAACATTTAAAGTAACAGTGCTGTTCACATTCACACTTTAGATGAATATTAAGCGACAATACAAGTATATTAAACGACGAAAATACAAAAAAATCTTCAAATTCTGAAAGCTCTCTGTATAAAATATTACAACACTAAATAAAAATTATGAGTATAGCAACAAAGTTTTAAATATCTATAAAGGCAAGGTTTAAGATAACTAAATTTTAATTTTTCAAAAAATTGTAATTATGACAATATTTTAGATACTTATTTTGTAGATTTTAGAAACAGATTTTAATGTAAATATTGGTAAATTTTTGAATTAAGAGAGCGCGTTCATGCGCAAGTACAAAAATTCATAACTGCCCATTGTATTAATTAAATAATGGAGATATCCTTCCACACACATATATATATATATATATATATATATATATATATATATATATATATCAGGGGTAACAGCAAAATTGTCCATCCCACAAAAAGTTTAATATCTAAATATAGTTAAGACCACTAAACTACATGATTTTGTTTTGTTTATAGATTTTCAGATAAGAAGTTTAGCCATCTTGAAACCACTTGTCAAATCACTGAAAACCCTTTGAGTTATTCAGCTAGAAAGGGATATATATATATATATATATATATGTGTGTGTGTGTATGTATATGCAATTTATTATATATATTATTAATATATTATATATACGCAATACTTATTGGAAAACGCCCAATATCAGTGTTAGAGCTAACATGTTTAGTTGGATTGACGTGAGTTTGTTACCCTGGGTTTTATAGTCGTCTGACAAACTGATTAATTTTTAAATCCCAAATTTCAAAAAAAAAAAAAAAAAAAAAAAAAAAAAAAAAAAAACAGTTTGTCTGACGATCGCAAAAGCTTGAAACACCGGTTCAGAAACTCCCATCAATCCAAATAATATATATTTCTTAAACACTATTTTAGCTGATACGACTATACGAGTAAAAGTTTTTTTTTTTTTTTTTTATTAAAGAGTATATTTATTTTCGTCTGCTGGCCTGAATTTCATATATATATATATATATATATATATACGAGTGCGATATTATTCAATAGAATCTGAGCTGAAATATATAGACAAATATGAGAATGACCTAGTTCTAAATGCAACATTTCATTTGGGGCAAAAATATTGAGAAAATTTGAACGCTTGACATCTATCCAATTTCCGTGTCCAGTTCTAAAGTTTCTTATTTACAAACTTATATTTATTTACGTTTCGATATTTCACGTAGTTCGTACTTGGAAAATACTTCTCAAATATCAGTCATTTTTGTTTTAATTGTTTTTATTAATAGAAAAATATCCTGAGCTGTTACAAGGAGATCTATTATAAATTCTGTTTGTATCTCCCTCCCTCCCTCTCTTCAGTAGTTACTTCCTTAGTTTTCACGGCCGTTACGCGCTGCCAGCACTTCAGAAATAATATAGTGTTTTTTTGTTTTTTTTTTGATCGCGTGAGTACACGTAGCTAACTTATCAGAGACGCTACTAGATTCTCGAGAGAAAATGAAAGAAAGAACGGAAGATTAACGTGTTTAGCGTTCGTTTCAGTGAAATGGAAAACATTTGTCAATTTCAAGTCTTTTCTTTTGTACACCGTTACTTATAAATAAATCTATTAATAAAAATGATTGCAAGACAGGTTTTCGGTGAAAATTAAATAAGCAAATGCGTTATTTTCATGATTAAATTATTTCTTCGTAAATCGATATTTGTCTCGCAAATGTGTGCTTTTCTTTCATCCATCTCTTACATTTCATTAGGAATTTAAAGCTGTCAGAATTTTACTTTGAATATCCTATAACATTTCGTACATTGTCCTTTCGAAACGTCAGTAATCATGGCTTTGCGCAACTTCCTACACATTTACGGACTATACAAAATCTCTTCCTTTACAATAATTACCAATGCCTTTTCTTCCATCCATTTACATAAACTCGTGGAGGTAGTTTTCAATTTGATTCCTAATACCTCTCTTGCTTTCGTTATCCCCTGGCACGTTTAATTTTTTTTCAAATCTCCCTTTCCTCATGAAGCGTATTAGCAATTTCAGCTGACTCTTTTAGATTCTACGCATACGTGTCTTTTTGTTAGCATTTAACTTAAATCGTCTATGTTGCTCTCATCTTCCGTCTATTATATTATCAACATCTTTCTTTATCAGTGGTCGCAAATCGCTTGTGTGAGGAAAATGCTATATATGAAAACCATTTCGTAATGTTTTTTTGTTTGTTACTAAGAAAAGTTTCCTGATTCTCATTACTTTTAGTTTTTAGAAGTTATGTTTCCGATAGGCCTTCAGATCAAGGCAACATTTTCAGTTGTCCGTTTTAAATACTGTCCAGAAAGTTATGCGTCTGTATTTGCCTTGTTTTAATGTCTCAGATTCGTCGCTCTCTTCGTGAACTATTACAATTGTGTCGATAAATAATAATATCAGATCCGACTTGTGGTACTTTTAGAATCAACTTGTTCTAGAGGATGAACAGATCCAGTAAGAAAACGCATATGTCTTACGTTTTTTTCTTCTTTTCTTTTTTGGGTACTTAAATTCTCTTGTATTTGTATCATCGTTTATTTACTTTTTTTATTCATTATCTATGTATAGGCGAAGGTAATAAAATGTTTTACTGTTAATCCTTGTTTTACTAGGAATTTCCACTTCATCCGAGAAATATCTTAAGGAAGTCTAGTTTTCTCCGATTGATTGATATAAAGCATAAAAACCTGGAGCAGAACCTGCGTCTTTTCCCACTTAGTATTGAGGCAAAACACCAGAGAACCAACATAGACACCTGTGTTAGTGATACGGATTTCGTTGCTCCAAAGACATGCTTTGACCCATGGTCATCATTTGACGTATACTTTGTTGGGGTTACCGATCTGGTGTTACAGGTGGTCCTATGAATTCACACACACACATCATGACAATGAAATATTTCTACTTAATTCGCTACGGCTCCGTCAGCAGTCTATAGATTTCATCGGCTGCATAAGATGCAAATCAATGACACCTCTGCTAAAGTGGCCGCCTTCATCTTCCATCTTCGGCGAACTCGAGTACGGACGACCAATATTTATCTATAGACATAAGTATAGACAGGACAAATAATATCCTATATACCCAAATTCTGACTCGACAAATAATGTCCTATAGACCCATGACATGACAAATGATGACCCAAGTACAGACACGACAAATAATGCCCTATAGACCCAAGTCCAGACACGACAAATAATGGCCTATAGACCTAAGTACAGACAAGACAAATAATGCCCTATAGACACAAGGACAGATGCGACAAATAATGTCCTATAGACTCACGTCCAGACACGACAAATAATGCCCTATATACACAAAGACAGACACGACAAATAATGCCCTATATACACAAAGACAGACACGACAAATAATATCCTACAGTCCCAAGTACAGACACGACAAATATTAATTTACAGACTCAAATAGAATATATTACATCAAGCAGTTTAAGAATGTTTGATATGCTGTAAACTATGCCACATTTAACGAAATCTGCTTTGTGAATTTATAAGACTGGATGCATATTTTACTTATAGGTAGAATTTTACAGTCTTATAGGTCCAACTGGCGAAACTTGCTATGATTATTCTAATAGGTTCACAAAGCGGCAAGTGCTAATTAAGACTAACAGAATGGTGTGAACAATAAATAGAATAGTGCATGTTGAATATTATTTCTCATTTAAGGATATATCAATTTAATATTCTTATAGGCTTGATAATATTCCTATCAAGATATCAATTCCTATGTTTCACTTACTTTATAGTTTTCCACGCATATCTTTTATTCAATTTTTATCTTTTCTCAATGACACTTTATTTTTTATGGCTACTGAGCCGAGTTTCTTCTCGGCATGAAATCACAATCCTGGGGCTTCACGTAAAGACTGTCCTTATTTCAGCTCATTACAACCCAAATTGGCGACAAATTAATCCTCCTCTAGTTTTAGTTATCATTAATGCCTTTCCTGATGACATCATATTGTGACATCCGAAACCCGATCGAGAGTCTTATCCCGGTCACGGCGCCAACTGCGACGTCGGCCACTCCCGTTCGTTCGTTCGGGTGGGTGTCGCTCCAATCTTTTGGCGATTCGGATGGGAATCGAGTTAGATCCGATAACAGCCTCGTCGTTCCCAACTCGCCTCCAACGCCTAGTTACCGAAGTAACTACTTTGATTCCCAGTCTGCCTACCCACGTTGTGAATTGATCTAGAGAGAGGAAATCAATCAGTCGTCGGGGCCGTAATGCAAGCTGAGTTCGAATGAGGGTGGTATCACACAAATAGATGTGAGAGAAAATAAAATAACAACTCGAAAAGTTCAAGGCACCAAAAAAAAGGATAACAATACTTTATATCTGATGCTGGATACAGGGTCACGTCTATCTCCCAACCCGCTCTGTGGATTCGTGACACGTTGTTTTGTTTTTTTTTGTTAGGCGAGTCTTAACATCTGTCTGTCCTTTAAGAAACTGGTTCTTGGTGTGTCTTCAGGCGAAATTCACAAAACTTATTTTGGTGGTGTGAGTCTAAGTCGTTCTTCAAAAAAATAAATTGTTCTTGGTTAGAAGATGAGTTCGGAATTTGCGCGAATCTTGGTCAGCTCTTCGTGGTGGGTCTTCAGAGCTCTCAACTGGAACTCTCTCTCGAACTGAACTGCTTTTCACTCGCTGCGACTCTGCTTATATGGACGCCGACCAAAACCGGGGTGGGCTTGTCGGGGTTTGAGGTTCCTTGATAATTCTAAACCCACAATCCACTTCTTTGTTTTCGGTCAGGAAAATTTTATTATTTTCTATTTTTGGAAGTCTTTCTTCTTCCCACCTTCTTCTGTTCTCATATTGGTATCTCACCATGCCCTCAGAGGGTGTCAACGGGTTTCCCCTCTCTCTCACAGTGGTATCTCACACCTATCCCTTCAGGAGGGCGCAACAGGCCTCCCCTACTTCTTCATAATGATTACCTCCGCCTAACGCTCATGCCACCATCCAGCCAATGGGCGCTTAGCGGCGTGGATGTGGCCAGACTAGCCTCGGTTTAAAAAATCTTGCTCAAAGAAAAAAAAAATATCTTCCTTTTTCTTTTTTTTTTCTTTTTCTTTTCTTTCTCTTTCTTTCCTTCTCCCCGACAACAAACCTTAGACTCTTATCATAGTCAAATGTCTTGGACTTTATCACCCAAGGCCTTCTCCAAACAAGTGGGTGGTCAATTGGACGTATTTGCATTCTGTTGTTAATTAACTGTTCTGATAAAATAATTTCGCTATCATACCCAGCCCTGACGATAAACAGGTGTTTTTCCCAAATGACATGGAGGTGGTTCCACGGACATTTTGGTTTCGATCAAGCTTGACCTAATTAATTTTTATCTCCCAGCACCCTGCAGGAGGTCTCTTGTCCAACTTGAAAAAATCTTTTTTTATCATTGCCATGAGCAGATTGGATATATCTTACTCGCTGCCCCGTAACATAAATCAGATTAAATTCTGTGTTTCACCTTCTCGACAATGGAAATAAAAATCTCACCACTTTCCCTGTCAGAAAAACAACACCGCTTAGTGTCCTTTTCGTGATGGCTTCTTATCACCTAAATTTAATTCTCACCTTTCTTTTCTTCTTCTTTCTAGCGACTTAAATAGTGTTACAACAAGAACAATCGCTATGCCTCAGGCGTGAATATTTTTTTCAAAAAGGTATTGCTGTATATAATCTTGTAAAATAATGTGTTATGGTCCGTTTCCTTGTACCACGGTGATAGTCCAAGGTAGAACCAAACAGAAGAACCTGAACACGGATATGGAATAACACAATTATCTTACAAACAGGAATATATACAGAGAAGTAGGAAAGTGTTAGTACGAACAATCAGGGTTAGTAGTAATTGTCTGAACGCGACTTTGTTTCGGACTGCCTCTGACTCAACTGACTGACAGACTCCTGACGGACTTCACTCCAGACTTCAGACTGAACTTCAGACTTCAGACGGAACTCTGAATTGCCTGCTTCCTCTTGAGGTGCAGTATTTATTACGTATGGAATAGTCCATTATTTTATTATGGGTAAGGTTCCATAACAAAATGTATTGCCGGTAATATTTTTTTTCCAAAAATGCATTGCTGGTAATTTTTTTTTTTCCAAAATATATTGCTGATAATATTTTTTCAAAAATGTTATGTATTTGCTGGTAATGTTTTGTTTTTTGTTTTGTTTTTTTTGTTTTGTTTTTTTTTCAAAAATATATTGCTGGTAATATTTTTTTTCCAAGTCGGTTCCATAAGGCAAGGTAATAATCTGTTTCAAAAAAAATTATTGCTGGTTATATATATATATATATATATATATATATATATATATATATATATATATATATATAAAATATATTGCTGGTATTTTTGCTATAAAATTTTATTTTTATACTTTCTTATTTTTCGTGTAAAAGTTGGTTTAATCGCTCTTCATCGAACTCAACTGGATGGCCAAAACGATGTGGCGTCTTTGAGGTCAAAATTTCCATTTTTGAACTTGGAATGCCAATCACGAGCGGTTCTTTCAGGTATGACATCCTCTCCGTACGCAGCACTCTCGTGGTGGGCGGGGGTCTTTTTAATATTAACATTCGCATAGATTGTTCTACTGTCGAACTCTCTGTCTTTGCCGAAGGGCAAAGTTTCGTCCGTGGAGGTAGACAGACCCTGAACCCGCTTATGCGGGTTCAAAGGATATCTTTTTGGCCGAGCCCACTGTCTCGGAGAACCCACGGTAAACTCGGCCTTGTGCTACATACATCCCTCGAATAGAGTGAATGCTGGGTCAACTGACACACACTCACTAGTCATGTAATACTCTTCTGTTGTACTTACTGTTTAATATATGATATATCTGCAACACTTGTTTTGTTATTTCTTTAACCATTTACTTGGTCACAACAAGAAACTATGGCAATGCATAGATAATAGTAATAAGAAGAAGAAGCGATGGCAAGATAAGTTTCTTTATGGTTAATACTCTACTCCTACCAAACAAGCTGATGTAGACTAACCCTGTACCCATCAGTGGTTACGTAGTGCAGGATTAAAAGCTGAAACCACAGGTTTTATTCTTGTTGCACAGACCAATGATTACTAACTAGAAATTACCAAACACACATAGTGAAAAACAGTGATGATCCGAAATGCAGATTCTGTGATCAATATACTTAAACAATTGATTATCTTGTATCAGGTTGCACTGTGTTAGCATCGACTGTCACAGTGTCACAGAACAATAAAA
>OZ010602.1:47258205-47333205 GCA_963932145.1 Acanthosepion lycidas
TCGAACTCTCCAACTACTTTTCGCTCGCTGCGACTTTGCTTATATGGACGCCGACCCAAACCGGGGTGGTCTCGTCGGGGTTTGAGGTTCCTTGATAATTCTAAATCCATAGTCCACTTCTTTATTTTCGGTCAGGAATTTTCCACTCTTTTCCATTTTTGGAAGTCTTCTCTTACCCCCACCTTCTCTTATTCTCATATGGAGCGTCAACGGTTTTCCCACTTCCCCGCAGCAACTTCTCATACGTACCTCTCAATGGGCGGCGGCGGGCTCCCCCCTTGCGTCACATGATCACCTCCGCCTGGATCTCGTTAATATTCAGCAAATGGCGTTCAACAGTGTGGGCGTGACCAGACTAGCCTTGTTCTTAAAAAAATATATATTTTGCTCAAAGAAAAAAAAATTATCTTTTTCTTTTCCTTCTTTTGTTTCTCTCTTCTTCTCTGGTCGCCAAGAGGACAATACGACCCGTAGAGTAATAATCTCAATTCTTATCCTAACGTCACGGCATATAAAATTGTTCAATCAGATTTTTGCCAGCACCAAGAGGCTAGTCAACCAGACACACTCATTCTTTGGCGCCAACGAAATATTGTTTCGCTGTCATATTCAAATTCCAACACAGTCCAGATGTGTTTTCTCTCAATGACTCCTCCCATCGACAAAGACCCAACCTAGAATTGGCTCTCTTTGTGTGTGGTCAACAGATGACCTATTAAATTGTTTGCCATCATGGCACACTTAAATCTTCATCTATTTAAAACTCTGTAACCACCTGGTGTTTGTCAATTAGCTTTATGACAATGGCCATAAGAATTTTCACCATTCTTCATTACCAAAATAACATTGCCAGATGTCCCTTCTCGTGGGTGGCCTCACTTTTATCATCTAAGTTAAGTCTCGCCTCTCTTTTTCTTTCTTTTTTTCTCACAGGGAATTTTCACCAACCTCCGATAATTTGCTTGCCACCATAACACAGTTAAATCTTTATCTATTTAAAAAAACTATGTATCAACCTGGACTTTGTCATCTAGCCCTACGACAATGGCCGTCAGAATTTTCACCATTTTTTCCATTATCAAAATAACATTGCCAAATGTGTCTGTCGTTGGTGGCCTCACTTTATCATATAAGTTAAGTCTCGCCTCTCTTTTTCTTTCTCTTTTTCCTTTCCTTATTTTTTCCCTCTTTTTGCGCCCCTAAATGGTGTCCCAATCTCTCAACTTGGTATCTACGCTGACGACACAACAATTTACTTGATAGTCAAAGTCAAAATGGCATGTCCAAAACGTTTATCAGTTCGTAGTTATCAGGGGTAAAAGATGACTTGTTAATTTTAATGCTTATAAAAATAAACTTTTCTTCATTAATCTGAGAGACTACTTGCTGCCTTCTCTCAGTATGGCTGATGCTATTCTCCAGGAAAGAGACACGTTGTATCTTTTCAAGCTCAAGTTCTCTGCTGATATGAAGTAGAATAACTCTTCTATTTACATTATTTGGACTATTGTCCTCATCTTTGTTGCCATATTCATCACAACGTTTCGGCCGTTGTATGCTCCGGCCTTCTTTAGGTGGCTGGAAAGTCGAACGTTACGTCTTCTCGAACTCACGTTCTCTGCTGATATGAGGTGGAATAACTATACTATTTGCATTATTTGGACTATTGTTCTCATCTTTGTTGCTATAGTTATCACAGCGTTTCGGACAATAGTCCGAATAATGTAAATAGTGTACATAATACCTCATCTCAGAAATATAGACACATACTGGAATAACTATATTGAATCCATTGCTAGGTCAGCTGCTAAGAAGCCAGTTCAATGAATACCTAGAGATTTTGAGTATACACTGGCTTTTTGATTCAGGAATTTACGATTGAGATGTCTAGATCTAGCCGTCAATTTTATTCTAACACTTGCGCCTCTCTCTTTTAGAACTCCCTTTTCTAGTCAACTTAAATGCACAAACATTTAAATTCAACATCAATCGCTATTTACTGCCCATCTGATTACTCTTTTCTCTTTGTGTTCACCATTATCGTTTATGCTTCTAATTCTTCCTCACCCTGTCACCTCTTGTGATTTTGTGGCATTGCTGTCTTGCTTGGGGGAGATTACGATTTCGACCCAAGCAAGGCAATAAAGCCACTAATACGCAAGGTCATTACTGAGAATGAAAGAAACATCGAGAGCCATAAAAGAGTAGGATTCCAGGAAACAGAAGACGAGGACTGACATTGCCATTCAAAATCTTTGACGATCGGAGTTGATAGGAATCTAGGAAGTCGGAAGAGTTCCACACGCGAACAGTGTTAGTAAAGAAACTTTTAGCATTGACCTAAGGAGTACACCTAGCAATTCCAAAAGGGATATTCGAAGGCCTTGTTGACAATCAAATAGGGAGCGTAAATTCGTGTAAAATTGACGTACAAACGACGATTACTCATGAGAACAACTACCGTGATAATATTTATAGACTAATTTAAAAGCCTACGTATCGGGTGGCATTAAATGTAGCTCCTGCCGAGGGCTCTTAATTGGGCCTTCATCACAATAGGTAGGGAGGAGTAAATGCGACAGGCAACAATAAACTACAGATTAATTCAAAATTGGTTGCTGCATTTAAGTATTTCATTAATATTTAATATTTACCTTTTAAAACTTTAAGGAAAATTATTCTGCCGCTACTTAATTTAAAGAAAATTTTATGTACGTAGGTACTTACTTTCCGTAACAACAATTATTTTTATTTCAAGAGTGACTTTCACAGTTAATTTCGATTATTTGCAAATTTATTTTCAAGTTATAAAAATTATCGTACAAAAAATCCTTCGCAAAAATAACCTTAAAACGATCTACAAAAACAATCATAGTAATGAAAACTTGGGGAAAAAAATTCAGGATTGCGAGTTCGTATCCGACCCGAAATGTTTTTAATTTGCTCATAGATTCAGCCCGAGTTCAGAATGGTGTGATATATTGAGCTACGAGAAAATTTGAAAAAATCTGACTGACACACTGACATTTTCCTTTATTATATCGGGGATTCGGATGGAAGCTGGCTCACAGCAGTGGGGAACTGAATGAAGCTGAGATTCCAGGTTAGGACTGATAACATTGCGGATTCTTTTAATTTTGTCAAGAATCTCTAGTCACGTGGCAGAAACCTATCTATCAACATCATATAACCGCGCGTAAGGTAGACTTATAAATATGCAAGATAGACACTGTCAAAACATATCTAGCAAAATATAGTGAGCCATATTTTATAGCAATGGACTTAGCAATTGATTCAATATAATCATTCTTTGAATCTTTATGGCAAAATGACAAATAAGACTTGTCAGTGAAATTTTATCTGCAATGTATTTCCTGTGAAAGAGATGTAATCAGATATTTTGTCTACTTACATATATTCTTTCAACAACACTCACTCAGAACTCTTTGTAAGTTTAGACAAGTCGACATCGACGTCTTTTGCTGGCATAACCTACATTACGTTAACGGAAGCAAAATTTTCTTTTCTCTGTCTTCGCGCCTCTCCAGTGATTTTCTTTACCATTTTTGTGATGCGTCACAAAATAAAACCAATTAAAGCCATTGTCCCATGACACTTTCTCGAACTGAGAAAGCTGTTGCAATTTTCTTCCTGCATGCAACTGGCTTTGGTGTACTAACTTTTTATTCGACGTGTTATTTATCAACACTTCCCTGACATTGTCACGATATCTTCTGTGGTTCTATATCCGTGATTCTACCACCAACTTCTTTTTCTGACTGGTGATAACCATAGAAATTGAAAAGAAATTTGGCGTCTGTTATCCTTTAAGTAACATTCTTTTCCACTACTTTCCTGGGACCATTATACTAAAGTGTGAATGTGTCTGCTTACACCAGAAAATCAAATTGGATATTCTTTCGCGGGAATAAAGGTTTGTTTTAATAGTCTCAAAGAGCACTAAATGTATAGTCTGAATTAACTACTTTTATTCCCTTTCGTAGGGTCATTCAGTTACCTACTTTTCAGCGAAGAAGCGAAAGCAAATGAGGTGAGAGGTGGAGAGAAGTTCATTTTTTTTCTCATTCATCGCAGTTTCAAATCAATGTGTTTGCTAACACACAAAAATTATCACAGAAACATTTGATAGGGCAAAATCGTTTTAAAAAGCAAAGTCTGGCTTTGCCCCTAACTGATATTTAGTTATTTCTAACAATTCACGGCCGAATAAAAATCAATCAAACCCGTGACATCAAGTCTCATCAATTTCTTATTTTACCATTTTTTTCTACTGGGAAGAGACGATGTCACTCAGTAAATTTGAACTAATAACGCTACTGTAATAATTAAATGTAAATCAATGCGGAATTAGCTAAGCCTTTCATATCGCAAAGTCGTCTTTTAAACAATATAGCTTTCGTTTCTCTAGGTCATCTTCTGATGTATTAATGGTTACTGCCTTAGGTAAGAATAGTGGAGCGCCGGTTGTTGTTCTGGACATCTCGAAAGCGTTTGACAGGACTTGGTATACCGGTATTCGTAACAAGATGAAACGTTATGGGGTCGCCGGACGAATTTTGAAACTGATTCAGTCTTATGAATTTGTCATATGAAAGTGATCCTGAAGGCCATTCCTCTATATCAATTCGGACCATTAGAGGTGTCCTCTAGGGCTCTATGCTTCGTACTACTTTGTTTCAGATTTTCATTAACGATGGAATCAGATCTCAACTTGGTATCCCTGCCGATGACTCAACCTTTTACTCCAGTCTCGATAGTAAATCTGATCAGTTCTATAAATTCATATTTTCGGCTGATGACTGTTCATAACTGGGGAAAGAATACCTTATTAATTTTAACGCTTCAAAAACAAAACAGTTGTCTATTAATCATCTGAGAAACTCCTTTGTGCCATCAGTCAACATGGTTGATGCTAACGTCAAAGTGAGTTGTTGCACCTTCTCGCGGTAATGTTCTCGGTTGATATGGAGTGGAAATACTATAATGAATTCATTACTTGGTCAGTGGCTAAGAAAGCTGTTTCACTGCGTCGTGCTACACAATACTTCTCTCCACAATCTATCTTACATATCTGTAAATCTAACATTAGTCCATGCTTAGAATATTGCTGCCATATTTGGTCCTATGTCTTTGCTATTTACGTTGAGCTACTTAATAAGACCCGAAGTAAAATCTGCAATATTATTGGTCCTGATCTGGCCGCTCAGCTCCACTCACTTTCCCACAGCCGCAAGGTTGCCTCTGTCTTTTCTATAAATACTTTCGTGGCAATTGTTCAGATGAGTTCTTCGCTATGATATCTCGACTTTTTTTTTAAACTTTAAGCACCAGTACTAGACTGGCATTGAAATCCCATCATTTACAGTTAAGCTAACTAGATGTAACCGTAATTTCTATGTTAACAGTTTCTTTTCTCGCTTATGGCTCTTTCTTACGGCTCCATGCTTTCTAATCAACTTTGATCTTCTAAAATCTAAAAGGAAAGTCAATTTTTATCTAGTACATTCCTGATTACTCTTCTATTGTTCCTGATCCTTTATAATTTTTCCATTTTCTAATTCTTTCACACCCAGTAACCTCTAGTGTCTTTGTAGCCTTACCGCCAGGCTAAATTCGATAAAAACATATCCGATTACTCTTTCAAAATACAGAGGTAGTGTATATGTCGCATGAATAAAAAATGACAAAAATCACCATCCATTCATACGTACTGAAACATAGACCTGATTTAAAAAGGAAGGTGGCACTTTGCTCATGGTGTCTTACCTCTTTGCAAAAGATAAAAGGCTCGTATTCTAAACACTGTCGACTGGGCGAATATACGTCAGGAATTTTTGATTATTTGCTCTCGTTAGATTTTAATCAGAAGAGTGGAACCAAATCTCTTGTCAAGCTAGGCGTTTCTGTTGGAGATACCGTAGCAGGTAGGTTTTGACGGGATTGAGTTTGCTAGCCCCCTGGCCAAATCGTTGTGAATACAGACTTTTTATTCTCTTAAGCTGTATATCAACCAGAGCTGAAGAGGCCAATTTACCTTATTACTTAAACCAGAGACGTCCATATCGCGGGCCGCACTGCGGCCCACAACACCCTAAAATCTTCAGCTATATTTTTTTCCTTTACGTTAGTAACGTATATTGTGAAAATTATTCTCAGATTGTGCTAGTAGGTTCGCTTCCCTATTGCATTAAAAGGGGAAGGGGGGAAAATAATTTGCCGAGGCACACTGATCCGTGGTACAAGGGCCAGAGCTAAATAAATTATCAGGTTGGTGCAAAAATAATGACGTAATAATGTCGTTTTTTGACATTAAAAAATACGTCAAAAACGACATTATTACGTCATTATTTTTGCACCAGCCGAATAGTATTAACTTACCTAGAAAACTTTTATGCATGTGGGATAGTACATACTGTTGTATACAATTCCTTTAGTTCATGAAAAACATCAAAACTACTGAAAGTAACTGGTTCAGTGTTTCCATTTAACTAACATTCTTAGAATAAAAACTAATACCACAAAAACAGATGTTGATAATATTATGAATCGAAAATGATTTAAAAAATTACATTTTGTGTATAATTTATTTTTCTACTGTCAACAATACAGTATTTTTGTAATTATTTGTTATTAAAATTTAATATTCACAACGTTTTGAACTTTTACAACAGATATAAGTACTTTAGTGGTCCGATGAATATACCTACTGGTGTATTAGGAAAAAGTTTGAACAACCCTGATATAAACCATACATTGAGATAAAACGGATGACTTTGTAACTTTAACAAGATTATTTCGCGAAGGTGAATAGAACGATCTCAACTGACATCCGAATTGAACTATTCCCAGATACTAAGAATTAGAAAACCCAATTTATGACTCATGAATCATCTTCACAAATAACTGATAGGTCTTGAAATTTACGACTTAATGCCCCATCTCCTCATTTTTGGCAATTAAGTTTTATAGGTGTAAACTTGTAATTAATACCGACGTATTTTTTTTAGAAACCGATCATGATTAACGGATTGCTATATATTTCTCTCATAGGAAATCACGAATTTTGCGGTGGACATTCACCTAAATCAGGCATCGGTAACGTTTTCCATCAGAGCCTGATGATCTATGACTTATCACATGTTGGGTCGCGCATCTAAAAAGAAGTAATTTTTCATAGTAGATTCCTCAAGTATTTTTCCCTTCAGAAAACCAAATACCCTTGTTCAAATTAATTGAAACGACCGTTTTAGTTTCCTTTATTTCACCATACGATCAATTTTAGACGTACTGGAATCAAGGGGGTTTAATAGATTTCTATTTTTCCCTCAGATTAGGTCATTTGCAGTGATGAGCAGAAATATCAATCTATTTTTGGAGTGTATAATTAAATTTCTTTCGCCTTGAAAAATATTGTGTCATCCGTGATTAGATCAGATTTTTATCACGTTCAGGCACTATTTTCTCGACTTACGATTAGTTGTCCTACCACTATTGTCGGCAATGGTCGTTACTCCAAGGAAGTATACGAAAATTGTTATGCTGCAAGAACACACTGGCAAGTCTTACACGTGAGCAAATCAAAATAATATAGATTGCCCGGAAACTCTGCTTTAAATCCAGTCGAGAATCTGTGTTCAATCTGCAAGGAACAATATCGTGGAATAGATATACGAAGTACTAAGATGTGCACCGAGACATATTTCATAGGGAAAATACGAAGAAACAGTAAATAACGGAATTATTCGTTTTGTTTCAATTAATTTGCACAAGGGTGTATTTGTCAGAGAAAAGATGACAGTGTGATTCAAACATGTCACTGCGCGTGATTTATTTCTTATTTATTCATCTGAAAATTAAAAAAAAAAAAAAACAGACAATCCTCTTATTTACGGATCCCCCCTCACCCTAAACGATACAATGGACAAAATCTGCAGGCTAAACAAAAAAATCTGGAGAAAAAAAAAAAAAAAAAACTCACAAATCCTCAGCGATGTATTTCAAAATGTGCGGGCTAAGTGGAACGAGTCGGATTTGTTCTAAAAGTAAAACTCTTGGCAGCGGTGACTGAATTTTCAATGCTAAACAAAGACGGAAAGTACGATACATTAACCGTAGCGCGTGCGTGAGAAAGTAGCTGTAAAAATCTATTATTTTTGTTGTTTTGATTAATATATCTATATAATGTATATATAGATTTATGCCATATATTCAGGTTTATAGTATTAACTTTTGATCATAGCGGTTTCATACCTAAAAATAATCCTCTTCAATCGCCTTTAACGTACCACCCTATGCCTCCTATTAGTTCGTTGAGGAGAGGTTTGTCTGTACATAAAATGGACGATTCCCGTTTCAAAAGCGAAAGATATTAGGTTGGTGCAAAAATAATTTCGTTTTCTCACATATTAACATATGTTAGAAAACGAAATTATTTTTGCAGCAACCTAATATTTACATGTATGAACTTCCGCAGTGAACATAGCGAATGGTTTTAAATAACGAAAACATTATTTTCACTGAAACTTTACAAAATTCAAGAAACACTGTATTTAATTATTGTTCATTTCTCCGGCAGAGAGCAATGACCATCCTTGAAATATTAATAACTTCAGAAATATAAAATTTTGTTTATAGATTAGAAAAATAATCGGTGGTGAAGTTTCTGCCCGGAGAATCTGTGCTTTGACAGAATTATTAATATAAAATGTCAAATAAACAGTGCTTATATGAACTATGGAATATTAATTGAGAAGAGGAAACTGTTCGTTTAATCATGGAGGGGGAGAAGTCAGTAATCAGTTTGAATTCTAAGTTACCAAAACCCCCGGAGTTTTGTCGCTACCACCGCATATATTTAAACGCGTGTTTGTGCGAAAACAAACAGTCGAGTCGGATCAGTCAGTCTAAATCGACCAAAGAAGGAAAGATAGACAGTGAGAATGAAAGCGACCGCTTGCTGCTGTAATAAGGGAAGAATGAAGTTATGTGCAATATTGGCGTAATATTGTCAGTGAACGTCCTTATATTCTGATAGTGAAATAATTACTTTAACTATTAAGAACAAAAATGGTGAATCAGAAAACTACTTCTCTCCTTTCAGAATTTTTTTTTTCTGAATTTTATTTCATTTACATTATTTCTTGTAAACTAAGCATTATTCTTTGTGTACCAATTTCTCCCTTATATACATATACATAAATTTTTCTTTGCACTCGAATCGACTTGCTCATATTTGATTTTTTTTTTTTTCTGCTTGGCCCGATCCTCGCCCCCTAACAAAGCGACCAGTTGACCAGTTGAATCTTCCGGGATCTACGATTTTTTTTAATTGCTCTCCAGGATCAGAAAAATCACAACATGACTGGAAAGTGGAATCAAATCGATATTGTGAACCGGACACTTTGATTGAACCTGCAATACTGGAACAGAACAGATCAAACGGCCTGTCTTGTAGAATACATCGATCCAGTGGGGTCAGGATAGGTGTTACATTTCTACGATTATTTATGTGAGGGTAAGATTGAGAAAAAAAAGCCAAACAATAGTTTTAAGAAACGTTAGTTTCCTCATGAAATTAAGCGTAACTTTCAGAAAGATGAAACGGGCCGCGTTTGGCTCGCGGACCGCAGTTGGACTGAACTAAACTGAACTTGTATCTATAAGAGCAAAATATTTGAAAATCGTTTCCACTGTTTGGTATTTTGATGAAAAAATACACCTTTGTTTAACCTTTTGTCGACTCTCCTTCCTGTTTTGCGAATCTCAAATCTTAAATAGTGTAAACCGTATTTACAGGTTTCTCTTCGGAAAAATGATTTCGATAATTCTTTTGGTAGAAATCGTTAAATCAATTCAGTATTTATTTCAAAGTGACATGTACATCTTTAATATTTACGGCGGTATGATTCTTTTATTTCTTGTTTTTAAAGAAACAATGGTAAGATTTCGTCTATAATTGCGTCATATAAACAAAGCGAAGCAAACGTTTCCCTTTGATTTAATATTTAGAAGTGTATCCTATGGGGGGGGGGAAATTGACTTAATAGTTCAAAAGTTCGAACATCTCTTAAGGCCTTGAGGATTAACATGATCGATTTTGAGACGACCAAAAATTGAAGGTAAGCAATGGATTCGCTAGGGCCCATCCAGGTTCTAATATCTTGAGTATGCTTGCTTGTAACTGGAACATTTAAAAAAGATATTAAACGAAAGAAAATATACGCTCTTATTTTGAAAAATTGATTTTAGCAGAAAATGGAAATATGGCTTGATTAGTTGGCTTCTTTTTTTTTATTAAGTTTTAGTATGATTATTAATTTGCGCATAACTTTCTTTTTTATTAATTTTTCCCTTCTTAACGTGATACCTTTCTTCTGCATTTATTTTAAGTTGAGATCTACTTATATAACTCGTCCGCCTTTAAAATAACAGGAACTGTTTAAAAATATTTTTTGTAGATCAGCATTCATTAGGGATATAAAAATTCCCCAAATTACGATATCTGTTAGAATTTATATATAAAAAAAAATCTATTTAAAAGATAATAACACTAAGAAGAGCCTACTGGGAGGGAAAGAGAATTAACCGGAAGCCAGCCATTATCCTTTACTCCTGTTCAAATACCAGGAGCGGGGTATGAATCATAAGATAGCTAAAGATTAATAAGAGTCGATGGATTCGCCTATGTTATTCAGGAAAATAAATAAAAATAAAATGTCAGAGATTTCTGAGAAACATTTGAAGTATAGTTTTGAAGTGCACATTAGACGGAACCAAAAACCCCATCACAAACAGGGGATAGCCCTCTACTTCAGTTCAAAAGCGTGAAAAGAAGCGGGCACCGGACGATAGGCGAATCTATCTACTCCTATCGAGAGAGAGAGAGAGAGAGAGAGAGAGAGAAAAATAGCATATTTCCGAGATCAGGAGGAGAATTAGATGACTAACATTTACAGTGGCAACACTTTACTAAATTTAGTTTATTCAATGTACTTATGCCAGGATAGACGTCATCCCTCTGTGACCCTATAACTGGGCTTTGCTTTTAAATATTGAGATATTTTACACATTTAAATTCATTGGTTTTGTTTTCCTCTTTTAAATGATTTCCTGTGTTCTTTGTTTTTCTTTCATTGTCTGTTATTTGTTTTATTCATTGCCTGCTATTTACGAGGTCAAATGACTAACAATGATGCCGCTCTGAGTATTAAACCTTAGTAGAGCCTCCCTTGGCGGTAAGTCGAAGACGAGAATCAAGACTAAGCACGACAAAACCCCAAAGACTCTGTGGAACAAGGGGATAACGATTAAAACAGATTTCCACGGTTGAACCAGCAGATGAAGGCGGCTGTTGAAAGCGTCACTTGAAATTATAACGGAGTCAGGGGAATAGGTTATGAAATCAAACGAGTGGGCAATTTGAGGTTCACCATAAACAAACCACGCCATCGGCACTTCTACCCTGATTTTTCTTCAAACTTAACTCTTGGAACTCCAAGACGATAGGGATTGGATGATGCCAATAGATTTGGTGAAAGTGAAAGTTTCTAGCCCTGAACTTGAACTTTGGCGGTGAATGTAGTCAACACCATCATAATCAAAGGTAGTGATCAGCAAAGAAAAAATTACATTGTTGAATACGAGATAAAGTCAACTATTTACTTTTTTTTTTTCGGTTTTCCCTTTATGAATCCGTTCTTCTGACGAGTCTCCATTCTCATTCTCTTCTTGTCGATCGTTATTATGTTAAAATACCCTTCAATTATTTCTTCTCAAATATTACCTTCTTTCCCCAGATTTATTCGCCCGCTTTTCACACCAGAGAAAGCCAAACTTTTTTTTTTGTTTTGAAAATTTAACTATTAAACTTTTAGTACAGACACTGCCATTCCATTGAAAACTTGTTTTTCCGGATATTAATTCAATCAAAACCTTTTCAGTTAGAGACGCAAATATGAGAAAAGTAATTACACAAGTAAGGCGGCGCCAGAAAAAAAATAACTAAGGAAAAAAAGGGTAATATATTTCTGTGTACAAATATAAATTAAAACATCAAAGTTACTGACTCTCACACAGACAAAAATATATAAATATTTGTAATTACTTACATACACAATATATCATATATATATATATGTGTGTGTGTGTGTGTGTGTGTGTGTGTGTGTATATATATATATATATACACACACACACACACACACACGTGAAGTAATGTGTGTGTGTGTATATATATATATATATATATATATATATATATATATACACACACACACACACGTGAAGTAATGTGTGTGTGTGTATATATATATATATATATATATATATATATATATACACACAAGTATTTATTTATGTGAAGTAACAGACATAAGTATATATAAATATTTGTAATTACATACGCAACATGTGTGTGTGTGTGTGTGTATATATATATATACACGTATCTATGTACAAGTATTTATATATGTGAAGTAACACACACAGACTCATATATATATATATATATATATATATATATATATATATTAGTTATGTATATCTTAAGAGAAATAGTAAGTTCGTATATTTATTTAAATACGTATTTACTCTCTATATATGCGGTTACACACCTACATGTGTACCTACGCACCCATTTTATGCATACGTGACTACATTTCATTACTTAATATCTATATCTTTAATTCACACGAATACACTCACATGTGCTTTTGTGTTAAATTGAAAGAATCAGCGTGGACGTGCGTCTGTGATCTTGCCTGCATTTATTATCAAATAGAAAGTCGAAGTCTTACTTTCATCTATAGATTAATCGATTGTCGTCAGAGAACAAGTCAATCGTTTTCTTTGTTTCTATCCTAATCAAATTAGCGGCGCGGACGAGTCGATTATAATCAAATCGAACGCACCTCGCCGGAGAGCAACTTGTCACGCATATCCTAAGCGTTGTAGTCATTTAGAATCAATGTCTACTTCTGAAAACGAATCAACATTATAAGAGACGAATATTTTTCTGCTAATATGCGAACGATGAATTCCACGTCAGGCAATTACTAAAGTTTAAATATACGGGAAAGCGTTTTAATAGAGAATGGAAACCGCGACACGGGAATTTGAACCTGAACCATTAGATTAGCGAGTAGTTAAACAAATTACTGAGAAACATGACATTTTTTGTTAGAAAAAAAGAAAAGGAAAGAATGCGGAATTGATATGCGAGATTAATCATCTTGTATGACAGTGAATACTGAACAAAGACAAAACTAGGAACAACATAATTGTCTTAGCGAGGGATTCTGTGAATTCCATGAAGTATTATAGAAGATGGAATCAAAAAGGACGCCATTACATAAAATAAGAGACAGATGAGATTTCTTGAACACATATGAGCAATGAAGGCTTGGCGAATCGGACCGAGACGGAGAGGGACAGATAAAAGCTGCGGACCAGTCACCTGAATAAATAGCGGAATAGAGGTGAAGATGTTTTGGCTAAAGGAAAAATGTCGCTAAAAATGTACAACAGACAGGATCACCGACGTCCTGGAAGAAACACGTCGCATAAAAAAAAAAATTCTGCTGATTGATTTTAGATCTATCTTAGAGCAACAGGAGGAGTATATCCGACTACATTTGTTTAAAATTTCAAGGAAATGTTTATTGATGCTAGTCTCACATCAATAGCGTCGATTTCTTTTTGACGAAAAGACATCATCTTAAGATTGATATTAGCCTTACTATAAGAAATCAAACCAAAATCTGTGACAAATTTATAATTGATGTTTTCTTGTTTTAACTCAGCATAGAACAACATCAGAAAAATGCGTTACGTTAATCTTCCTTGCCTCTTAGAAACAATCAAAATATATAAACCTGACTTACCAGTGGACTTGAAAACTAGCCGCTCATTCTGTTATAAAATATGTAAGGGTTTCAACTGTTCAAAACAGGAAGTAAGCAAAACTTATTTACTATGAAAAATATGAAGAGGGCCTCTTCATCTAGAAAATCAGCATTACAACCGTCGTGTTTTCTGGGACGGAAAACTAATAATAGTTCATAATTTGAAAGTATTATTGAACCTAATTCATAGCTGATGACTACAGTGCAAAGCCTGATACGAAGTAAGAATCAGAAGACTTGCTTCCCTACGGTATAGTTGTGTGTACTCAGACGTCTCGAAATGGTTAACTAGTTTTTTCTCGCTACATCAATTACGACTGAGTAGGGAGTTCGATCTTCACTAGGTGCTCCCAAACTTTTGGCATTTTGTGACATCTAAGCTATACTTTGTAAATCCCTTAGCTCTCAGTAATGGAATATTGTGTACTGGCCAGCAGGAAGATTCGCTCCTAGGTCGATATTATTATTCTCTTAAGTCCCAGGGGGTTATCCTCCCAAGTTGTAATTCCCCTTCAACATGGGCCTGTGTTTACTGGGTGGCGCCGGGGGTGTTCCCAAAATGAAGTACCACCGAGAGGACTTGAGACCTTTTTCTCCGTTACTGCCGATAAATGTACTTTTAAAATCGATCTTGCATTACAAGAATTTATTTTAACATACAACATCAGGTCATTTGTTTTATTAAGGGATGATTGTAGTCATTCCTAATATAATCCAAGTGGCGATCTTCCAACTCTTTTTATAATACAACGGCCAATCACTGTCATTCCTAAGCATGGGGCTAATGGTTAGGTCTATATTATCTTTGTAAATATTAGGTTGGTGCAAAAATAATTTCGTTTTCTTACATAGTAATATATGTTAGAAAACGAAATTATTTTTGCACCACCCTAATATTTCATATTTTTCTTGCTCACGCTTTTTGTTTCTATCTTTCTGTTATTTCCGGCTCTATAGAGAATTGTAATTATTACACGACAAAGAATTAAAAGGCACAAACCACAGTTTGTGAAGCAAACAGTTGCAGCGCCCTGAAGACTAAATAAAGCTAAGAATGCAATTTTTCCAGCCAATCAGCGGTAATTTTAATATCGCTACAGAATCATGGGTACGCGACTAAATAGCTTTTCCACAGTATACTCGTTAACCAAGAACTGCCTTCAACTGTTACTGTATCACAAATAAATAACATGAGAATTAAGCTAAGTAATAAATAACGTGAGAAGTAAGCTCGTTAAATGAATAATGTAGTTTTTAACCAAAGCATTGAAGTAGTTATGCGTGTTTATTTTAATTCCTTTCCGTATAAAAATTAATGTTCTGCAGTATTTCCCGTGTAGAGCTAGAGTTATTTTTTTCATTGACGTACATGTTTTTAAATGAATTATTTTGCAAAAAAAATAATAATAATAATAATATGAACAAACAAATAAAATCGCAGTATTGACGAAGCTACTGAATGTAGAGCACTTACTTTAGTATAGTACAAAGTCATGAGTTTACAAAAGCAATTCGACTCGTTACAGTGTAAATGAGCTGCTATCTGAGAGTGAAGAGGTATCTTTTACTTAACGAACACCTTATGCTTATCAAATTTCTTACAATAATTCAACAACTTCCACGGAAACGATTCCATTGCATTGTTTATTGCTTGTCTCATTGATAAAGGACACAAGCGTGTCCGAAAATTACAACTTTAATTTTCACTGTAAATATTATTTATAGGAAAGGTGCCTCCAATGGTCGGCCTACATTCAGTGTTTCATGTGTACATTTCAGATTAACCTCAGGTGGCCACCCCTCTGATATACATATATATATATATATATATATATATATATATATATATATATATACACAGAGTAGCAGAATTAAACAGTCGTTGTTGCGTATCATACAGTTTTTGTTAGAAAAGCATGGTTGTTTTTAGATCATTATTAGAAAAATGTTGCTTTCCAGTATTGCTCAATGATCTTGGTGATATGACCTCCAGCTTCTGGCTCTCTCCTTCTATAGTTTGAATAGTAGTCCTTCCCTCTATCAAATTTAAATTAAATCATAGGCGAAAAAAATTCAGGACGTGTTGCACCCCCCTGGGGACCACCTTTGTTCAAAATGAAATATACTTGAACTGTTGAAATATGAGGATATCGGTGAAAAAAAAATCTTGTTTTATTTTTGCCCCAATTAATTGAAATTAATTATAAACCGAATTTGTTCTCTCGTGTCTGAAATTATTTCCGACGACAAATCATCGATGAGTCTAGTGCCATGTGTCCTCAAGGACGCATGGCACAGTGGAAAAAAAAGACGTTGGTTGCACCCAGTGTCAGGGCCCAAAGAGTGTGAGTTCAATACCCGGTTAAGGCAGTGGAGAACTTGGAGACGAGAATTAACAGGAGATAACTGACATCCATTAAACAGAACTAGAAAATTCTACTCCAGTGAGCGAAATAAAGGGTTCAGTTCGACATTCCAGCCGCCTGAAAAAGGCCGGAGCGTACAACAGCCGAAGCGTTGTAATAAATATGGTAACAAAGATAAGAACGATAGTCTGAATAATGTAAATAGTGGGTCTAGTTATCTATGATACTGTTCTGACAGAAATATTCATCGCCCACTTTCATAATAATGACAAATAAATCTGTCATATCCATTTTTTCTGAAAACTTCATGTGCATTTTTTACAAATGATGAAATAATAGATTGGAAAGTATGTGCAGTGAAGCCCACAATATTTTTTTTTTATTTTGGTGTCAAACAATAATAAAAAAAAACACCAATGACCTTTCTTCAATAATCAGTTGCGTAACCTTTATACTGTATTATTGCCTTTAATTATTTTTGATCTCTTACAAGATCATTACACACACTGATATGTATTTTGCTCGCTTGTTCCTTGGCAATAGTTTGCATTTCCTGCAAATCAGTAGAAATTTTTTCTTACATTTTCCTTCGTATATGCTCATATATTTTCAATGAGGTTTAGGTTAGGACTGAGTGGGATAGGACAATATCTTAACACTTTCGCTGCTAACTACGGAGATCTTCGTTTTTCTTATCTTGCTCCTGTTGCCCAAGTACGGAAACCTACGTTTTTTGCATGAGTGTCCCGTTGCACCATCTATCGTAAAATCACAAAGGACAATGCTTCAAAAGATATCATGTGTATACCCATTACTGATCTAGTAAGTCATTCCCAAGTATATCCATGAAAATGGAATGCTGTAAAACACACTGGTGCTAGTTTTCATTGTAATAAAATATGTAGGTTGAAATTTGGCATTTTCTTTAAAAATGGCTGGCGGCATGGGGGCAACAATGGGCAAAAGAGTAGCAGTGAAAGTGTTAATTTTACTGTCATCTATGTATTTTATAACAATTTGTGCCGTGGGTTTCCAGTTATTGTCATGCTGGAACATACAGTGACAACACATACACAGCTTTGGTGCATTTTGTTTTATATCATTTTTAACAATAGCTAAATACAGTTTTTTTTTATTCATGATACCATGCACTCTCTCTACATCTCCTGGTCCAGAATAAGCAGAATGCTCACACGACCGTGCTTAATTGATGGTATTTTTGGTTTGTCATTTTCGTTCACCTTCCTCCATATATAACGAGAGATCATAGGACCAAATAATTCTAGTCTAGTTTCATCTGAACATAAAACAAAGTTCCAATATTTACTCCCATCTTCTAGATGGCTTCTACCCTATGTTATTCTGCATTTTAGATGTTTAGCCTAAAGAAATGGTTTTCCTTGGGCGACAAGCTCAAAATCCTGCTCAATGAAAACATTAAGTGAATGTCTTTGTTGATGCAATCAAATCTCGTGACTTTCCTTTGTACACAATGTCCTTTGTCTTTTTAAGTGAGAATTTTTCGTGACATTTCTAAAAAAATTCCTTTCCATTCTCTCAGAAAGTATCCATTTTCTGCCAGTCATTAATTTATTCACAGCACAATGAGTTTCGTTTTACTTCCTGGTAATTCTACGAATTGTCAATCTAGAACGATTTAAACGTTTGAAACTTGTTTATTCCTCTCCTTTGTACGGTTCAACTATCTTTATTTAGAGTTGGTTGTCAAGTTCAACCGTCTTCGCCATAGTTGTAGAACGAATGAATTATCGCGGTACCTGGCACACATTTTTTTCTTCTTCGTTTTGAATGTTATAGAATCAGGTGAGTATGATTTCGTATTCAAAGGCTGTTTTATATTAGGTTGGTGCAAAAATAATGACGTAATAATGTCGTTTTTTGACGTATTTTTTAACGTCAAAAAACGACATTATTACGTCATTAGTTTTGCACCAACCTAATATTAAATGTCAGATTAAGAAAAAACTGCCACAGGGCAATGTTAGTTCATAATTTCGAGGAATGGGGACGAATAATTTTGAACTGTACCAATTTTTAGAAGGACTTGTAACTATGAATGTAATAGAAATAAACTTCTGAAAATTTCACGAAGTATTCGAAACTAAATACAGAATCAACTGTTTATGGTAAATTCAGTAAGTACTAGCACATATTCGCATGTCAAATATACAGTAGGGGGCGAATAATTCTGTCTACAACTATGTGTGTGTGCTGAAAGTCAACTTGTGATATAGCATGAACATCTCATGCATTCAAACATCATTCTTTTTTTTTTTCAAGGATTTTAAATATCATCAATGATTATATCTGAAATGGCTTTTGAAACCTACAAATCCCGCAGTTCTTCCCACATTGCCGAAATGTCAGATTTCCCTCTGTAGCTTGTCTTTTTGGATCCTTGCTGTGGAAATGTCGTTAGTCCGGTGGCTGATGGATAAAGTTTATATATATATATATATATATATATATATATATATATATATATATATATATATAGATAGATATAGATAGATATAGATAGATAGATAGATATTTCATTGAATACTTCGATTTTGTTTTTTTGTTTTTTTATACAATTTCTCATGCTGTCAATTTTTTTTTTCTTTTCAGATGATAAATTATTAGTTTGGTGCAAAATAATGTCGTTTTCTCACATATGTTACTATGTGAGAAAACGACATTATTTTTGCACCAACCTAATATATAAAAACTGTCTGAAGTTTCTATTTTTCCGAGCGCTTTCGGCTATACATTTAGCCATTTTCAAGGATTAAATATTTTAGCTGTTAAATAAGAAATAGCATTAAGTAATTTTATTCCTGATCAATCAAAATTCGTAAATAATTATATAGGCTATACTACAAAATGTTTGACACGGAGACACATTCAACACTTTTCTGACCATAGCTCAATTAGATCTCATTTAAATATTCATGGAGACCTACCGGATACTATTCATAATATACTTGTTGATAACACAGTTATAATAGCATCATATACATGCAAAATAAGGCTAAAAATAATGGAAGCCTTTTTAATAAAAACAAAAAACCAACACTCAATATCAACTCTGAACATGGACACAATATCTTGACCGTGTTTTGAAACATGAAAACTTTATATAAATACATACATTTCTTATTTATTTCTAACGTATTTCAAGAAATTATTTATCCGAAATTATTTCATAATATTAGAAAAGTTAAAGTCAATGGAGATTTAGACATCTGAATTAATATCTTTTGTCCCAGATATCGAAAAGATTAAGGAAATTCCTGTTCTTTTAAACTTAGAGGATACATTCAGTCCAGCCCTGAATTTACAATTAATATTATTTTGAAAGATGTTTTTTTTTTAAATCCTCACCCTCAAGCAAGGCAATAAAGCCACTAAGATTCAAGGGAATATTAAGCGTTAGAGAATATGAGAAACATTATTATGATAGAGGAAAAAAAATCAAGAATACAAAATAAAACAATTGACAATGCATTTAAATTTTGAAAGATCAAAGTTGACTGGGGAGCAAAAAAAAAACGGAATAGGGTTCCACAAGCGAGAAGTGTAATAGAAGAGACTGTTAGCATAGAACTTACGTTGAAGCCATTTCAGCTGTAAAATACTGAGATCTTTCCGCCAATGTAGTAATGCACTTCAATTCATGAAGCCAGGTATCATTACGGGAAGTTCATCAGACCAAATACCAGGAGAGAATTTATAGAAATGGTCATAAGGAAAAATGAGAATTTCTTGAACATGATATCTGGGCTTTGCTTTACGCTAATGGTTTCTTGTAGCTAGGCATACACAGAAATAAATATCGTATGAGTTTCAGTATTAAAATAAAGAGTGACGACGGAGGAGAAGGTCATGCTTGACAGCAAATCATAGAAGCAGGTGGATGAAGTTAGTGAAAGCCAAATAAAATTGAAGGAAGCCAAACGTAACAGCAGCAGTAGACGGAGTAAGAACTAGGGATTAAAAGCAATACAGTTCTAGATTCCGGACTATCGCAATAGTCTAGAGAATTACATTGGTGGTTCCTGATTTTGTTGTCTTAACAGTTGGGAAATCCTGAACCAGATCCTTAGAACCTAGATTTAGAAAATGCTCAGAAATATTCAAGATACTGGAGATATACTTGAAAAAAGATTAGTTATTCCATATGAGAAGCACAATGAGAAAAATGTGTCCTTGTAGATTAAATAAAGGTTTCAGTCCCAAATTCCTATATGGTTATAGAGATCGAAAGACACCGGAAGGAAACCACCAGTCTGAAATATGGTGCGTTAATGGATAACGGCTCGGTATGAGAAATCGGAGGGTCGGCTTCAAATTCCAATAGGGTGTGTTACATTCACTTACAGGCAAATACCTTTGGGAAATGTAATAAAACCGTGGCTTCTCCACCCGCCAGCGCAGACTACGTTATATTGCTTTTGTTTGCGATCAGTCTACCGCAAAAATAAACAGCAGCTTATTACGGAAAAATCTTCGGCCTAGTCAGTCCTGAGTCGAAAGAGACATGCTTGCCTAAGCGTATATCGGGTATGGCACTATAGCCTATATCAGATATGGCACTATAGCCTATATCAGGTATGGCACTTAAGCCTATATCAGGTATGGCACTTAAGCCTATATCAGGTATGGCACTTAAGCCTATATCAGGTATGGCACTTAAGCCTATATCAGGTATGGCACTTAAGCCTATATCAGGTATGGCACTTAAGCCTATATCAGGTATGGCACTTAAGCCTATATCAGGTATGGCACTTAAGCCTATATCAGGTATGGCACTTAAGCCTATATCAGGTATGGCACTTAAGCCTATATCAGGTATGGCACTTAACCGATTCCCCTCTTCATCCCAAATGTACACACGGGTTCTTTCTTTTTATGTGCCATGCCCTTTCAGGAGCTCTCTCTCCACCTTCCTATATCCCGAGCAGCTCTCGACAAGTTCCTTCCCTCTGCCATCTCCCCCAGGACGCGTTCTATCACCCACCTGCTCATGGTCACCATTTATGTCACGCGCTGCTTTTCCTTATCTCTCTATGACTATTCGACCAGTGAGTATCAGATTCTTCAGGCTCTCCTTCCTTATTATGTGTCCCAGAAACTTCAGCTGCCACTTCCTGACGTTAAGTCCTTGTTTGTAAACTCTCTAAGAACTCATCGTTGCTCACACGTTCAGTCCATGATATTTCTAGCATCCTTCCGTCGCCTCGAGTCTCTACTTCATCTTTGAGGAAAGTATCCAGCATTCGCTGCCGTAATGAAGGACAGACATCAAGTAACAGTTCAGTATTCTTTTCTTCGTTACCAAAGAAATCCTCGTGTCTCTCAATACTCTGCCCAGCTTTTGAAATATGTCCTTGGCCATCTAAAACAAAGAAATGTCCACGGATCTCAGTGTCGCACTTACCGTCATCTGTCAAGGCGCTTCCCAGATATTTAAACTTTCGCCTCTGCTTAATTCTAGTGCTCCCGACCTGCAAATCACATTTCAGACTATACTGAAACGTTATCTACGAGCAAACGGACTTGCGAGCTAAATTTTGTTACTTTCACTTCTCACAAATGGACTGAAAAAGGGTATGAAACCATCCCCTGCCAGTTAATAGCAAGATACACAAGACTATTTTTGCAGTCAAATGGCAACCATTTTAAGAGTAGGAATTCTTAATTCGAACCAAGTCTGGAAAGAGTAGGGTCCCCTCACTATATTTCATGAGACAGACTACTACTGCTACGGCTGCTGTAAAAATATTGCCCTCACTGATCCCCTGGTTTAAGTGATTAGTGACGTGATGAAACTGCTTCTAGAAATTCAGACATAAATAAATTCGTAAAACATAATTTTACCTTGCTTTTAGAGAAACACAACACTTAAGATATTTTTAAATTATCAAGTCATAAACTGTGAGGTCCTTTAAGGTCGTTACTAATGGCCAGTCCTTCTAGACCTATGAAATCAATGCACGCGTCACCCAAGGCTCGATTCCCCAGCGCGACTCTTTTTTTTTTATATTAATGATCTGCCGAATTCGATCTTTTGTAAAAATCTTTGCAGGTGATACAACAGTACATGGGTGCAGCTCCTAAAATCTAGATGACCATCGGCTGGCAGTTGATGGCGACCCTGGTGTAACAAGTAAAATCTGAGTTGTTCTATTCAATACCTCAATAACCAAACTAGTAATGTTACATTATCACCCGAAAGAATTTTTTTTTAATTTATTTAAACATTTTTTTTTTATAGAAATGAACTGGTGTTCTCTCAAGGAGATCCATTCCTCTCGATCCCAACCCTGATTTAAACTCACCCCTGATCTCAAATAAAATTCGCATGTACAATACATCGCTAACGATGCTAGAAAAATAGTCGGTTCGCGTTGCAGTAACTACCAGGTTTCTCCCGTGCGAGAGCCGGATCAGGCCAAACATTCATAACTATTGATATATCGGGGCTGAAGCTGATGAATCTTCATTTTTCCAATCTTCATAGGCTCCAAAATGGTGTACGCGGCCGTGTAGGCAATGAATTTCCACCCTGTAACTCCTCTCGCCAGCATCATCACACGAATCGTTGCAGGCCTCTCGCTATTCTATTGCTACGCCCAGGGAAAGTGTTCAGTTCCTAAGTTCCGCCAACTCTAATCCTCACAGGTAAAATTCGCCACGGTGTGTACCCTGAGGCGAACTGCCCTAATTTCCTACATATTCCATTGGTTCGATCATATACTTCCCACAAACCGCTGCTTCGTGGAACAGACTCCCAAGTGGATGCTTTCCCGACCACTGATATCTTAACCCGCTGAAGTCTAGAGTTAACCATTATCGTTGATACATATAATCATAAAGTTTTCCACTCAAATCATACTTTAAAAATTCCACTTAACAACTGACCCTCGAACTTGAATGGCTCTTGAGTCTTGTATAGGGGGAAATTAGTAGATTAAAGTAGAATAACACTGATTACATTATTCGGAATATTGTCTACGTCTTTGTTGCCATATGAGGATAGTGCGAATAATGTAAATAGTGTACATAATATTTCATCTCAGAAATATAGAGAGATACCAAAGTAGAATAAGTTTTGAAAGAAAGTTCTTTCGCTGTATCATGAATAAATTGTTACTGAGTTAAGTTTCTTTTATATTTTGCTAGATTTCTTCGATTGTTGACGTGGAGAAAAAGTTTCATCTTATTTCTTGGTATTTCTCTATTTTTACAATTTTTGTTGATCTCAAGATTTGCGTAAAGAGATGAAAATTGACATCTTGGCTAAATTATTAAAAAAAAATACCGAAGTCTTGTCATTTTGATCTTTTGCTAATTGCGAGAAATGTCAAGCGAAAAGTCACACTTATTTATCTTTAAGTAAATAAGGCAAAATATATATTTTCATTAGAAAAAAAAACAAGAATAAATAAAGACTGCACTACTGATATACCTCGCAATTAGTGAAAATTCGAAGGATTTTCAAATTTAGATACAGCTAGGCCAGTTATTTCTATCTATAAAAGGCAATATGTGTGTGTGTGTGTAACGAATGCAGGGCCGCAATTTTCGACGGATTTGCACCAAAATTTACATGCACATGCTCCAAGTTAGTGAAAAGGGCAAGACCGACTTTGCATTTCCCAAAACCCATCGATAGTGCAAATAATCGATTTTTCATGCTTCTACGGCAGTTTTCACGTAGTTTGCCGTCATTTTGTACTGGCCAGAGTGAGAGCCAATAGCTGGCTTCCATGAATAGGCAGGAAGATTCTATTGGCCAGCGTGAGAGCGAACTTCTGACTGACACGAATGTTAACTAGCAGGCTAGCATGTAAAAAAATAGATAGCTGCATTCGTCACAAGTGGGGAAAATTTAAATCTGCATGGCACTTTACTCCAATTGGCTCATTGATTCTGATTCCGCAGAACTGGGTTAAGTGTGAGAAAGTATTTGTTGTTAACATTATTTTTTCATTCGGTTTTTCTAGTTACGAGTTCTTTTTTAAAGCTGATCGTTTTGTGTTCATTTTGTTTAGTTCTTTTTTCAAACGCATTGACCGAGCAGCCAGTGTTACATTCAGTTGAGATTTATAAAATCTTTATCTTAAAAAATAATTTTTGAAAAATAAATTTTTTAAAGCCCATTAACAGTTATCGCCCTTGCCAGTATCAGTGATTATTTTCCTTAACTTTTTGTTCTAAATAGTGTTTTCTCTCCGAGTTACCTGTGCTATCTTTTTTGTTTGTTGTCGTAGTTCTTCAAATGATAGGATTTCTGTTATTTGCTATACTTCTTTGTGATTCTTGCAGCACCCGCTTACAATATTCGGATCCACGCTATAAGGGAGCGGAGCGTCTTCATTCGATCGAGGCCATTTTTAAACATTGATCTGAGAAAGCCATTGGTTACAGCTGATAAACTATTTCTGAACGAGTATGGCGTGATACATGGCATCCGCATGAATTCTCGAACTGACGAGGCTATTTAAAATCAGTCGTCGATCATTTACGTTATTTTTTTTTTTGCTCTGTGGCAATTTGCGATTCTGCTACTTCAACTGCCTATAATTAAATGACGTCTAGCTTAGTACACAGATCTTTTGGTCTTTTGTGAAATTAGAAACTTTCGCCCAATTCCGAAGTTGTGGTAACGGCAAATTTAAGTTTTGCATTTGTTTTAAGGTTTTTCCTTCGTCAGACACGTCTGGACACACATTTCTAACCTTTTTCCTTCAATTTCTCTACCCTTTTTTTTTTTTTTTTTTTTTTGAAAGAATCTCATATTGTGACAACATAATATTTTCTAAAAAAGCTGTAATGGACACACATACAATATATATCACACGACCGCGTTTCATGCACGAAGCAATCTTCGAGTGCACAGTTAAAAATGACTGTTTTACGAGTTAAACCAAAATGTATCTGGTTATCACAACGCTGATGTGGTGATAGATAATGATACATATTTTTAATATTGAACATTAAAAACAGTAAAGTTAACAAAAATGAGTGGGAGAAAAGAAAGAGAAGATATGAGTATGAAAATTAAATTTGAAACTATGACAAAATGGAAATAGAAAATGGAGAAAAGATTGAATGCGAGAAGAAAACCTAATGGGGTTACTTATAATGGCCAGGAAATAACATTTAAAAAAACCTAATATATAATATACTGGAAAAATAGAAACAAGTAGAATGAATAAAGAAAGGTTTTAAAAGCTATTCTGGTGTAGTGTATTTAAGGAGTCTACAAGTAGTAATTAATTCAATCCTTTAGTTAAATAATTTACGGTTAAGTTTTTTTTAGGATAAGTAGTTTTTCAGTTGAACATAAAAAATATGTTCGCCTTTCTCGTTAAAAGCCTTGGCCCTAGAAACAATTTCCCAGTCAATAGATGGTTAAAGCCCCCTATCTTTCAACTGCCAGACATATTTACAGACAGCGTACTATGTATCTTACATTTTTAAGGTCATTTTGTGATGGTAAAAAACACAATTTCCATGGAATTTTTTGTGGATGCAAAGTAGAATTTCACATCGTTACCGGAATTTAAAATCGTTCCGTATATAATGTTATCGACCATACTTTAACCATTTAGTGGACATATCGCATTATTTCTGCAGTCGCGTTTATTTACAGATACATTAGTGTTATTGGGAAAACGTATGTTTCATATAAAATTGTTATGGTGATGGCTTCATCTATATTAACGCATGACTAACTTATTTTAATATTGTTCAGATTAAAGAGCTGTTTAAGTGCTTCTGTTGAGAAAAAAAGATCTGCTGATGTTAGTGTCAACGTTACGATTGAAAGTAATATTGAACCATATGATGCTGCTTTTGCGGTGTTCAGGTTTCTTATCCCCTTCTTTGTTTAAGTCCAGGTATTCTAAATTTTATGGTGGCTTAGTTCTGGGGGCCGTGTCTCTCTTGTTTTAGCCTTATCAAATACGTCTTTATTGCTAGAGTTTGTAGATAGATTTATCTAAATTATCTAGAATCGTGTTAGTGGTGATTTCCTAACATTTCAATATTACATAAATCTTTAGTCTATGGTTTATAACAAATATTATTCAGGTCTAAGGTTACATCTAGTAAGTTGATCACTTTTGCATTGGAGGTGGTGTTGATGCTTACTTCGTGATCTTTAAAAAAGTAATAATTATTTTTTTAACCCATCAGTCTTTTGTGGGGTAACTTTACGGAGTAAGTTAACATCATCATCATCTCCATAAAGTTCAACGTCATCGATATGAAAACGAAATCTAAGTCGCCATAGTAACAGAATTCTCATTAATTCGCATACCTCCGCCGAGACAAACGCGCCATTGGCTATACAAAATTCCAGGTTAAATTTCTTGGTCCATACATGTCCATTGTGGAAAAGGATGGATTTCTGTGCCTGTTTGACGATGTTAACCTCGCAATCATTGATGAGGCAGTAAGTTTTTGCTAGCTGAAGCTCACTGCCTCATCAGATTTTAAGTTACGGACGTGTAAAATTAAAATGTCGAACTGAATGATTGGGAATTTTGTTTTTTATATTTGTAACCCATTGAATGGCACCGTTTTTTTATGTCGTTATTTTCTAGAATGTTTCTGGTGTATAAGTATCAGCTTTCAATGATGAATTTACTGATCCTACCGCTGTGATTTATGGTCGAATTGAGCAGTCGGAATTGTGGATCGTTCAGAGAATTATCTGTATGGTCTTTAATAATAATGAATTGCTGTTGTTGTTGTTGTTTTAGTTTAGAGATTATGTCCTCAATATTTAGATCGGAGTCTATTTTCTTTGCTTCGCTGCTAATAATGGGTTCCCAATTATTGAGTGACTTTTTGTAAAACTTGTTTGCTTTCTTTTTTACAGCATTAAAATAAAATTCCGCATCTATCTGGTAATATTATACGTCTTAGCTGCTTTAATGTCTCTCTCTCTCTCTCTCATATATATATATATATATATATATATATATATATATATATATATATATATAGATTGATAGATAATAACAAAAATACTGTTAAAATCTTCGGGGTCGGTTTCCTGACACCAAAACAAGGTAAAATGCCCATATAAAGAACGAATCGGCAGTTTTCTCCTGGTCAATGATAAAAGGACGAAAGACACTGATACTGATACAGGAACTACTCTCCTTGTGGTACTATGAAAGGAATGACATGGTAGGGTCACTAGACGTGTGCTGATACCTGGATCGTCTCCAACAGTATGCATAATGTATTCTTCCTGTTCAGGTGTACAAGAAGATCTCAGTCTACCTCGCTCCATAACTTGTGATGATACGGATACTGTCTCAGCAACGCAACGATAAACAGCAGTAAAATTTGGCTGTCTTCCATCTGAAATGCTATCTGATGCAGCCGTACAGCATCATGTCCATCATCATTCGCGTGGCCGTATGAACCAATCATATCTGCAAGCTGACGATATAAATATTCTACCATTTTTAAACGGAATACTTCTCATTTAACTCACTAGTATTCACGTTAAATGTTGAAGACAAACTATATATATATATATATATATATATATATATATATATATATATATATATATTCTTAGATATTTCATTCCCCCATGATACATATTACTCTTCTATATATATATATATATATATATATATATATATAAAAGCAAATATACGGATATAGATTCGACAGTATGAAGAAAAATATACGGAAAAAACAAACAAAAACCATAATATGCAATTATGCTGTTTTAATGTTAATATAATGTCAACTTCGGGCGTTTCGGTCTAATAGACCATCTTCAGAACATATTCATAAAACATAATTAACATTAGACCATATTCAATTAAACGTGAAAAAGACGATGGACAATATTAATGCTCGACAAATGTACATATAAGTTTTAGATCAAAATAAAATTATTTTCGTTTTTCATTCAAAATATTCAAATTTTAGGAATACGTTTTTACAAAATCGCTCACGTGAAGACGACGTGATCATATTTAAACGGAACGCTGATCTTATAAAAGATTTCAGTTATCTGTTTGGATTGGTCTTGCTCTTATGTCCATCGTCTTTTTCATTTTGAATTGAATATGGTCTGATGTTAATTATGATTTATGAATATTTCCTGAAGATGGTCTATTAGACCGAAACGTCCGACGTTGACATTATATTAACATTAAAAGAGCATAATTGCATATTAGGATTTTTGTTTGTTTTTTCCCCATATTTTTCTTCATATTTATATATATATATATATATATATATATATATATATATATATATATATATGTGTGTGTGTGTTTAATAGCTTCGCGTTTTCTCTCATCCATTAAACTTCCTTTATGGCATTCTTCTCACCTATCTGCTGTTTCCCGCCTTTTTTCTCCGTTCTGCTTCTTCAGCGGATACTAATTAAAGAAAATTACTTAGATCTTGCTGGCAATGGATTAAGTGACCACGCTTGAATTAAACTTTAAATATCGGGGACCTTTTGACTGCCTCTCATGAAACCATTTCATGGACTTGCTATAAAAGACTTTTAGCTTCGATCTATTAAATCCGTGAGCTTAATGTTGCTGTTCGATAACTTTCTCCCTTTTGATCTTTGACAGAAAGGACATTTGACGTGTGCAATGTGACGGAATTAACATATACCGCCTGTTCGACGTCAGGGAATATCAAACTACTTGGCACTCATTGTCCATTGCACGTAGCCATATTTCGAATACATATAATCCCTCATGTCTTTCGAGGCATTAGTAGCGGATGTTCGTAAATGTATGGATGGGCCCTCACCCTATACACAAATATATAGCTTTTAGGACGTAGTGACGACAGGAAGTTTCGAATTTCGAAATGTGTTTTCGTTTTCCTTTTTTTTTCTTTTCGTAAATTTGTTTTTTCTGTAGTGGGCGGGAATCGTCTCCGATTTCTCTGTCGATTAATTCACCAATTAAAAAATATATCAAAACTAGCTGAGTTTCTGCAGGGAAGCAATAATATTACGGTCAGTAATTATAAATAATGACAATTATATATAATATTAGGATAAACTCTCCTATCATATTCGACTTATGAGCGTGAAGTAGATCAGTTTCTAGGCAGCCGGACACCAGGACATATGATTAGATTTTAGTGGTGAAGGATTTGTGCAGAACCAACCACACTTTTTGAAGGACCGACTGTGCCCCAAACAACTTTCTGCAGGATTTTTAAGTCCTAAACCAGTTGCCGTCCAAGGCTATAGAACGCAGTCTGTCCTGCTATTTACCCATAGCTGGAGGGATAAGAGAATTCATACCTTTCCCAAGTGTATTAGCATGCAAGTGAATGTAATGGATTCGAACTCCACTCTTGGTTTCCTCAATCCGAGCCGTTATCCACTACAGCATATATATATATATATATATATATATATATATATATATATATATAATAAACTACGTTAATTTCACAAGTGAGTTGCATGACATTTGCTTTACCTATATTTGTATATTTGATTATATAAAACTTCCTATGACGGCTCTGCAAATGAAAAAGTTTTAAGAGTATTTGTTTTTCCAAATCAGATTAGTAGGAGATAGAAAAAGAAAATAGTACTGAACTGTTACTCTTTTCTACTGTTTGGAAGTGCATTTTCGACAGTCTCCTCAAACATGAAGAGACATGAATCAATAGAATGTCGGTTGTGCACAAAGATACTGAGGACACCATGGACCGTACACGTAAGCAAATACAATGTTTTAGAGAAAAGTAAAACAAAAACTTACCACAAATCAGGAAGAGACTGTTGAGATTTCCAGGTCACATAATGAGGAAGGCAGGCGTGGAGAGCCTGATACTCACAGGATGAATTAAGGGAAAGTGGGAGGCAGGAAAACATTACATGACATACTCGTCAGGCTCGAGAAAATGGATGGCGGAACAGCGTTTAGAAATAAAATTGCAGAATTTATTTAGTGCTGTAAGGGACTAGAAATTGTGGAGAGTCATGAATGTGCGACAAATTTCGTAAGTGTGGCTGGTAAATGTAATGTATACTGTTTATTATGAACAGAGAATTTAAATAACTATTTGTATCCATAAAAAAAACTGCTTATAAACAGGAAACATATCAGTTTCATAACGTGTGCAATCATTTGTTTATGACAAAATACACTTCGAGCAAATACGACCGTGGGAAATTTCTTATTTAAGAACAGAAATTGGATTTTGCTCACAAGACGCTTCCTCTGTACCTAAATGGTATAGCACGTCAGGCTATACAACGGTTCTGTGTAGGATACAGGCTCGATTCCTGTCGAAGGACACACATTTTCTATTAAGTTTCTCAGATATTGAGGCCGGTAAATTTAATTGATACTTTTTACTGTAAACAAAGCATTTGCTTAAACAATTCTATCGATAAAAATAACGTATAAACAGAAAATATATTAAAATTTTTGTCGGATGAATCCATTTCATAATATATATATATATATGAAAAGTGTGTGTGTATATATATATATGAAAAGTGTGTGTGTATATATATATATGAAAAGTGTGTGTGTATGTATATATATATATATATATATATATGAAAAGTGTGTATATATATATATATATATATATGAAAAGTGTGTATATATATATATATATATATATATATGAAAAGTGTGTATATATATATATATATATGAAAAGTGTGTATATATATATATATATATGAAAAGTGTGTGTATATATATATATATATATATATGAAAAGTGTGTATATATATATATATATGAAAAGTGTGTATATATATATATATATGAAAAGTGTGTATATATATATATATATGAAAAGTGTGTATATATATATATATATATATGAAAAGTGTGTATATATATATATATATATATGAAAAGTGTGTATATATATATATATATATATGAAAAGTGTGTATATATATATATATATATATGAAAAGTGTGTATATATATATATATATATATGAAAAGTGTGTATATATATATATATATATATATGAAAAGTGTGTATATATATATATATATATATGAAAAGTGTGTATATATATATATATATATATATGAAAAGTGTGTATATATATATATATATATATATATATATATATATATAATTATTTATATATTATATGCGCGGTACTTATTAGAAAGCGCTCAATATCAGAGATAGAAGTTTCCCCCACCACTTCCACAATAACACCAATACACGCAATCTACATAAGCCCAAATTTAAAAAAAATTAATCAGTTTTTCTGACGATCGCTAAAGCGTGAAACCCAGGGTCACAAAGTCACATCTATCGAACCAAATAAATATATATATATATATATATATATATATATATATATATATCTACACGCACACTAGACGTGCTTCCTAGCTCCTCAAAAGTCCAACTTACCGATCAGAGGGCTTATAGTTCATTCATCTTCATACCGAGAATTCACCTCAAATAGAACGCAGATATGTAAAACCTTTTTCGTATCGCGGGGATTTACAAATTCTCCACAATGGTGCCGACACGAAGATAAAATCAAAATGTCCAATGCTGATTTTAATTCTTAAAAATAGTGTTTTTCAAACTTCTATCTTTACTTAACGCCGTCTTCGTACAATCAAAATAAGTCAGTTCGTATTTAAGGATTAAGCTTACATGACGCTTTTACAAATATCTAATCCGTTAAGCTATTGACAGAATTTTAGCGAATTATACGCATTTTTAGTGCCAGCAAGTGTAAAAGGGATTTGATTCATATGTTGGTTCGAGCAATATATATATATATATATATATATACAGACGACACTTCGACCTGGTGTCATTGCTAGCAGGTGTGTCTCGAGACTAATTACAAATGAATAGAGAGTTAGACCCTCACTGGGTACTCTATGCATTCAGCGTTGTACCACATCTAAGCTACCCTTAGAACTTTATTTACGGCATTCGACGTTGTGTAATGGAAAGCAAACTTGTCTCGATAGAACAATTACCACTCTGTAGTGTGTTAGACCCTGACTGGGTGATTTTCGGACTTGGCCACATCTAACCTACACTTAGAAAATCCCATTCTGCCTGCCTCTCTCTCTCTCTCTCTATATATATATATATATATATATATATGATGAACTTTCCCATCGAGCTTGTTGAGGTTCCGAAGACTACAAACTAATTATCTGCATACCTATGATAGGCATGAGTTTTGAGACCGACTCAAGAATTGCGCAAAAAATCACAAACAGTACAGCAGAATGTACTGTATTCAAGTGCAGCAGGAATACTGTTAGCTGTCTTATTTTGCATTCGTGTTTCGCGAAGTCGACTGATATTTATTTCATGATGTTGAATTATTCCTGAATGGCAGCTTGAACGATACTCTCATCTCTTCATAGTTACCTCTTCAAAGTACTTGGAAGGAATTTCGACGCAAGAATGGTTGCTTTTCAATGTATCCTTATACCTGAACTGAGGTCGACCAACATTTCTATGACTACTATGGAATTCTATGTAAAAAGAGAACATTTGGTATGCGATCATCACTCATCACATGTCCAGCTCAACGTAGTCGTGATTTTACTGTGAAGGTCTCGATGATACCAATCTTGCATTTGTCAAAAAGGTCGGCATTTGACACTCGATCATCAAACGTTAGACCACAAATTGTACGGAGACAACCTTTATGGAAGATATATATTATGAAATGGATATAGTCCAACAATTATTTTAAGACATTTTTTTATGTTTATACGTCCTTTTTATAGATACAAATATTTAACTAAATGCTCTGTTTATAATAAACAGTATTAACAACATTTAACGGCCTGAATGTCCGAGAAATCTTCAAAGAAAATAAGTCAGAGGACGCATATTTTCTATAAAAATTTCTCGGACATTCAGTCCGATAAATGGTGTTAATACTGTTTATTATAAACAGAACATTTAATATATTTGTATCTATAAAAAGAAAGTATAAACATAAAAAATTACTTCCCGTAGAGATGAGCTGCGGTTATGGTCTCATTTTGGTCTCTCTATTAGCCTCAAAAGCCTTTCTCTCGTTCTAAAACTTCACATTCATACTCCTAACACACATTATGCTACTCCCACGTAGGCTAATCACTTAATTCCAAAGTGTTCGAAATGTAAGAAGAGAATCAATGCAAGAGCTTGTACTTTATCAGTCCGATGTGAAGGTTTCCCTGAACGCGATGCATTAGGCATCTTCACCTGTACCATCATGCGTCATATCCTCATATCCGACCATTTTTACTTCCGCCTTATCTCATCATTCACGCCCTATTCCCCATTTTCACTCAAAAAGTTAACCTGTAATTTCTATATCTTGAAACCTGTATTTATTGAAACACACGCATGCATATATTTTTTTCAAATTTATAAAATATACATGTTTCAAGAACACTACAAAAGTTGCCATTTTGTTTCAACACTAGTGTCTCATCAAGTGATGATGTTGATTCATCACTTGATAAGGCATATACGAGTATGTAAATAATGTTATAAATTTGATTAAATATTAGCTCTACTTGGTATTGAGAACTCTTTTAAAACATTAATCTTATGGTCACATGTCTGATCAAGTGATGATTCAAGATCACTTCATGAGACACCAGTGTTGAAGCTAAATTACAAATTTTGTAATGATCTTATAACGTATGTGTCATAAATTTGAATATATATATATATATATATTAGATATATACTTAATTAATGAAGTTATTTGGTAATCTGTATGGAAAATTCCAAGAAGGATGTAATCCAGAGAACTCAATTTAAAAACAGAACAAATATTAGGTTGGTGCAAAAATAATGTCTTTTTCTCGCATAGTAACATATGTGAGAAAACGACATTATTTTTGCACCAACCTAATTGTATTAAGAAACAAAACTTTAAGGTTTCATGGGATTATATTTGATTTCCTTAGGACATGGATTTTTGTCCCAATTCATCAGATTTCTATTTTCATATATGGCAATGGAGATCTGATGGATTAGGACCAAAAATCCGGTCCTAAGGAAGTAAACTGAAATCCATGAAACCATAAAGTCGTCTGTTTCTTTATATTACGTGAAACTTTTCTATAAATGGTATACATCGCAGAACTAAATCATGGCAGATCAAACGGTGATATTTCTTAAAAAGGAGGACAGGTGAGCAAAGTTCGATTTTAGCCGAATCTCATTTTATTTATTAAGGTTCATGGAATTTCACATTCGATAAGCATTAAAGAAAATGTGATCTCCGGTTCGAATCGAACCTGCGTCCTCCTGTTCACCTTTGGAGTCAATACAAGTAATATACACAGTTTAAAATGAAATAAAAATGATTTGTCTATTTAGAATACGAATATCCAACATTACTAATGTCTGAAGTAATAAAAATAAATACAGGTAGATTTTTTCCTATCAGAAAAGTCAGTGTGGTGTTCAGCTTGTGGTGATATAATTCAATTAAAACTTTAACAAACGATCTTTGACTCAAATGTTATCGTCAACTCGACGCAGAAGCTCATCCCCGCACAATCAATAACATTCTACATGCCTAACAATAACAATTGTGTTACTTCTTGACGTGTATCTTTCTTTCATTTAATATTTATCGGAATATCCAGACAGTCTTCCTACAACTGTTAGTGAACTTTGCATCTCTGGGAATTTTTTACAATTCAGATACATCGTATACGTGAGTGCGGGGTGCATCTTCAGTGGTACCTTCTTACCGAAGCTGTCGATCTTGCTTTAGTCAGGTGAATTGGTATGCGGAACGGCACGGGTCCACGACTTACATCCAACTAGCATCCATGGTTTCAAGATGTCGCATCGGTACTACAGCGGGCACAGCACTGTCAGCGGTATCACCTCTCCGCTAAATTGTGTGAGGATAATCGGAAAGGTTTCCTGATCCAACCGATGAAGGGGGATGACTCTCACCAACCTACTTGTGGTAAGCGGCCGTCGGACCATCGTGAAATAAATGTCCTTTTTTTTTGAGATTTCTCGGAATTCAATGTTGTTAATGCTATTTCTTATAAAATAACATTTATCTAAATTTTTCTATCTATAAAAATAACGTACAAACAAAAAATAATTAAATTAATTGTCGGACTCGGGCTATTTTATAATATGTCATTTTTTTTACGTTAAGGTACGCATCGAGCAGATATGAGTGTTCGAGGGAGATCATGGGAAGTTTGTAATTTAACAGTAACAGTAATTTAACCTTGCTAACCAGAAGCTTCCCCTGTAGATAAATAGTATAGCACGATAGGCTATATTATGGCCGGAGGACACACATTTTCTTTGGGGTCTCTCCGACATCCAGGACGGTAAATGTTGTTAATACTGTTAATTATAAAAAGAGCATTTACTTAAATATCTGCATCTATAAAAATTACATACAAACTATATATATATATATATATATATATATATATATATATATATATGTGGCCACTTGTATTCAAGGATACACGTCTACGAGGGCTGCTAGCCAATCCCTCAGGCACATTTGCGTTTGTTCAACACCCACAGATCCCACCTGTGATTTATACTGCAACTATATTGAGCAGACCATAATTACATTTTCTGGGAAAAGAACGCATTATCTGTCTAGATCAACAATTCGAACAAGACTAGCACTCTCAAACACAGCTATCGACGACTCCCAAGGGCTCCGTCTATCCAATTTCACTGCCAAGGCTTTGCTCAAACCGTGGTATGGTTTTCAGGCACTTTCCAAAGGTGCCGCACGCTGAGATAGACACCTCCACAGTTCGATAACATCAGGAAGTATATATACACAGTTGTAGCGGCTGTCTGTAGTTTTGGAGGAAGACCCCCATAATCATATATATTCTGAAACTACATTACTCAGGGCACTGGGATAAATGTAGTTCATTTTTATCAAAGGAGATCCACAGATTCCCCCAGCAAAAAAAGAAAACAAACCCTTTGATTTAAATTAAATTTAAACAAAGGAATGACCCCTATCCAAAATATAGGAAGGAGAAAACCAGAAGATGGATCTGCAAGATCATTGAGTAATATTGAAATGCATCATTTTTCTATACCAATTATAACAATGATTTACAATCAATAATCGTTTTCTTACAAAAAATTTAAGGCGCGGGTAATTCGGCTAGTACGTCATATGAAGGAAGCTATTAATCTGTGTATTCATGATTAAACGAAAAACGACCACCACTACAAACATATACATCGAGCCACCTATAGTCACGATTTATGCGAGCGTCTCTTCGCTGCCATATTTGTTAAAATGGCACTTGTAGTTCTCGTATTAATATCTTTTTTTTTTTACTTCACACCTATAATAATAACGACGATCGGGATTTTGCGATGACAGCCAACAGAAAAAACAACAAAAAAAAAGCAATGAAGTTCTCGTCAAAAGGGTGACGCTTCACCTAAAAAAAATTGATATAACTACATCTAATATGAGAAATGTAATGTAGACAAAATCGCATATTAGCAGCATTTACGAAATTTGTACCTCGATTTCGCACCAACGTGTATAAATTGGACATTTTTAACGCTATAGATAATTTGATGAAAAAAATTACATGAATCATTAATAGCAGTTTCCGATCTTTTTATTTTAATACTTGTTTTGCTAATTATTTTAACAAACACGTTTATAAAAATAATATATATTTTTAAATTACATACATCGTTTACAGACTACAGTAATCTTAGCACTGTCTAGACACATCCACACAAATCTTTCTCAAGGACACACGGCGTTCGTTAGATCCACTGACAGGAACCAAAGAGTGTTAGTTCAATACCAGCTTAAGGCAGTTGAGAACTTTCAGAGGGAAATTAACAGGAGATAACTGATAACTGGCATCCATTAAACATGGCACGTGGAACTAGAACAGTCTACCCCAGTGAGCGAGTTCAGTTCGACATTCCAACCATCTAAAGAAGGCTGGAGCTTACAATGGCCGAAAGGTTGTAATGAATATGGCAATAAAGATGGGGACAATAGTCCGAATAATGTAAATAATGTACAAAATACCTCATCTCAGAGATATAGACGGATACTAAAACAATTATATTAAAAAAAAATAGGTAAGTGGATTTATCACAGCTTATACAAAGGGCTTCTAACCTTAACTAACAGCCATTAAAAGGAGAATGAACTCTTTGTAAGAATATGTAGTGATTAATTTCAAGAAATCCCCTTTTTGCGAATTTCGAGTGGGGGGCACCTTTACCGGAACCTAAAGAGTTCCCATAAGGTTTAGAATTACTCTCGGTGAAACTTAGAATAAAATACGTTCACATTTATAATGAAAAAGGATAGAGTAAAAAAAGTCAAACCAGGCAGACATTCGGGAGGGGAAAAAAAGTTTGAATCGTAAATGAAGCGTGTAAAATCAAATTGACAAGTTAGGTTTCTATAACAAAGAGGTGACACCTGATTCGATTAATAAAAATTAGGTCTTGAATCAATCAAGAGAATTCCACCTCCTTTCTCTTTCTAACACATCTTTACGTTAAGGCAAGTGGCTTGCTTTTATTTATTTATTTTTTTTTTGTTACAGCAGAAGGAAACATCGTAATATTTTCGGTATGAAATCTGGCAATAAATAAGACTAGCGTCTTTTCTTGTTCCCCGTCAGAATTCAATGTCTTTAAAATCTGATTACAAGAGGTTTTAATCTGGGAATGAGGAATTTAACATACTGGCGGAAGCGACGACTGAGAAATATTTTCCAATGTCTTTATGGCGATTTCCTAAGCGTTGCTTAGATGTGACACAAGGCCGAAATTATGGGGCACCCAGCGATAATCGAACTCACTACTCAGTCGTAATTGTTCTCGCGAGACAAGCTTGCTAACCATTACACCCCGTCAAAGTGCCAGTGTCAATGTTTCTAAGTTTGAAACTTCATTTTTCAGTCATAACCTTTTCATACTAGCAAAAAATAAATTACTCTAAAAAAAAAAAAAAAAACAAAAAAAAACAAACAAACAAAAAAAAACAAACAAAAAAAAAAAATCACACTATAACCCTATTGTTAAGGGGTCCACCCCTTTTTATACTAGTGGACTCGCCCGGTGTGTGCTTGTACTGCTGCCGGTGAATACCCGAGTGATACAGTGAGAGTGTGAGGTAACCGCTTCGTAGGAGTCACAGTTGCCAGCACGTAGACTCAGAAGGAAGTCATACTTCGATACTGAATTTCACACACTGTATATATATTATTAGGTTGGTGCAAAAATAATGACGTAATAATGTCGTTTTTTGACGTATTTTTAACGTCAAAAAACGACATTTTTATGTCATTATTTTGGCACCAACCTAATATTATTGCTACTAACCGCATTTCTGGATCTACTAACCGTATTACCAATTGTATTATTACGTCAATACATTTATTTGCTATATTTCATTCTTGCGTTTGTCATTCATTTGAGACTGGATTTCATCTCGGAATCCACAACACCTATCAATACATCAATGTAAACATCAGAATTCTTAAAATTTTGAAGAACTATGCGAGCAGCTCGGTGTACGTATTCCCTCCAAAATTCCTAATCAGACAATAGGAACAAATTAATTTTATTGGAATAAGGATCTGTAATGTAATCAATCCTGACTTGACATCCTCACTTCAATCACTTTCTCGCCGACGTAGTGTTGCTTCCCTAGTTCATTTCTACAAATATTTTCATGGCAACTGCTTTGATGAAGTTTTTCCCTGGTGCCCCGATTACATGAATTTAAGCGTGCTACTAGATCGGCAACTAGGTCCCACGAGTTTACTGTTGAAATAGCTAAATGCAACCACCACTTCTACTCTAGCAGTTCCTTTTCCCGCACTTCCCGCCTCTGGATCTTCCTTCCATGATAACTAAAATCTTCAAAAATTCAAATGCAATGTTAGTCGCCATCTCCTATCTTCTTGATTCCCATTCATGTTTTGTCCTTTCCTCCATCTTCCCTATAATCAGTCTTTTCTTTCACTTTCACACCCTGTACACCCCGCTGTACTCTAGAGGCATTTCCGCCTTCCTTGAAGTGAAATGACTAAAAAGATATAAATTTAATTCAACGTATCATGTAGGGCAGAATATGACCTTTTTAGCTGCTTGGATATTGAAACTACGCCCTTTTTTCTTCCCACGGCTCCGCCCTCTAACTCGACTCCACCAGTCTTAATTTTTTTTTTAAATCGGGTTATATTTTAGCGATATTTAGACATTTTAGCTTGATATAAAGTTATTGCAAATTCTCTAAATAAACTAAAATACCTATTTATTTGTCAACAAATTATTAATAAATGCCACTATTTGACTATTTATTGCACGCCAAATTACCATATATTTTAGCACAACCGTAGTAAAAAAACATTTTTACAACAAGCATTATAAAACAAACAAATAAATGTTAGTTTGTCATTGATATCATTTCAGTTTATGAAACTATTTAGAAAAAATGAAATTTATAAAATTAATATCACTGCTTTATTCTAAAATTTAAACGTTCTGAACTAAAATCAGACATGTTATCTATTTGAAACACAATGACAAACTAATGCATTCATTTTTTTGCTTCGATTCCTGCAAAGCCAAATAAATGTGTGTGGCATATTGGCATCACTTCAATTTATAACGACATCATCAAAAGAGGTTTGGATACAGCTAGGTTCCCTTCCCAAATCGAACCAGTAGGCCTCCTCCGCGGTGATGGAAAGCGGCCGGATGGCATTACCATTTTCCCTTTTAAAATAGGGAAGTCGTTGATTTGTGATGCGACCTGTGCGGATGCATTTTCGGTCGGTAATTTGATCAGATCCGCGGTTGAGCCAGGATCCGTCGCCCGGGACGCAGAGATGAAAAAAAATAGTTAAATATTCTCGTGCTGATGGATTTTTTTTTTACTCCTGTGGCAGTGAAGACTTCAGGGGTTATTGGCCCTCGTTCGATGGCGTTCCTTCGAAGGATTGGCGCGATTGCGTCTCGATTAAGGGACGAGCCTCGCGAAACGGAGTGGCTCTTGCAGCGTGTCTCACTGGCGATGTTTCGAGGTAATGCTTTCTTCATCATTGCAGCTGGCAGAGGATAGAAAAAATTGTTTATTGTTACGTTGTTCTGGAATTGTCATCAGTGGTCAACTGTAATTGTTTTGTTTCAATAAATTTTAATTTATCAAACTACTTAGAATTCCAACATTTAAAAAATTAACATCATTACTTTATAAAAGCTTGAAGGTCCATCGGCTGCAGCCAATGTTAACTTAAATGATAATCCGGACCTGGTATTATGTATAACATTGTTAAAAAGTAAACGCAAAATATAATCCATTCTCATAATTGACGTCAAATCTTTGAGCGAAAGAAAAAAAAAGGAAGCGAGTATTACTTTTGAAAGACATCGTGAATTTGAACTTTGAATTAAATTTATAGATTGAAATACGATCTACTATACTGATCCCAATTGTTATACTGATAAGGTTTCGACAGGCACAAGCTTCGGCGTTCGTCAGGTTTTGTGTCGCCGTACTGTTATGCTTTTTTTATGGGAGTTGTTTAGCTATGTATTCTATTACTCCTTATCTTCATTATTGTCTTCCTTCGATCCCACTATACTTGGTCGTAACTCCATTAACAGTTCCATTTCACACTGTTTGGTCCTGCATTGCTGTCGCCAGATCACCCAAGTCCATCCCTGACTACCGAGCTATGATGTCTGGGAAAGCCAATTTTCGTGAGAAGGCACTTCCAGAAGGATGCCATAACTATCAGTACTCCGTATCTTCAGATTCAGCGATCGTGACAAAATGGCACATTTGCAGTCCAGTGTTCAATCTGTGTTACTGGTAACGGTAGAAATCTTTTCTGGTTCAGTCGTAGAAAAAAAAAAATCTTCATGTCTAATGACTATTCCAGATTTCATATCCTTTAAGAATGTAAGTCGGGATGATAATATAATTATTACAAAAAAGTGAGCGTGCTCCCAAAGGGCCATATTCTTCGGAAGCAATATTATTCTTATATTTTTGGTGTTTTGATTTTTCGAACTTCCTCTGCGTACAAACTTTTCAGGGTATCTTCTTTTATAGATTATTATTCATTCACTTATGATGTGTTTGAATCCCTGACTCCGTAACGAGTCTTATGTTTAACCGATCGGCAATGGCACCTAATTAGAGACATTCTTCTTTCATGTAGCATGTACGTTCAGGATGTAAGCTGTTATAGCTCTCCATTTGACCTCGTTCTGCAATCCATTCATACAAACACGTTTAGTAGGTTAATCTTTGCATCTTTGCCCTGCAATCTTTGCCTTCAGTATGCACTGGGAGTGTTAGTTTCTCCGACACTTCTAACCTAGTTCTGCGTTTCCACATCAGGTCTCTCTAAATATAAATATAAGCTTCATTGTGATACATTTTTTCATTAAAATTTCCTATTTTCTCACGTTCTTTCCATGGTATTTCAGTATGTAGCTCTGGAAAAAAAATACAGAATGCAGGGTCTGGGCCAGGATGGCAATCGATTGGTCACAATAACTCGTGGACGAGGTATTTTAACAATGATTGCGTTACTTTAAATGTTGGAAATAAAACCAAAAGAGTGTGACGTCGTCAGGCAGCTTCAAGAATTTTGTCTCTTTTACACCATTATATTGCAAACTTTCCTTCTTAAATCTTTTGAATGAGAAAGTTCTACGAAATAACGAGAGATGTTAATATTTAACGTTTTATATGTTTCCTTTTCATAAGCAATGATCGAGATTAAATGATCTTTAGTGTTTTTGCCGCTACTCTTTTGCACTTACGAGTTATATCGCCGAGAACAGTTGTATATTTTCCGTATGTAAAATAAATGTGCCGATTCAAACACGCGTTCCGCCGTGAATTATACGTTTCAGTGTTTAATATGTGGGAACTCATCCTCCAAAATATAAACGAGTTATATGGAAATACAGTGTCACTGCCGACATTTGATTTTGAACATATATCGCCAGTGAGCAAACACAGGCGATCCCATTATTGAATTGAGTGGCTCACGTGACTATAGTGGAAACGCATAAATAGAAAATATCGTGATGACTAAATATCGTTATCTCTATTCTATCCTCTATTACTTTTCAGATCACCATTTCTACTCTATCCTCTATTACTATACGAATCGCTCTTCTCTATACGAAGTACTATTAGTTCGAGTGTTATTTAAAGACGTCTGATACCAGGCGTTTCTATAGCTGTATTGGATATTACAAAGTCTCTACTCTTACAAAGAGCCTTACGAAAGTGACAACCAGTATTCGTTGACATTACAGAAGTTTCAAACGGGTGTTAGATTGACATCACAAAACACGGAAAGTAACACCACAAATGTTAAAGGGGATTGACTTCAATTTTTCAGGGGTGGGGGTCCGAAGCTTAACTCACTGCCAAGAAATGGACAATAGTTAATTCCACCATAGACTCAATGTAAAGAGGTCTTGTGTGATATAAGATTACACTTGGTCGTAGTTAACAGAAAGAATTGTGGAAAACAGCACTCAGGCTAACGATGAAAAGAATGCCACAATCGTTGTCAAGTTAACTTATTTTTATGCATTATGGATTTTCTAACAAAAGAAAGTGGAACAAAATAATCGTGCCGTGTGTGAAAACTATTCGAAAAGTGATAGTCTTGTAGTAATTTGTACGGAAGGACTATTTTTGCAAGAACTCACCGACGCTCGTCAATCGTAATAAAATGGCCAAACGAAATATAGTTTTAGCTGATTAATTTAAAACTAACAAAAACAGAACACCTTCTCCGTGAAATCTATCCCGATTCCTGCTGAGGCTATCTGTACTGGTCAAACAAGGTGCATGATTATATATATATATATATATATATATATATATAGATAGATATTATTCATACACGTTTCATTAAATAATATAGACAAGTGTTGTCTTTATTTTATGTAAATTTTTTTCGTAACGTCTGATAAGTTTAATAATATTATCGTTGAACGAAGAAAGACATTCACAATATTGATCCATATTTTTTTTTAATACAATCTAAGCTTTCGGCTTACATAAGTCATTATCAAAGTCAATTACAACATATTAAACAATATACGGACAAGACAGTGATGATAGTCTGCCATTGTTTACATAGATGATTTCTAAGCAACGATAAACACGTGCATATAAGACGCTAGAAGCGAAAATCGCACCGCATCTCATGACGTCACATATGACCACACGAGAATGAATTGGGGAAGTATGAAGTATGGGAAGCCGTTGGTATAAAGCAATGGCTTCTGTTACCAATTATAGACATTTAAGAATATTTCTAGAGATGCGGTAATTGATTTTGTTTAGGTTGGGTTTCAACTATTTGATGAATAAAGCTACGAGGATTTTTAGTTTTTGAACTAAAAATATGCACACGCACACGTGTATATATATATATATATATATATGAAAAACGCTAGAATTACTTAATAACTATAAAATTCAAAGTAACCAATCAGAATGCGGAAAAGGCTGATATAAACACGCCCAACTTACAAAGACGGGTTTTGCCACTGGTTTGTTCTCACTTCGTTAATCTCAGAAAAAAAGACATCTTAGCAGAAAGGAATAAAGTTTCTGAGAATATTATTATCACCAATATAACGCCCGGAATGAATATATACAGACAAATCAATATATATTTAATTTTTTCAACAAATATAAGTGAAATTTAAAACGTATACAAGTTAGAAAAAAAAACAATTTCACAGGTTTTACAAGAATTCCTGTGTATTCAGAAAAAAAAAAACAATTTGAAAAATAAAGAGGAAACATTATCAAAGCGGAAATTACTTCATGTGCTAAACATCTACACACTTGATTTTCAATAATCGATCGATACAGAAATTAGGTTTTAATTGATTTCAGTCGTGTTTATAATAGTACAAATTATTTAAATACAAGTTTGCTAAGAAATGTAGCTATATTAAAATAAGGCGGTTCTTTCATGCGTGTCGAAGATTCTCAAATCCTCGCGTTTTCAATGAATTTTCCTGTAAATCAATACTGTTAACTGTGTTAAAAAAGCGGGTTTGAGGCTACAATTGTAATAAATAATGTTTTTGAGAAACGTACTTTTTCAAGGCTCTTCAATTACATACGAAATTAATATCTTAAGTTTCTGAATATTTGCAAATAAAAAAAAATAAGTTAAATTTCATTTTTATGACGACAGAGACAAATTTAAAATCAATAATCTCAGTTTTCCGATGCATACCATGAGGAAAAAAAGTTTCGATTCGGAAATATTCATATTCTTAAAATATTAGGTTGGTGCAAAAATAATGACGTAATAATGTCGTTTTTTGACGTATTTTAACGTAAAAAAAACGACATTATTACGTCATTATTTTTGCACCAACCTAATATTTTTTCTGAATACACCAGATTACGGAAAACACTATACATAGTTCTGTTTTCTATTGTGAATTTAGACGAGATAACAATAAAGTTCATTAAAACTTTTTTTTGGGGGGGAATAAAAAAAAAAAAAAAAAAAATCAGACAATCCCCAGTATTCTTTCATCTGCTGTAGAATGGCAGCTGAGGATTAATCGCGGGCGACAATTAAATTTCCTAGAAAAGATAGTCTTTTTTTTGTCTAACATGATAAAGGTAATTGACTAACTTTGAAAGAGAATGGAAAATATACAAATGAATGAAGGAAAAAAAATCAAAATATCTATAATTTGCAGAAGCCAAGCCAGTAAAGTCAGGTGTTTTGATATTTAAGTCGGCTGTTATGGTTGGGGTGCAGATCCCTATGAAAAATACTATGAAGGATCTGATTGGCCGGTGTCAAGATAAGAGTAATCAGCAAGATTACAGAAGCAACTGTAAATAGCTCAATCATTGTCGTTCAAAATGGAGAGAAAATTCATAGAGACGTAAACTGTAGTCAAATATATCTATGTCAACCTATTTTATTTGTTCGTTGACCGTGGGCTGGGAAGAAGAAAAAATACTTTGGAAAAAATAAATTCTCCAGATAACAACAAACAAATGACTACCTACAAGAGATGTCATCGAATTAACCTTCAAAAATAAAACACGCCAATTCAAGTGACAGAATTAAGTAGACGGCCATTGACCAATGCCTACTGGCTATTGGTTGATAGTGCGTTAGTCAAAGTTCGGAACAGCCAATTAACTAAATTTTCCAATTTCTACTCACCCCAACAAATACTGCCAACATGAAAATAGTTAGAACTTCATAGAGAAACTGTTGTACCTTTGTTTCGTTCATACGACTCACAACGGTAAATGCAATGTTTCCAACTGAGGAAAAGATTGTACGGTTGGTCAGTGATTGGTTAAAATATAGGACAGGGAGAAACAGTCTTTCCATAGTCATTATTGGCAAGTTTTTATGAATTTAAATATTGAGGTATATGGTTATATTCCTTTGTGAGGAAATGAATCAGGGTCTGATCGATATAATTGAGTCAGGTATATTGATAGATTCAATGAACCTGGTTATAAAAATTATCACTGGTAACTCCATCCCTGTTCGCACTGGGAATGCCTACCTTAAGCAATACATACTTTTTACTGGTAAGTTCGATTACAACACACTAGACGTTTAATTCTACGGGAAAAAACAAATTTTAACTTAGAAAAAGATAGCATAATATGAAAGTTAACATATATACACTGCAGTGAATAAGAAAAAATGACATCCTTGGTTGATATCTGCGGTTTAAACGAATGGTTTCCTTACAAGAGGCAGCAAAGAAACATTTTTGGAACTAATGTGAAAAATTGAACCTATGCTCGCATACAAAAAAAGTGAACATTTATATTCATCTTCCATAATAATAGATAACTTAGAATTAAATACATATTTTAAATATTCCTTTTTTTGTTACAAAAAGGATCACAAAAAAATGAAATCTTGAAAAAATAAAAAATAAAAAAAATAACGATTCTGACGATTAATTTTACATTTAAGATGCGCTCAAAGTTCAACATTTTGTCATGAGTTGTGAAGGACATATCATTTCAAATTCACAAAAACAGTGATAGGGAAAAGCAATAAATCAAAAGAACGAATGTACTATTTCTTTGTGGATTTAGTTTTCGGATAAAGGTTTTCAAATGTAAGCAAAGTTTAATATTTTTCACCAATAAAAGAGCAAACCGAATGACAGATACGCACTTTTCTACTGCGGGATGGCATGCAAGTTATTTTCGAATAAGAAGCAGTTACTTACCTGTAATGAAATTTTCAGAAGCAGGTCAGGTATTATGAAAAGAAAAAAAAAAAAGAATGATTTTCACTAAGTTGTAAAAATTTCAATATAGAAAATGACATAACCGAATTTATGCGGCGTAGAACATCAAAAGAGAAAAATAAAATAGATTTATGTTAATTCCCTTGTCCTCCGAACGATTCGTATCAATCCCGTCGAATGAGATAGAAATCGACTTATAGTTTGGATTTCGTTCGTTTTCTAAAGGAATAAGTCTATAGCTCTATAGAATAACTCGAGGATCCTGATTAAATTAGCGACCTTAAGCGCACCCCAATTTAAATAAGATGTGATACGAAAATCACGTTGAAACACCGGTTCCCTTACGATCACCTGAATTTCAACAACGTCAAGCCAGGTGTGTCCATTTCCCAAGGGTATTTACGCGAAAGGTAATATAATAAACCCAAATTGGAATAGGATCTCGACTAACTCATTAACAATTGCGAGCCATTATCCATTACACCATCAGGATATCCAAGCTTACATTACCTCGTATACCCAAGCGGTCATCCGTCTACGAATAATAGGTAATGTAAGTTTGGATGTGCTGGTGGTGTCATGGATAATGGCTTGCAATTGTTAATCAGACAGACGAGATCCTATTCGAATTTGGGTTCGTTATATTCACTACCATTGCATTCATTTACCTGCTAATACCCTTGGGAAACGTATGAATCCTCTTTTTCTCGCCTCCACCAGCTATAGCAGGAGAGACCGGATTCAATAGCCTTGGATGGCAACTGGCCTATTGCAGAAAGAAATGGCTACCCACTACGCGAACAAAATCTGCCTCGTTAGCGACTATCACAAAACTGATTGATACTCACTTCTTTGAAAATACCCTTGCGAAAGGTATAAATCCAACTACTCTCCACACAACTTTGGGTTAACTAGTAAAGTTTTGTATTGCTGAATCATTATTGTCTCAAAAAACATCATGAAATCTAAAAATATTTTCTGGTTTTAAATAACTTGCAGAAAATCATTTAAAACACAGGGATATTGAAGCTCAATATATGATTTTTTTTTTGTCATATTTATACAATCTGAAGCCCAAGTGCCACTTGGTAATGTGTTATAGAATAAGGTCGTTGTATTGATGTAAGCGAGGAATTCTGTGCAGATATTGTGGATATATAGGGTAGATAATGGTTGGCTCTAGAATTTATGTGGTTACGGTTATATGAATTGGCGAAGCATTCTCTCATGTGCCTGTCCTCAAAGTTGCAGTGTATTTGGCATTGCGGGTCCTAGCTGTGTAAATCTTAGCTGGTAGAAGTATGGAATATAATTTCATAACATCTTCTGGGGAAGAACCGATAGATAACCGGGAGGCTTGAGACATTTTAGTCTGTGCCAGAGATGGCGAAGCACTGATCAACGGGTCAGGAATTGACCACCATCACTTATTTAGCAATCCAGCAACAGTCAGTGAAATGAAGTCGGGAAATATGGGTCGGCCAGACAAATTCTGCAATTGTTCGAGATTTGTTTACGCCTTATGTATACCGAAACATATATAACTGAAATTTAGCCAATTTTGTAAGGTTTTCTACAGTTATGCAGGGAGGTCTTCTCTCTATTTGTATTTTATCATTCGTAGACTCGAGGCGACGGGGATGTGGTTCTACAGAAGGATGCTAAGGATATCCAGGAGAGAGCGTGTTAGCAACGATGAAGTTTTAGAGAGGTTTCAAGCGAGGAGGAAGCTTATATTAACACCAATAAGAAGCAGCTGAAGTCTCTGCGAGACATAATGAGGAAGGAAGGACTGGAAAAATTTAGCGGGCTGAAGCAAATGGATAACAGAACATGGTGCGGGGGAGGAAGCAGAGGGAGGAATTAGTTGAGAGCTGCAAGGTATAGAGGGAGGTGGAGAGCAATGATCGCCTACGTCCTGAAAGGACATTGACACATAAAAAGAAAGAAAGAAGTCTTATATTTTTAGTGTCTGCTAGAATCTTAAACTTTATGATTATTTTTTTTTTAAATCGTTGTAACTCCAAGTAAGGCAGTAAAGCCACTAAGATACAAGGGGTTACAATGTCGAGAAGAATGACGAGCAGAAAAATTAATAATGAGCGGGAAGCGGAAAGATTAATCAGGAGGCCAGTAGATAGCGATAGACATTGCATCTAAATTTTTTGCAGATTTAAGTTAGCTGGAAAGCATAGAGCCAGAACGGAATTCTACACGCGAGAAAATGAATTGTTAGTATAGAATTTACAGATACATTTAAATTCAAATAGTCTAGGTACCATAGCAAAGAGCTCATGCGAAACATTGCCATGAAAATATTTACAAAAAACACAAAGAGGCAAACTTATAGCGGGGGGAGTGACTGAAGCTAGGCGCCAGATCAGGACTAATATTACTGATGATTCTTCTTTGCATTTTATCAAGGAGATGAAGCTAAACTGCTGGTGCAGTGAACCCTACGTAACATCAATATTCGAAGTGTGGACAAACAGTAGATTTATTCTGAATTCATTCCTTTATAGTATCGACGAAACATTAGCAACTAAAGATGCAGGAACAACATTCTCATTAATTAAAAAAATACCGCTAAATATATGTTTATAAAAATTTTTAAGTACCAAAAACGACAAGGCAAATATAAATGTTCGGCATCTCTGGTCTATGGGGAAAAGGGGTGTCGGGTTTAAAAGACTTCCTCACCCACTAAGTAGTGGAAAAACTTTTTAACGCCGTCAAACCTGTAAGGTTAGGATTGTGTAGCTCCAGTTCATATATGTAAGTAATGCTTTAATTATTTTGTCTGATTTGACACTTGCAAAATAGATTCTAATAGAGACTTGTATATCTCTCGACACCTTTGTTGGTCATCGCCTAAGTAAATTTAGGATCCAAAGAAATGAAAACAAAACAAAAAAAAAAGAGCAGAAGAGCTAAAACTTCATACCTAAAAAAGAGTGGACCGTACTGCACATACACAGATCAAAACTCTTCAGAGGGGTTTCTCAGTCGACACTATGATGCCATTGAGAATGTGTTTATTCGTGCGCGTTGATCGAGTGCCATTATTTTTCCAGAGCACGTATCCTAAAATTATGATTCTCGCATCACCCACGTTTGTCAGCTAAGATATTGTTCGTTACAACATATATCAGTGGGCACTGAAAATAACTGTGTTAGACCATGGATACTGTTAATGTGAAAACTATGGCATAGTTGACTATGTTTCATAAGGTCTTATTCATTTCCGTGAGTTCCATCATCATTATCTCCTGACAACTATGCAGAGAATTTTAAAATACCGTTTAAAAGGAATCTTTTGGAAAATACACTCCAATAAGACACAGGACATTTGTACACATTTCTGGTACTCTGCGTCAGTTCGTACATTAATAGCAAATAAATGTCTGAAAAGAGCCAGTTTATTTCAGCAAAACATAGAATCTTGAGAATAAGTTAATTTTATTAATTTACAGTATTTCCTAATGAATTAATGGAATTTTATTTAATTCGGCAGTTTTATTTTAGTTAAAATGTTATTTAGTGGATACCCGTGTTTTAATTAGATGCCACCTTTATTTTTATTTTAGTGTTCATTACATCTATCGATTTTACAGAAATCTTAATAATAATCTCTAGCAGTGATCGGATCTGCGCCACCTTTTGTGGTAGAAACCGCCGCAGCATCCTTTGTCGCTGGGCTACAGAGAGCCTTAGAGTCCAGTCACAAACCCACACAATTAGTCCAGTCGCAAACCCACACAATTAGTCCAGTCGCAAACCCACACAATTAGTCCAGTCGCAAACCCACACAATTAGTCCAGTCGCAAAACCACACAATTTGTCCAGTCGCAAAACCACACAATTAGCCCAGTCGCAAAACCACGCAATTAGCCCAGTCGCAATTCCACGCAATTAGTCCAGTCGCAATTCCACACAATTAGTCCAGTCGCAATTCCACACAATTAGGGCTACCATTGAGGAAATAACTCATTACAAATGAGCCGAATATTTTCAAACCATTGTTCAAGGAAAGGGAAGAGATAATCTAAGCACGATCCTAGATCAGCGTTTCACAGTTCAGTCTGGCTCCCTCTGATTGAAGAAATCTAATTCTAATAATAGTAGATATTATCATAACGACAACCGATTTCATAATTTAATTTTGTCAGTGCTTCTTTTATCTTAATTTCAATTGCTTTTCATCCCAAGGACTCAGACCGTCAGTATGTGACCGTAGATAAAAAGTGCAGATCGTCAGTATATTTCAACGTAGGGGTAAAGGTTCCAGTAGTTGCAATGAAATGCAACTGAAATAAAGATTCATAGTTGTAACAAAGAATAGCTGAAAATGATTCAGCTAATAAATGTATAAACTAAAATGGAGAGGTGTCATCGCCTTCAGTAGGTAACGCAAATCAGGTAAGATTTTGAGTCAGTTATTTCTTTTTAGGGACTGAACATCACTGGGTATGTATAAAAATTGTTCCTCAGTAGCCTCTACTACTACTCTATATCAACCCGTTTAGAATTCAGAGTTTTCCTTCTCATAGACTGGTTGCCAGCCAAAACTAGAGACCCTACTCTACCCTACTATTTCGGCCATTGACAAAAGAAAATAATTTTCCCAGATATATTTGTGTGAAATTAAACGTCACTCATGCCTTACGGCCATATAATCGTTGAAATAATGATTATTGTCCGATCACCGAAGTTAAGCCTAGATGGATTAGCGTTTGGGAATACCAAGCGCTGTGAGCTGGGATATATGGGTAGTGAGCCGAATAACGGCTCGGAATGAGAAACCGGGGAGCCCAGGTCGAATTAGATGAATTCACTTAGGAAGTCTTCTCTTCACAACTGTTGTTGAAATAGCATGACAGACTGGGTCAGATGGCATCGGTGTAAAAATGTTTTATATATACTAAAGTCAGAAAGTTTGGAGAACACGGCATTTATCTTTAAAGAAAAAATTACTTAAAACGGGAAAAAAAAATTAAATTGGTATCACGCCAAACAAATGCCACTAAGACCAAAGGGTTTGAGGGTGTGGAACAATTAATAACAGAAACAATAATGACGAGCGGGAAAAGAAGAGAATAATCAGAACAGTAGATAGAGATTGACATTGAATTTGACTGGAAAGCATGGTAAGCGAAAGGGAGGAACACAGACGAGAAGTGCGAGAGAAGAAACTATTAGCATAGAATTTACGGTTACATCCTAGCCAGTTTAACTGTAAATTGATGAGATCTTGACGGAAGTTTCGTGCTGTGCTTAAAGTCAAAATGCCTGTGCACAATAGGGAAGAGCTCCTCTGAACAATTAACATGAACATATCTGTAGAAAAAAGACAAAGAAAGTCAACCTTACGGCAGGTAGAAAGTCACTGGAGACGATCCACCTAATAACATTGCTGATTCTTCATTGGATCTTATCAAGAAGCACCGGACCATATGGGGCTGCAATATGCTAAGCATGGACGAATGGTTGACTTACATATTTGCAAGATAGATTCTGGAGAGAAAAAAAATTTCACGTCCAACATATTGAACTGTCTTTCTTAGCAGCTGACCTAACAATGGATTCAATATTGTCTTTCCACTTCAGATCAGCAGAGAACGCGATCCTGAGAAGGCGAAACAAGTCACTTTCATGGAGGTTAGCATGAGCCATACTGATGAATGACAGAGAGGGATCTATCAGATGGTTATATTTGTAATAAAAAAAAAACAAAAAAGAACTACAAAGTATTTGCTTTTATTTGTCACTCTTTTCCAGGCTCTCTTTACTACCAAAAATGTCAAATTTCGATTCGTCTGCCCACAATACATTTTGTTAAATTTTGAATAATTTGTCTGTGAAACATACCTAGTTTTAGACATTTACCTTTCAGTAAACCATTTGGATCTGGAGGGACAGAGATTTAACTTAGGTAAGGGAATTACGGAAAAGAGCAATATCATTCGTTTTTGCAAAGACATGCTCTGCATCTGGTTTCAGCAGAAATGAAATAAAATCAACTTTTAGCAAGAAAACATTAAAATAGTCTTCTAAATTATATCAAAATTACTTAGAGTTAAAAAAGAGGAATATCATTTTGTAAATTATGATTTAGCCGCTTCCATCTACTGAACGCTCTCCTATTTAATTCTATAGGAAGAATTGGATGGTAAAGTTCAAAGAGAACAACCCAAGAATTAGGGTAATCTTTTAGTGTCTTTGAAAAATACTTGTGAATATCTGCCATCTTCCTGTTCACAATCTTTTCGAAACTTTGATCAGAATTTGGAAAGCAGTAATTAAAGCGGGCATCATTGAAGAAAACATAATATGATCGAACTATGATAATCCCATCATAAAGTAGTCTTGTTTTCTCAAAATAAAAGTAAATACATTTTAGTTACTGGATTTTATCCGTTCCTTTGAAAAATGCACAAATATCACATTTTATATGTTTTTTTTAAAAAATTATCTGTGTTCACAAATATCTTAATTGTAGTATACATACACAGATTATAAAATATAATACATGTAATATATATATATATATAATACATGTAATATATATATATATATAATACATGTAATATATATATATATATAATACATGTAATATATATATATATATAATACAATATATATATATATATATATAATATATAATACATGTAATATATATATATAATATATAATACATGTAATATATATATATAATATATAATACATGTAATATATATATATAATATATAATACATGTAATATATATATATAATATATAATACATGTAATATATATATATAATATATAATACATGTAATATATATATATAATATATAATACATGTAATATATATATATAATATATAATACATGTAATATATATATATAATATATAATACATGTAATATATATATATAATATATAATACATGTAATATATATATATATAATATATAATACATGTAATATATATATATATAATATATAATACATGTAATATATATATATAAAATACATGTAATATATATATATATATATAATACATGTAATATATATATATATATAAAATACATGTAATATATATATATATATAAAATACATGTAATATATATATATATATAAAATACATGTAATATATATATATATATATAAAATACATGTAATATATATATATATATATAAAATACATGTAATATATATATATATATAAAATACATGTAATATATATATATATAAAATACATGTAATATATATATATATATATAAAATACATGTAATATATATATATATATATAAAATACATGTAATATATATATATATATAAAATACATGTAATATATATATATATATATAAAATACATGTAATATATATATATATATATATATATATATACATGTAATATATATATATATATATATAAAATACATGTAATATATATATATATATATATATAAAATACATGTAATATATATATATATATATATATATAAAATACATGTAATATATATATATATATATATAAAATACATGTAATATATATATATATATATATATAAAATACATGTAATATATATATATATATATATATAAAATACATGTAATATATATATATATATATATAAAATACATGTAATATATATATATATATATATATATATATATATATATATATATATATATATATATATAATACATGTAATATATATATATATATATAATACATACAATATATATAAAGTGTTAATGTCAATTGTCGACTGCTGCTGCAAAAAAAGTTAGTACAATTTCCAAATAAAAAAAATTTAAAACAAATTGTTATCTGGTGAAAAATTTGGAAACATCCGAGTAGGCCGAAAAAAAAAAAATCACCTAGTATCGTAATTTCTAGTCAAAAGACAATCGAGTAAATTAAGAAAAAGAGTAATGTGCTCAATGCACTAAATAGAGCAAATCGATCCTCAGCTTAACCTGAAAATTCATTTAAGTGAAACCTAGGTAGGTCTTTCTGGCTCACTAGGATTATATATATTATTTATTCATTATAATTTTATCGTACAGATAAAACCATTTCCACTCCCCTACCTCTCTTAGGACGCTTGTGAGATGATGTGCTTGGACTTTTGACCGATTTTTATCAGCAGAAAAATTTCCACAGACTAGTCCACATTAAACACCCAATCCATTCATCACCAAACTGCTATCGACTCCGTCACCTAAATATATATATATATATATATATATATATATATATATATATATATCATTTTTTTTTCTTGAAAAATAATGAAAAAATGCAAGTGGCGTTTCACATACGGCTTGGGCTAACCCTCACACGTCGAAGTGAAGTTGAAATGCACTGAAAACAAGTTGCATTTTTGTAGTGAGTAAAATGGTTTTCTCTATATGATAAAATTATAATTAAATAAATAATTATCGCTCTACTATCGGTATCGAACCCTGTTTTGGATTAATGCTGTCAACGATGGAATTTATATATTACTTTCGTTCTCATCGCATCGGATATATATATATATATATATATTTTTTTTTTTTTTTTTTTCCGGGGAAAATTTTCTACAAGAGGCTATGATAATATATATAAAAAATATTTTATTAAATAATGGCTTTACTATTTATCTTATTGAGTTAATTATAGAATTAATGACAATTATTATAATAATGTTATTGACCATAATTATAGAATTATATGTCAAGAAGAAATGTCAAAATGTCAGGAGCGTGGTCAAACAATGAAGCTTCGTGTATATTTTTTTCATATAAACAAGTTAGATGTTCTAAATATGTTGGCAAACAGGAAGGAATTCCAGACACGGCGTGGGGGGTTTTCTTGTGTTTGATCCAAGAAACGTAGCTGATCTTTGGCCAGAAGTCCACTGGCAAACCAGACCGGATTCTAACAAACACCTGAGTTGTGACAATGTAAACAATATCGATCAGCTGACGACAGTTTAGATGCTATCACTGGTTTTCAGAATTTTTTTTTTTAGCTGTGTCGGTGTTGTTTTTAAACAGGCGCTCAATTATGGTTGACTGGTCGAAGAATGGCTTCGAATTGAGATGCATTATTGATTACTGAAACTTAATGCACTCCAGAACAATTCTTCTTCTTTCTCTCTACGTAAGCAAAGCGGGAAGTCGTTAATCAAAAAACCTGCGTAGTCTGGCAATAGTGAACAGTGGTTCGCTACCGGTTGAGGCTTATAACTTTTTCGTTGCTCATTCATAGCATAGAACAAGACGCAAATCCAAAGAAGAATCAGCAATATTTTTGGTCCTGACCTGGCGTGTCGGCTTCAGTCACTTTAACACCGCCGTAAAGTTGCCTCTCTGTCCATTTTTTTTTTTTTTATAAACACTTTCATGGCAAGTGTTCGGGTGATCTCTTCGCTATGGTTACAACTGTTATTTTATTTCCCTCTCCGACAGACAATGAATTGTACCTATGAGACTAGTTTAGACTTTCATTGAGACAATGAGGTATTATGGCGGATGTAGTTAGAAAGGTATGTAAGAATGCGTTGTTTTAGTGTTAGGAATATTGTTTGTATGTTTGGATCAGTGTCTGTGGTAGCTAAATTTAAGGTTAAGACAAATAAAAACCTTCCTTTTCCCCATTCGTTGTAACACATTTTGTATTTTTACAAATAAATATCACTCTGAACTATGTTTCCTAGACTTTATGAATTTAAGCGCAATGTGACTCTACAGAAAGAATATGAGGATACTATGTACTGAACATGCCAAAGACAAAACTTTGGATAAAATGGAAACAATTCTTACCACGAGGAAGAAATAGCTGCGCTTATTAGGGCACATAATGAGGAAGGAGGTGGAGGGATAGAGAGAAAGAGAGAGTGTGGAGTGATATATATAGAGAGTGTGGAGTGATATATATATAGAGAGAGAGTGGGAAGAGATATATATATAGAGAGAGAGAGTGGGAAGAGATATATATAGAGAGAGAGAGTGGGAAGAGATATATATAGAGAGAGTGGGAAGAGATATATAGAGAGAGAGTGGGAAGAGATATATAGAGAGAGAGTGGGAAGAGATATATAGAGAGAGAGTGGGAAGAGATATATATAGAGAGAGAGTGGGAAGAGATATATATAGAGAGAGAGTGGGAAGAGATATATATAGAGAGAGAGTGGGAAGAGATATATATAGAGAGAGAGTGGGAAGAGATATATATAGAGAGAGAGTGGGAAGAGATATATATAGAGAGAGAGTGGGAAGAGATATATAGAGAGAGAGTGGGAAGAGATATATAGAGAGAGTGGGAAGAGATATATAGAGAGAGTGGGAAGAGATATATAGAGAGAGTGGGAAGAGATGTATAGAGAGAGTGGGAAGAGATGTATAGAGAGAGTGGGAAGAGATGTATAGAGAGAGGGGGAAGAGATGTATAGAGAGAGGGGGAAGAGATGTATAGAGAGAGGGGGAAGAGATGTATAGAGAGAGGGGGAAGAGATGTATAGAGAGAGGGGGAAGAGATGTATAGAGAGAGGGGGAAGAGATGTATAGAGAGAGGGGGAAGAGATGTATAGAGAGAGGGGGAAGAGATGTATAGAGATTGGGGGAGAGATAAAGTGAGAAAGATGGGGAAAGAGAGAAAGATGGGGAAAGAGAGAAAGATGGGGAAAGAGAGAAAGATGGGGAAAGAGAGAAAGATGGGGAAAGAGAGAAAGATGGGGAAAGAGAGAAAGATGGGGAAAGAGAGAAAGATGGGGAAAGAGAGAAAGATGGGGAAAGAGAGAAAGATGGGGAAAGAGAGAAAGATGGGGAAAGAGAGAAAGATGGGGAAAGAGAGAAAGATGGGGAAAGAGAGAAAGATAGATAGATAAGAACCGCAACTCAACTTCGAATCGGTCCTGCTTATTACTCAAACAACCAAAAGGGAGAATAATTCAACCATCACAATGAAATGGTGAAATTTATTAAACTCTTCGTAAATGGTACAGTAAACATCTTGTCGATGTTTACACTCACTACTCACTCAAGTGTTCCACTCTACTGAAGTTAGTCTGACATTCTGAATACTAGTTCGAATGGGCGGTAGATATATTTAACTGATTTGGCTCAGTGACTAGGATTAGAGATCGCTTACAGAAAACTTCTAAGGGCCTCAAGAGCCATCATACCATTTGCATAAGCTATCGCTCATGAAATCCTGGTTGAATGGTGGCGACTATATGCCTAAGACGTACGCTTCTTAAAACTTCACAAGTGCATGACGAATGGCTATTACATGTCTACACGTCCCATCGGCATTCAAGACATATTGGCCGACAGCTAAATCAGTGATTCTCAATGTGGACCCTTAGACCCATATTTGGGTATGAGAAATGTTTAAAACATGCGTTAAGTAAACAAGACATTGGCCCCGTCATTGTTTAAAACTTCTTCAAATTAAAGAGAATCAAATATCGATGGGGTTTATTGAAAGGTAAGGATTGATTCAATGACCGAAAGTAAATCCCTCCCGCTCCTATGCTCCTTGAAAAAGGTTATTCCATTCTTAATTCGTTTTCCTACCAGCTGTTTTGTTGAGGTAGGATATTCTTCAGCGTTTGGTGTACTCACAAAGAAAAGAAAATATATTGCAGATTGAAAAGAAAAGAAAATTACGCATGAAGCTAAAACGAAGGAATGTAATTTCAACTTCCAAAATGCTAATAGATTGGCATCAAGAGCAGCGTAGTCAGGAGTCAGGAATTATATTTTCTACTACAGTTTGATTTTGTAAAGAAAATCTAGTTCCTGTTTCATGGAATTTTTAATTGTGCTTGTGTGATCCTGAGAGTTTTTTTTTAATACTGTTATATTCCGTTTCAAACATCCTCATCGCCATTGTCATATTCTGTGCTAAGAGAATAAACACATAACACTAGGTGGATACTAGAACAAAGGTTTATTGTACATAACCAGTACAATATGAAATACGGTACAGTTATACACACAGGTCAATCTAGTAGTGAGTGCCACTAATTGGGAGGTCGGACGTGTTTGCGTCGTCTCGCTCACTTCTCTTCGAATCACTCATAGACGGTTGACTTTATAGGTACTTACTCCCGATAGTGTAAACCTTCATGAATGTGACTGGTTATTTCATTACATCAAATACCAAAATGTGCCACAAGGAAGAACAGGTTAAGAAACAGATCTAAATTCTCTTTCGCAAAGAGATCATGATAATTTATGAGCATTTTCCAATATTCATTGAAGATAAAGCATTTCTCAGCGGAAGCCCGGTGTTATTTATTTTTTCTTAATCTGGCTAATTACTTAAAAAAAAAAAAAAAAAAAAAAAAAAAGTCACCGAAATTAAAATTAATAATTTTTGGTGAAACAACACAAATCTGTTTAATATAGCATACGGCGCTGGCATAGAAATTTTAGAGATTTTTAATGTAAACCGCTATTTTCTTTGATTAATAAATTCGTAACATTTACAAGAAAAATAACCTACATACGGCTCTAGAACGAGTTTAATGAATACACACATACACAAAAAAGAAAGAGGAAGAAGGCAAGGATGTTTTTTCTCATCGGATTTAATGAACCTCTATAAAAAGATGATCTTCAGAAAACTAGATATCCTGTCAGGATTTATTACTTGATATCATTACGTAAATGGCACTGTCGTCATGACATATACTGAAGGAAATCTAAAGTAATTCCTAGATAGGTTACTAAAACAATGTCAGGTGAATGGCCTTGCTATAAACTCCTAGAAGATAGAACACAAGATTGTCTGCAAAAAAAGAGAGAGACCAACGGATATTCGCCGTATTTTGGGACGTTGAAATCAAGCATGTATAACATTTCGATAGAATAGCTTATTCTTGATGGCATCTTTCACTCTGAGGATTAACTTTCTGATTTCTCTCACATAATACGGAGCTATTCTATTGGTTTCAATACCATATCCTATAAGATATTTCCTATTGCACAGAAAACAGAACTCCATTCCTTATTTCTATCGAAAATATATCTCTTAATGATATGCATATTTCGATAAAAACAAGGGAGTTCCGAATTCTTTCCAATGTGTAATATCTTATAGGATATGGCATTGAAACCCGGACATTTTTTCACTGTTAAAGAAGAAACATGAAAAGACAGAACTGTCATTCTATAGACGAATACTAAGGTGGCTTTTGACAGAACAGGTGATTCACGAGTGACAGAGCCCAGAAGAATAAAAAACAAACAAACAACTATTTGTAAACTTGTATTTGCAATCAAAAAGAGATATCTGAAGTATATTGTATACATAAGGGGAAAGAAGACGAGAATATAGAAAATGCATTGGCACAGAGAAACGTGGATGATAAAGTTGCGAATAAACTACGAGCTTCTTTGAATGGATGACACAACAATGAAAAAGGTAAGATATAAAGTCAAAGGTAAGATATAAAGTCAAAGGTAAGATATAAAGTCAAAGGTAACTACGAACAAAAAAAGATCAAGTTATGGCTAGCACACGTCCATAAGAAATATTGCCGACAAAAGAAAAATATAGAGATTGTATCGTTCTGTAACTTGGCCGATCAAAATAAAGTCTCAAGCTTGGTGATTTAGACACATTTAGAGTTACCTAAACATTAGTGAGTTAAAGCGTTTTTTACTAGATCAGGGGGTATAGTGAGTGTGTGTTCAATCCTTGAGCAAGGTAGTATGTCAGTTGAAACAGAGGAGAAAAATAACAGCGCAATAAGAACCAGATATTCCAAGAGATGAGTAGTGGAACGAGAACAATCTACCCCCATAATTTAATAGAGTGTTCAGTTCGAAATTACCCGGATTTATATATACCTGAGGAGTGCCGGCCGAAACGCTGTGATGAACCAACAAAACTGAGGACAACAGTCCGCATGTAAATAATGATAACTCCTTAACCCAGCCGTTCAAGTAGATATATTTTGAAAACTAAGCGAAGCTGAAAATTTTTCAGACATCTTTTTTTTTTGTCATGTTTTTTTCTTTCTTCACGGAATACTAGTCAAGACAATGTGCAGTGTATACGATTGATTGTTGTCAAGAATAGAACAGAACAGAACGGCAATGAATTGAAGACGTCGTCGACGTCATTGCCTAACGAGCTGTAACGCACCAGTCTTAATCTCTCCTGTGGGAATAGAATCGGACTATTTCATACAAGGGCGAAAAGAGAAAACAAAAACTAATCTTGCGTGGGTTTCAATAAATTCTATTCGACAGAGACAAGATTTCTGCGAATAAATGTGGAATCAATGATTATTGATATCTCCTGCGTCTGCTGGTATTTTTTGCCGACTACCTCTTAAGGAATTTCCAATATCTATTCATCTGATTTACAGTCCCAATTATTAATCTCTAATCTCAGCACACCATCAATTTCCAGAAAAAAACATGTGTGTGTGTGTGTGTGTGTGTGTGTGTGTAGGATTTACAATGTTTACATCATTCGGACCGTCTATATTGTCATATACACTACGTTTCGATCGTTGTATACTTTTGGCCTTCTTCAAATAATATATGTTGGAATTTCGAACAGATCTAAAGAAAAACTATTAGGTTGGTGCAAAAATAATATCGATTTTTGACGTATTTTTAACGTCAAAAAACGGTATTATTTTTACACCAAACTAATATTAAAAAATGTAATATGATTTCTGAGAAAAAAATGATTAGTGAAAAAAAGAAACCATAACCGAATAATTCACTGATATGACGCAGTGTATAAAAGCGTTGTTTGAGTGTGACTTGAACCAAAGTGTTGTAAGTTCAATACCTGGCCACAGTAGAGGGAACAAAAACTTGAAGCTTTTAGTAACTAAGAGGAAATTAACTGAAACGCAGAAATCTGAAAACATGGTACGTGGGTTTAGAACAATCTACCCTTGAGAACTAAAAATTCCAATATCTATCACTTGTAGAAGGCCGTAGCGCACTACAGCCTAAACGTTGTGAATATTAGGACAACAGTCCGAATAATGTAGATAGTACATAATTAGTAACTAAACAAATCCTTTTACCGCAGCCCCATATGATGTAAAAGGATTTGTTTGATTATATACTCTGTATAAATTATATAAAATACATCAAGCTCTTTTTTGTGGCTTAGTTCTAATATTTTCATGGCCTAGTATCTACTTGGATTAAAAACCAACGGATTTTTTTAGTTTACTATATATATATATATATATATATATATATATATATTATATATATATATATATAGTTAAGGCAAAATATTCCGCATGGGTAGACCCAAGGAGGATGATATCCGGAGAGCTCAATGTAAAATTCAGGGCAGATATGTTTGAATAAAAAGATACCACTTTAAGGTTCCATGTAATAAGTTATTTCACCACAACCCCCTTAAAAGGGCTCTGGATCATCAGACTTTACTTCCAAAGGTTGAAATGAAAAATGAAAAGAGATTCACACGTTTTTGACGGACCGTATCAAGCATATGCAAAATTAACGAAGTGAGGAAGTGAGTTGGGAGAGAAGATATGAGTGGGTTAGATGTACCATTTCAATTCCTTCTTAAGCCCACTGTGTGTCGGCTAGACGTCGTTTAAACTTAACGCGTATTGTCTGTAGATATAGATGGGTAATGGGGTGAGGGAGAAGACCGACATTAAAGGAAGAAGCTACAGCAACCCTAATAAATTACATTCCACGAGGACAGGTTTCATTCAAATTCTTAGATGCTGTTAATTCGCATTACTTTAAAGGACATATTTGGGAGGTTAAGGTTTGATATAAATCTAAATGTCTAAATCTACACAGAATTTAATTTGAAATTCGTTGGAGTTTTGGGTATTTTCTATGAAACAGTCGATTGGAAAACGTCATAGAGAGTACATTGAAAGAGTAATCCATTTTATATTTAGTAATCTTTATTTATTTTTCTAAATTTTTATCTTATTGATTGTATGTATATATATTATATATATACGAAACAGGCCATGAATAATGACTATGGAAATGACTTCTACAGTTAGAAGTGTAGTATGTGGTAGATTTTGAAAGTACTGTTAGTGTCTGAGCTAGTGAACAAATTGATGTGCTTAATGCGGTAACAACACTGTGTCCTTTTGTCGTTACATGGTCGTGAAAATCCTATTGATATTATGAAACTGAAACTAGCTGATATGGAAGCGTAGAAACACCAACGAGAGTTTTACTGTATATAGTTACGTATCATACGACTTGTGACGACGTACTATGAATTCATTTTAAGGCGGTCGTATCATACACGTTATATAAAACTAGCCTATTTTTTACTGTCCCTGGCTACACTATTATAGATCCACTTTCTGTAGTCAAAATTTACAGCCGTATTTAAAATAAAGGTTTTAATAAAACCGATGTTCTATTTAACTCTTGTTATTAACTTCACTACTTTGAAAAAAAAACAAAAAACAAACAAAACAGATTTATCAAATTAAGTATCAAGAAATTAAGATCGTGTAAAGAGCTTCTATGGACGTCTATATGGTAACAAGTGATACGCTTGATTTGAAAAACTAGGGGAATATGTGGTGCCACTAAATTAATATAAATATATGTATATATCGAATTGGTTAAAGAAGGTTGTCCTCTTATCCATATAATACTAAAAGTCTGAATCGTGCTTACGTGGTGTCTCGTCCGTCCGGCGCAATATGATTTAAGTTAACCTGATTTAAGTGAATAAGTTTTAAAATTACGATTTGTTTATACAGTAACTATTTTTAGTTTAACTTACTTTAAACAATTTTTTTTTAACTAAAATATTTATAAGTTAGACAGACAAATAGATTTTGGCATTATAAAAAATACTTTTAAGTTAATTTGATTTAAAAAATATTTTAAAGAAAATAAGATTTAAAAATACTGTTTGCTTATACAGTAAGTATTTTTATTTCAATTTTCTTCAAACAGACAATTTTTTTTTTCATGTTGAAATCAACTTCAATTTTTTATAACATGTACCTTCAGTCTAGTTAAGAATAAAATTTACGTAATAAATCGAACGAAGTTTTAATCCAATCAGATATTCGACGTGATACCAATCATAATGGTGGAGGTTTCTTAAATAATTGATAACCGAGGTAGGGTGGGGGGAACAATGAGTTAAAAATCCCAACGTATATCGCATTAAGAACGGAGCGTACAACGGCCGAAATGCCGTGAATACGATAATTAAATAAGACAACAAACCGAACCATATAAATAGTGTAAATTAGTTAAAGATAGTTTCAAAATTCTCAGATCGAAAACGAACATTAGATAAAAATTTGAAATGAAAAGATTGGTCAATTTATTTTAATTTTTGTTCTGACCCATGGACGTTGGCATTAGCGTAGACATCTTTGATATTTGTATTTTTCTCTATAGTTCCATTTTATACCATTCAGTAATGGCAAAGAAAGAAAACCTTCAGCACGAAATATTACATTCACTTCGAATTGCTACAAACAAGAACACTCATCCAACAAATATCAAAAGGAAAATATAGCAAAATAAAGTGGACGTAAAAAGCAACATTCTTACGTATTTCGCTCGCAAATTCTTAGTCTACAGCGAATCTTAATCCATTTTGGCTACTTTGTCTTATATCTTTTCGCTCACATGGGGATTATAAAACTTTGCTCATATTTCTACGAGTGAGTGACAGGAAAGCGAAAAATAGCAAAATAGTTTTAATAACGTTGCATGAAACAAAATGATAACGTTTTTCAGACTATACCAGGCTCTGCGTCGCTTCAACAAAATTATACATGATAACAAGGCCCTAGTGCTTATGGTTTACGTTCAATACGATTTTACAGTGGAGACATTTTCTATTTCCATTTCAGCCTTCAAAATTCTACTTCTAATACCACTACCTGAACCATGTCAAAATTGACAATGTAAATAACAGCCATTATCAATAATTAGGTGACAAGTTAACTTTAAGTTCTGGGTCTGTTCCTGCTGAGTAGCTCTGACAGTTTTAACTTCGACGATATCAACAGATTGACGTTTTTGAGATTCCATGACGACGTTCTAAGTTGGCCTCGGGGTTGAATCGTTGGCGAAAATATTAACCTGGTTGATTAAAGAGATTAACGGTTTGGTGCCGAGTTCTAAATTCTATTTCCGCTACTATTTTCAGTTTAGCGTGCTAAGTATTGAAATGTGACAATTTTTTTTTTCTTTTTTTTTTTTTAAACTAGAACATTAACATCTGGTTTGTTTTTGATTTTATCTCGTCGTCATTTTTCACTTTTCTCCACATTACAACGTATAGTTTTATTTAGCTTTGTTAATTTCGTTTTCAGCTTTCCAGAAACAGTGGTTTCTAAGAAAATTAAATACTTTTTATATTGTCTTTGGTAATTTCTAGTATTCTCCCCACTTCTGTTAACTTTTTTTTTTATCAATCTTTTCAAAAGCAGGCATATCTGTCTAGGTGTTCTTGAAATGGTCTCACACGCTCTGACTAACGATGCGATTAATTTCTTCCTGTCCTCAAGATTCAACCTACCATTCAACACTATTACTTAATGTTTAACAAGCTTAAGGCCACATCACGTTGAAATATCTCGCGCGATCAGTGATTTTGAGCCTGGTCAGTCCTGGAAGGGTTTCCGCTTGGGAATACCATTTGTTGGAAACGTGTATGTGAGTGTGTTGTAAGGAATAATGGATGGCTATTTTTAATCGGGGCACTGATTTCCAATTCTCGTTGGTTTAATTTTATTCACTTACGAGTAAGTAAACTTGAAGGCACGAATCCACGTCTTCTGACCCATCTATGGGTTAATTAGTAATACTTTTATCACTAAATAATTATAATTTTTTTTACAGTTAAAAAATATTTTCTGGCTTTAAATAATCTGCATGGTTGGATAAGCTGTAGAAAACGAATCAATCATTTAATGGACGATCTTGTTTACGGGCTGAAACGGAAAACAATTCCTGAATTAAAGCAGGCAATTTCTCGTAAAATTTCTGAAATTAATGAAGAAATTAATGAAGAAATGTATCTACTGGTTCGCAAATGTGTTCCTGATACTGTTCTATGTTGTATTGAACCTGAAAGGGAACATGTTAAATAGTTTGTTAATCGTAACAAATCATGTTGTTTTTGATGTGGCAATCCATATATAACCCTTTGAACCCTGACAACCGCTTTACCCGAAGTAGAGTAAAATGACGTAATGCCCAGCAACCGGTTTAAAAGTCGTAGAGAAAAATGACAATGTCCAGCCATAGGTTGAAAGGTGGGTAAACACTTGTAACTATTTTCATATCTACTGTAAAATATTACGTACCAATTATTGGCGAATTTTGGCTCGGGCAGAAGAATTAAAAATGTTCAGGAACGCAGAGCTCAAAGGGTTAAAAATGTTCAAGAACGCAGAGCTCAAAGGGTTAACCTATCGTAATTTACTGAATAAAAATGGCGTTATCTTTGGTCGCACACTATATGTTAAAAGTGATATATTTTATTTTATGACAACATGATTGATATTACATAACACTTCAGCACTCGTGTTTGTTTCTAACGAAATTTCATTGTGACTTAATACTTGGCTCAGCTTTTGGAACTCATCTTTCGGTACCCCAATGCGCATTCAGGATTCCGTATCCCAAATATGTGGATTGTTGTATCAGTTTGATTTCGGTATCTGTAGTTTCTATGTTGGGTTGTTCTTTTTCAAAAAAAAAAAAAAAAAAAAAATGAATTCAGTCTGCTTGCAATAGACGTTTCTTCCTTTCTTCTCGCTTTCCTTAACTACCCCACCCGTAGCAATTCTTGTAGTTTCCTTTCTGTGACAGCTATCAACCCTGTATCATCAGCAGATCTTGTGCCCGCCAAACATTGTCGGACATTCTACTTCTCTCAAAATGGCTTCGCTGGATAGGTTGAAAAAGTCTGGTGAGAAGACGCACCCTTGTCTCAAATCTTTTTTTTATTTTTATGTATTTACAGACTGCCTTTTACTATCCGTGTGCATGCGGTTTGCCGCCAGTACTTCTACTGGATTATTCTAATATATGTCCCGCGTATGTCAAATTTACCTCATAGGTCCAACCGTACTTTTTCACGTTGTTTTGCATAATTTATAAAACAAAGGTATATATCCGTTTGTATTTGTATTGTTCTTTCTGATCTCATTCTGATAATAAAAACTGCATTCCGTGTTTTAGTGTTTTAGTGAACCTGCACTGTTTAATGTCTGATTCAAGGTCAGATTCTGCAGAGCGTTCTATTCAATCAATATTCAGATGGCAAATTTTTGTAGCCTGTCAAATCAATGTCTTCAGCTTATCATTTTCCCTTTCTAGTTACATGTGCTACCCATTTTAGTTCTTGCGCCTGTTGGAAGTCTTCAAGTGATGTATTTTTCCTTTCTGGTAAAACTTTGTTTATCATTCTTTAGCGCCAGTCTATGGAATCTAAAATCTTCATCTTTAAGAAAAGGATTCATTCTCAAGAAGCTATTTTCATTTAGCAATCTCAGAAAATGATTCGATCAAGAAGTGAATTTCAAGATTTCTGATCGAATTGAATGCCACACATGACATCCATAAGAGAGTCTATAGCTGACGTGGAATCTAACTCAAAATCTTTAGGTTAATATGTTGGTTTTCTATCATCTCTTAGGTAAAGTAAATTGCAAATGTTTTATTTGCTGCTCGACAATTTGTTGTACCGGTTTTTTGTTCGGAATGACTTTTAAAATTTGCCAGATTAAATCGAAGACGGTGAATTAATTATTTCAATTTCTTTGTTGGTCAAAAGTGTTTTTATTTTTATTCTCTTAGTTGTTCCTTTCAGGCATCATTATTTTTTTTCAATCGGTAACTTTTTCTTCTACAACTAAAACTACTACCATTACTGTGTAACTGCTACTTTTTCTATGCCGTCGAACTTTTCCTTATTTTTCTTTTAGCCCCAATCTTATCTGTTTTGAAAAAAAAAAATAATTACTTTCTCTCTGATTGTCTCAGAATTTTTATATTTAAAATCAATTTACATTCGTTTTTGGATTTCGTTCTGTTAATTTCTTTTGTTCTTTACATTTTTTTGAACTGGAAAAAAAACAAAAAAACACGTAACATTTTACGTTAAAAAATAAAATAAAATAAAATCAAAATAAAATCAATTTTGCAAGACATTTTTTTTTATAAGGAAAGCAAGTCAATAAAGAATAACAGAAAATTAACTAATAGTTTTTTTTTTTTTTTTTTTTTTTTTTCCTTTTAAAGACCGGATAAAACGTTTGTCCAAATCCCGTTTACAGTTCAGACACCACTTTTCTCTTTGAATCGTTCACAGACTTTAATCCAATTTACATAGTGATTTCAAATGCATTAAATTTTTAAACGGGTCACGTTTTGCAAAATTGTGTTAAAAGAATTACTTCCTCCTTTGCAATTACGAGATTTTTTTATTTTTATTATTCATTCCATTCGTTGATTTTATATGTGTTTTGTTCTTCGTTCATTGTTTTATTTTCTTCGTTCAATCCTTTACTTCCGCGTTTTTAGACTCTCATTGGTTCGTTCCTCTTCTGATAATTCTACAAGTTTCGTTATCTTTTTCCCGGAATATCTTTCCTTCAAACCCAATTCTCATTTGGATATTCCGTTCAATATGAAATTATTGGCGTCAATTTGCATTTTTATTTCCCATTCAATTTTTTTTTTTTTTTAATTTAATCTTTCTTGTGTTTTTTACTCGTTTATCTGCTGCTTGATGCTTCGTAATGTTCTGGATATTTTAGTGTTTATATCTTTTTAAAACGCTTTATTTTTCTTCGTTTTTCAGCTTCGTTTAATATTTCTTTCTTTTACATCACTTCCTGTTTATTGTACTGTTGTTTCCATCCAGCTACCTATTACACTGAGCCTAATCGAGGAATGACTTTTTTTTTCTTTTTCAAACCCGCTTTCTCTCTTTTATAACCTCGTCAAGGATTTTTCTTACTCCAACTTTTCCTTATAACTTATAATTATAACACGTATTTTTTTCTTTCTGATTTTCTGGGGGACACTTTTTATTTTCTCATTTGTTCAATCATAATAGATTACTTTATTTGAAAGCATGCCACAAAATCTACAGTCGCCAACTATAAGTCGGTTGAATTATATTAAAACTATTAGCAGAAAAAAAAAACATTAATATAAAGGGGCGTCTCCCCGCCAAAAAGAAAAAATGAAAAAAAAACAAATATCTTCGTCTATATTTTAGCGAAAAGAATAATTCTTTTTTACCCAAGAATTTTCGTGAAAGACAAGGCTGCGCTTTCTCACAGGATTTATATAAACTCTACCGCTAGGATAGATAGATTTATTGATTTGTTTGTTTTTTACTAGTTATCAACCATTTGCTGGTTATTTAAAGCCAGGAAATATTTTTCGGTTGTAACAGTATTTTTTTTTCGAGATAATGATGGATGCAATTCCTGAAAGTTTAAATATCTGGAAAGCGTCGTGATAGAGGACGGTAACTGCGACACTGAGATCCGTAGATGTATTGGGGTGACCAAGGACACATTCCATAAGCAGAGGATTTCCTTGGTAACAAAGAAAAAATACTGAGCTGACCCGAGGAGACAGAGATATGGTTCTACAGAAGGATGCTAAGTATGTCATGGACTGAGGGTGTGTGCAACCATGTCGTCTTAGAGAGTTGCAAACGAGGAGGAGGCTTATACTTAACATCAGAAAGAGTCAGCTGAAGTTTCTGGGGCAAATAATGAAGAAGGAGGGCCGGAGAATCTGATACTCACGGGTCGAATAGAGGGAAAGACAGACAAGGGAAAACAACGAATGACATACCTAGCGGCTTTAAGCAAGTGGATGACGGAACGTGGTCTGGAGGAGGTGGCAGAAGGAAGGAACTTGTTGAGACCTTTCAAGGGATAGAGGAAAGTGGAGAGCCACGATCGCCTACGTCCTGAAGGGACACGACACATAGAAAAAAGAATTCAGGAAAAGTGAAGATTGGTGTCTACTTAAATTTTTTACAGGTCGTATGTAGCAGGGAAACAGGATACCCTATGTTATGACCACAGGGAGGAGGCGTGAGAATGCGACTAGAATAGAGCTTATGGTTATAACTTGCTAGTCCAACAAGGAAAAACAACGCATGACATAGCTGTCGGGCTTCAGCAAGTGGATTATAGAACGTGTTGTGGAGCAAGAAGTAGAGGGAAAGAACTTGTCGAGAGCTGCAAGGTATAGAGAGAGGTGGAGAGCCATGATCGCCTACGTTCTGAATGGGCATGGCACAAAAAGAAATATGCGAGTCCCACTAATTGACCCATAGGCGGTGGAAGAAGAGATAAATTCACATGAGTTTTCCAAGGGTATTTGCACGTAAGTGAATATAATGAATCCGAATTTTTATCCATACTGCACGCACATCCAAGCTAACAACACCTAATATCCCCCAGCGGGCAGCAATCTAGATAGTATCCAGGTTCGACGTTCGTTATCTTCGATTATCGTACGGGAACCGGTGCGTCATCATGTCTTATGTTAAAGACGTTGCGGTGAGGCGATCCTACGAGGACTACAAGTCCAAAAAAAATCTACACCATCGTAACAACGTCAGATACGCAGATGACGCTGTGTTAATGGCAGACAAAAAGAAACAACCGTAGCAAATCCATACAAAAACGAGTAAAATAACTTGCTTAACGATCTAGATGCCATACCATTGAATGGTTATTTTCTAAGCATAGCTTCGATGTGACACACAGTCGAAAGTATGGGGCACCCAGTGAGGATCCAACTCACTACTCAGTTCGATATGTTCTCGTGAGACAAGCATGCTAACTATTACACCATGTCGAGGTTCGAGGCTGGATATTGAATGGGAGGGTGAATAAAAAGACCTAAAAGGGATAGGAAGTTGCGGAGAGTCATGATTGCTCACAATCTGAAGTGACATGACGCATAGATAAAGAGTCAAAAGACGTTATCCTCTTGTAATTTTTACAGTGTTTTAATTTTAGCAATTATGTGATTTGAACAAAGAATCTCTGGGAGATTTTGCTAAAAGAGTGTCATATACACTGACATGAAATGATTGAATAAAAACGGTAGATGTTACGCGACGTTTGGGCAAGCAAACGATAGATACATACAATGCATACAATACGATACGATACATACAATACGATACATACAATACCATACATACATACGATACGATACATACGATACGATACATACATACGATACGATACGATACATACGATACATACATACATACGATACGATACATACAATATATCTCTGAGACATGAAATCCTATCCTAGAAAAAATAACTCCTGACTAAGGGAGAGAGATAAACACTCAACAGATAGACGAAGCAACAGATGTGAGTAGGTAAGATTGACTTCATTTTGGACATCCTATGTTTTCAAAGTGCCTCAACGAGGTGCAATTAGCGGAATAATTACTCGTTTAATCCTTTCTCGAAACATCACGAAAAAGTGTACTCAAGTATACCTTAACTAAATATTAGCGTTAGAAGTTTTTTCTACGACATGTAACGTACACGGTGAGTAATAGGTCCGGCAGAAGAACGCGTATTTTAAGGTTAGTCCGTTTTGTGCATCACAGATTTTGTTCATGTTTTCACTTTTACGTGACAGAAAAATCACTCAAAATTGACACCTTATTAACATCACATATTAAAATGTTGCAAGCACAAGCTAATAAATGTCTAAGACATCTGAGAAAAAAAAATCAATAGATTTCTTGAAAAATGTCAGGTCATTTCAAGGACTGAGACAGTCATAGATTTCCACAGAATATTTTCCATATATCTTTGAACTGCTTCGAGTAGCTTGCCTTCTCCACGTTCTTGTTGAAGCGGGACAAGCATACTATGACACCACGTCGAGGCGCACGGCGGGACATTGAAAGTGATTGAAAATAAAAAGAGTTAGAAAAGATAGGAAGTTATGGTGAGCCATGCTTTTTCAGGTTCTAAATCGACACGACACGACACGACAAATAGACGTTATCATAATATTTTAACAGCGTTTTAATATAATCAGTTATTTGATTTGAACGAAGAATATCTTAGATTATTTGCTAAAATGTGTCAACTTCACTAACAAGATGTTATCGATGGAAAAGGTGGCAGACTACTCTGCAAGAGTAGATTGCCATCTTTTAGCGTGGTTGCCAAGAACCCATAAAAGGGGATGAATTTATATTGGCTTAGTTTCAGTAAATTTTATCCTTGGCCTTTACTCTTTTTCTTTAAACTTACATCTTCTATCATGATTCTCCATAGAATCCATCTATTTCTCTGTGAATTACTATGACTTTTTGTGAATGATAAAAAGGTGTCGTTTTCAATGTCTTCTCAACGATTATGTATTTGAAATTTTCGTTATCCTAGACTGATTGTCATTCCGTGTTACAAATTTAACACATTACTGTGGAGAGAGATATCGGGTTCATGCCTTTCCCAACGGTATTTGTGCGAAAAATGAATGCTATAAGATATAGGCTTGGTTTTCTACTATTCGCTCCAATAAAACACACATGTAAGATGGGGATTTGAAAAAAAATGGGGAAGAGAGACAGAGACAGAGAAAGAGACAGAGACAGAGACAGAGACAGAGAAAGAGACAGAGAAAGAGACAGAGAAAGAGACAGAGAAAGAGACAGAGAAAGAGACAGAGAAAGAGACAGAGAAAGAGACAGAGAAAGAGACAGAGAAAGAGACAGAGAAAGAGACAGAGAAAGAGACAGAGACAGAGACAGAGAACGAGACAGAGAAAGAGACAGAGACAGAGACAGAGAAAGAGACAGAGAAAGGGATCGAGACAGAGAAAGGGATCGAGACAGAGAAAGGGATCGAGACAGAGAAAGGGATCGAGACAGAGAAAGGGATCGAGACAGAGAAAGAGAGAGATAGAGAGAAAGAGATAGAGAGAGAGAGAAATAAAGAATGGGAGAGAGAAAATAAAGAATGGGAGAGAGAAAATAAAGAATGGGAGAGAGAAAATAAAGAAAGGGAGAGAGAAAATAAAGAATGGGAGAGAGAAAATAAAGAATGGGAGAGAGAAAATAAAGAATGAGAGAGAGAAAATAAAGAATGGGAGAGAGAAATAAATAAGGAGACAAAAAGAAATAGAACGAAGATAAAAGTCAGAAAAAAGAAGATAAAAGAAAGAAAAGAAATCAGTGTGCATGTGGTGACGTACATGTTTTTCATGTGAATATATGCCTGTACTACCAATAAGCATGGAGGAAAACATCTTTGAAAATTCAGAAATAAGTTTTCTTTAATTTGTACACCCTTTCCTTTAAGTATAAACCCTTGTCAATGTTTGCACAAGGTTGGCCACCAAATAAATAAACGAAGCAAATGAAAAATGACGGTAAACATGTCGTCTGTTTCAAGCAAATCATTACCAGTTCGATCGGTTGCTAAGCCACATATGCAAGTGTTAAAAGGTGTATTCTTAACTGCATGGGGGTTAACTCTCTAAATCAATTGAGGATTACTCATAAATATTGCTTTCTAGATTAACACTGACACTTGACATGAAATGCCAGGAAGTGAAAAATAGAAAGAAACACCTCTCTTAATTTCAGACATTGAGGAGATCAAGACAAGTGAGGCAAAAAGCCAATAAGCGGAGGGAATTGTTAGTGAAAATGGCGACCTTTTACAAAATAAGATGAGGAATCAAGAATAAAAAAATTAGTGAAACGAAAATAACTGGTGAATCAAGCGCGATAAATTATGGAGACAGGAAATATAAAATAATGAAATTAGTTAAAAAAAAAAAAAAAAAAAGAAAAATGGAGTCAAAAGTCAAATATTTATCAAAATAAAAATGATTAAATATTTGTAGATAAAATATATATGATTAAAACCGCAAAAATATTTAAACAATATTTTAATTATATTCTTGATATGTTGGTTTATACTTTACAAGCAAACGCATCTGCCAGGGAAGCTGGCAAATAAATATCACAGACGTCCACCTAAGGTTTATACGGTAACTATGCTCTCAATTATTTTCTAGTAAAGAATACATTTTTTTTTTTACCAAAGCCAGCAGACTCAAACCCCTCGGTCATGACGACTTGTAATTTTGTGCTAGCGCAGGAATTGACGGATTACGAACGGTTCCGTCTACGCATTTTTCCCCTCATAAGAATTAGGCTAGGTCACTTCGACCTGATGTAAAGGTTAGCAAGCATGTCTCACTAGATCAGTTACAATTGAATAGCAAGTTCGACCCTCACACAGTGCCTCATACATTCAGCTTTGTACCACATTATGCCTAAACTTAGAAAGTCAATATATGGTACTTCGATGTGGAGTAATGTTTAGGAAGCTTGTTTGCTAGATCAATTACGACAGAAAAGCGAGTTCGATCGCCACTGGCTTCCCCAAAAATTCATGGTGCCACATCAAAGCAACGCTTAGAAAATCGTAAAGCTTTGGGTAAGCGGTGGTATGATTTTCAGGTACTTTCCGAAGCAGACGCGCACTGATATCCCGGAAATAATAGACCATGGTGAGATTCTAACCGGGCGATCATGAACAGAAAAAGGTACATACTAACCACTAGGACACCCGCCCTTATACAGACCAAATATCTCATACGCGCTCTTATACAGACCTTATTTCTCATGCGCGCCCTTATACAGAGCTAATTTCTCATGCGCGCCCTTATACAGAGCTTATTTTTCATGCGCGCCCTTATACAGAACTAATTTCTCATACACGGCCATATACAGACCAAATATCTCATACGCGCTCTTATACAGACCTTATTTCTCATGCGATCCCTTATACAGAACTAATTTCTCATACAAGCCCTTATACTGACCAAATATCTCATACGCGCTCTTATACAAACCAAATATCTCATACGCGCTCTTATACAGACATTATTTCTCATGCGCGCCCTTATACAGAACTAATTTCTCATACACGGCCTTATACAGACCAAATATCTCAGACGCGCTCTTATACAGATCAAATATCTCATAGGCGCTCTTATACAGACCTTATTTCTCATGCGCGCCCTTATACAGAACTAATTTCTCATACACGGCCTTATACAGACCAAATATCTCATACGCGCTCTTATACAGACCTTATTTCTCATGCGCGCTCTTATACAGACCTTATTTCTCATGCGCGCTCTTATACAGACCTTATTTCTCATGCGCGCTCTTATACAGACCTTATTTCTCATGCGCGCTCTTATACAGACCTTATTTCTCATGCGCGCTCTTATACAGACCTTATTTCTCATGCGCGCTCTTATACAGACCTTATTTCTCATGCGCGCTCTTATACAGACCTTATTTCTCATACACGGCCTTATAC
>OZ010602.1:47338409-47340909 GCA_963932145.1 Acanthosepion lycidas
TCATATTATAGTATATAATAAATATACTACTGAGACATAATATATATATTATATTATATACACAGACATATATATATATATATATATATACACAGACATATAATATATATATATATATATATATACACAGACATATATATATATATATATATACATACACAGACATATATATATATATATATATACACAGAATATATTATATATATATATATACAGACATATATATATATATATATATACAGACATATATATATATATATATATATACAGACATATATATATATATATATACAGACATATATATATATATATATATATACAGACATATATATATATATATATACAGACATATATATATATATATATATACAGACATATATATATATATATATATATACACAGACATATATATATATATATATACAGACATATATATATATATATATACAGACTATATATATATATACAGACATATATATATATATATACAGACATTATATATATATATATACAGACATATATATATATATATATATATATATATATACAGACATATATATATATATATACAGACATATATATATAATACAGACATATATATATATATATATACAGACATATATATATATATATATATACAGACATATATATATATATATATACAGACATATATATATATATATACAGACATATATATATATAATATACAGACATATATATATATATATACAGACATATATATATATATATATACAGACATATATATATATATATATACAGACATTATATATATATACAGACATATATATATATATATATATATACAGACATATATATATATATATATATATATACAGACATATATATATATATATATATACAGACATATATATATATATATACAGACATATATATATATATATATACAGACATATATATATATATATATATACAGACATATATATATATATATATATATACAGACATATATATATATATATATATATATACAGACATATATATATATATATATACAGACATATATATATATATATATACAGACATATATATATATATATATATATATATACAGACATATATATATATATATATATATACAGACATATATATATATATATATATATACAGACATATATATATATATATATATATACAGACTATATATATATATATATATATACAGACATATATATATATATATATATACAGACATATATATTATATATATATATACAGACATATATATATATATATATATACAGACATATATATATATATACAGAACATATATAATATATATATATACAGACATATATATATATATATATATATACAGACATATATATATATATATATATACAGACATATATATATATATATATATATATACAGACATATATATATATATATATATACAGACATATATATATATATATATACAGACATATATATATATATATATATACAGACATATATATATATATATATATATATATATATACAGACATATATATATATATATATATATATATATATACAGACATATATATATATATATATATATACAGACATATATATATATATATATATATATATATATATATACAGACAAATTATATATATATCCATATATATATATATATATATATACAGACATATATATATATATATATATATATATACAGACATATATATATATATATATATATATATATATACAGACATATATATATATATATATATATATACAGACATATATATATATATATATATATATACAGACATATATATATATATATATATATATATATATACAGACATATATATATATATATATACAGACATATATATATATATATATATACAGACATTATATATATATATATATATATACAGACATATATATATATATATATATATATACAGACTACTATATATATATATATATATATATACAGACATATATATATATATATATATATATATACAGACATATATATATATATATATATATACAGACATATATATATATATATATATATATACAGACATATATATATATATATATATATATACAGACATATATATATATATATATATACAGACATATATATATATATATATATACAGACATATATATATATATATATATATATACAGACATATATATATATATATATATATACAGACATATATATATATATATATATATATACAGACATATATATATATATATATATATATACAGACATATATATATATATATATATATATACAGACATATATATATATATATATATATACAGACATATATATATATATATATATATATACAGACATATATATATATATATATATATACAGACATATATATATATATATATATATACAGACATATATATATATATATATATATACAGACATATATATATATATATATATATACAGACATATATATATATATATATATATATACAGA
>OZ010602.1:47348409-47456819 GCA_963932145.1 Acanthosepion lycidas
CACACTTCTAACATTAAATGTGATGAACAGAAATACAAGTGGTTTTAAAATAAATGTCTGATTTCACTGAAATTTTTTATTCTGGTACACCGTTCATATATATATTTGCAGGATGCTGGAAAGTCAATGTAGTTACCTCAGCCAAGCGATTGAATTTTCATAAAACACTATTTTTCAAACCCATTAGGCGGAGAAATTTTTCCTCACTTCTCGGTGTATTTTTTTGTTTTCATTTGCAAGTCAGTATGAACGTAATCACACGCACCTATACGTTACCATTCAAGTGATCCCAACATGGGATCAAATAAATGAATTCGCTCCACTTATATGAAAATTATCTCATATATACAAACTTATGTCGCTTTTCCCAGTTTTCTCATCATGGTGTTTATCTATATATATTCCACAGTTAGCGGTTTGTTGCTGCGCAAAGCTGGGTCCAAGTTACTGATAAGCTATCATTATGCTCAATCAAAGGATCTGTTTAACAATTTGAATTTTCACCGTTTTCAGTTATGCGTTCAGGATATTATAGGAATATTTACATAACCAAATATGCGTATATATTTATGGTTGAATCCATCAGAGTTTGAAAGAGGGAAACAACGCGTACATCAATGCCTTTCATTTTATGTACGAACTGTTAGAGGGATTCTTAATGGCGGTCATAGAGGCGGTATTGTATGATCACAAACCAAATTCTATTATTTAATATTCTTTTCTATATATAAAGCAAAGAATACTCGTGTGTGTGTTTGTGTGAGAGAGAGAGAGAGAATTGACTTACATAACAATGTATCGAAATGTTCGACGTTCGTGAAAGGTATACGTGAGAGTAGAACTGATTTTAAAGCTATAAGTGAACGGTGAAGTGGCTATCAGCAGAGCGTTATCGGCGAACTGAATTCCAATCCCTGCTCTGTCATTTGCGTCCCTATTCGCCACCAAGACTAAAAGCTTCCAGTTTCACTAAAACCTGCTCCCGTCATCCATTACCTATCGCCGTTTCGATTTGCAAGCGTTGGCTGAAGGTAGAAACAGAATCAGGATAAAAGAAAGTACCGATGGCGAGAATTTGTTTTAGATGAAACTCAACTTGCCAGGAAGTGACCCATACACTAGATTTCATGACCTCCCTCTACGGCACATATGGAATGAGACATGAACAATCCAGTTATGAAACTGCAACATACTGCTGCTGAATGTTATTATTTCGAGGAGGCGCATTCTGTAGCATGTCCATCATACGCAGCCCTCTTCATCCGCTGGTTCAACCGTTGAGGTCAGTTGTAATCATTATCCGCCGTCGGGGTCTTTGGGCTTAGTCGCGTTTAGTCTGGGCTCTCCTCTTCGACCCTGGCGCCAAGCATGGTCCTGCCAGGAGCTCAGAACTTACGACGGTATCTTTCAGAATTACTAGACCACGTAATCCCATCGTTACGACAATGAGCGACCGTCAGTGGTTTCGCACATAGAAACATACACAGATAGACAAGTACACATTTTCACTGGATGTGGAATAAACAGTTTGTCATTAAATGTTAATGTAACGACAATAATACAAACAAAACAATATATATTCATATCTCATCTTCGTCCTCTGGTTCAACCGATGAAGTTTTGGCGTATAATCAATTTATATTCGTTCTTTTCACTAACTGACGATCCTTCTGTTTTCTTTTCAATAATTTATCACTCATTTCTTTCTTGAATTGGGTTTTAGTTTTATAAATTACATTTGGATTTGTAAGAAAGACCTAATCTTTCATCCAATCCAGTCGAAGCACCTTCCATCTTTCATACGCTTTTTATTAAGGTCTTTCCGCAATCTTATTTTATATACATTGCTATTTATTAATATAGTCAACAAGATGAGAAATTATATAAACCTGTATTCATAATATATATATATATATATATATATATATATATATATATATATATATATTATGAAATGGACGAAGTCCGACAATTATTTTAAGACATTTTTATGTTTACCATTCTTTTTATATTCAAGTAATTGCTCTTTTTATAATAAACAGTAAGTAAATAACATTTACCAGTCTGAATGTCCGAGAAATCTTCATAGAAAATATTCGTCCTCGGACAGGATTCGAACCTGTATCCTATACGGAACCTTCATATAGCCTGACGTGCTTTTACCGATTTCTCTACAGAGCAGCGTTCGGTTAGCAAGCTCGAATTTACTGCTTTTTAAACTTCAACCATCCATGAATCTCTCACGTACATTCAGGTCTGCTCATGGCGTATCAAATGTGAAAATGCAAATGTTTATTATAAACATCGCATTTACTTAAATATTTGTATCTATAAAAAGAATGTTAAACATAAAAACGTCTTTATATATATATATATATATATATACTGGATGTCCAAAAAGTCACACTGCAATTGGAAATAACTTACATCTGTGAAATAGCAATCAGAAGAAATTTGCATGACATCTTTCACATTAGACCAATAAAATTTCCCAATTATATATTTTCAAAGACGGAAACATGTTGACTGTCATGGTTATCTATTACTTCATTGTATTATGCTACTCAAAGTCACTTTTGACTCATCACCATCATTGTTCTTTCCTTCATTAAGAAAATTACACTAAGTATGTTGTTCGTTTTCCCATCGTCATTTTCTGTCTTCAGGATATCCTGCGAGTGCCCAGTTTCGTCCTTTTAAGTAAATGATTGTTCAACAGCTTTTTCCTACTCAAGACGTTAAATGTATCCCAAAATGAAAATGCTTAACAGAAAAAAGAAAGCAATAATGAATGACATTATTGATTTCTTTTCTCTTATTTCTAAACACGTTATCTACGCGTATGAAAAATATTTACTCCTGTCTTAATAGTAAATCTGATTAGATTCGATAAAGTAAAATTGGCAGCTGCTTTCAAAAATTGCCTACAATCTATTGTTAAATGGGGGCAAAGAGTGGCTTGTTAATTTTATATCCTTAAAAACGAAACTGCTTTTTGATTCATATGAGAGAACCTTTTTTACCTTCCATCAGTATGGCGGACGCTAATCGGCAAGACAGTGATTCACTTCACCTTCTCGGGTTAAAGTTTTCAGCTCACATGAAATGGAAAGAATATATTGAATCAATAGTTAAGTCTGCGGCTAAATAAGTTCATAGAGAATGTCGTGCTAGACAATTTTTCTCGACAGAATCTTACATATTTATATCTACCATGCATCCTTGCTTCGAAATTGGATGCCACATCAGGTTGGGTGTTACTGATATATATATATATATATTGAAATCATATTATAAAACCCAGGTTGTGAGTGTCTGTTCGTTTGTATATTGGATCGGATTTCCTACATTTTTCAACCGATTTCAACAAAACTTCACAGGACTACGTAAAATTACCTCGCGGTGGTTCTGAAAGCACCAAAAATTGGAAAAATACAATTGTTTTTGCACGAAATCAATTTGAAAACACGACTAAGAGGCTTTCGAGAATTAAAGGGGGACTACTCATATCGAGTTATACTTATTATAAAACCCAGGTTGTTTGTGTGTGTTCGTTTATATATGAGATCTGATTTCCTACATTTTTCAACCGATTTCAACAAAACTTCACTTTTTTTTGGCAGGTAGTGTTTCTTATTGTCTTGCACACTTTTTTTCCTTTATTTTTGCATTCAGAATGCTTTCAAAATTCAATTTACATGACAATTGTTTATAATAAAATTGAAAAATTCTATTCACTCGGTAGACTCATAATGATTGAAAACAATGTTTTTGTTTGAGTTTGACCAATTCGTAAAAAAAAAAAAAAAAAAAAACTAATTAAGACATGCATGTCCGTCAACCTTAAACAATCATTGTAAATTTTATTTTTCAGTCTTTATGATGGTCGATACTTGATCTATCCCTTACTGTTACATCCCCGGGCAACGCCGGGCTCTACTGCTAGTTCTTGATAAAATCTAAAGAAGAATCTGCAATGTTACTGGACCTAACCTGTCGTCTCGGTTTCAGTTATTTTTCCACCGATGTAAGATCCTTGTGCCTGTTCTATAATTGCACTGACGAGCTTTCACCTTTGACACCTAGATTTATGAATGTAAATGTAGTACTAGACTGGCTGCAAACTCTCACCAATTTACTGCTGAAATGTCTAGATATAACCGTAAGTTCTCCGCTAACAGTTTCTTGTATAGCACTACTCGCTTGTGGAACTCTTCCAGCTTCTTGTTTCCCCATTAATTTTCATCTTCAATAATTTAAATGGCATGTCAATAGTTATCTTGTGTCTTCTTAATTCTTAAATTTTTATTGTCCTTTCCCCTTAAGAGCAGATTTTCTCGATTTTTCTGCCACTCAGAGACATCTTGCGTCTTTGTAGCATTATAGCCTTGCTTGGGGTGAAATGATTAAAAAACACGCAAAATAGATTTAGAAGTAATGAAAAAGCTCTAAAAAGCCAGAAAAATGAAAGATATCTAAGTCAAACAACGAAATTTTAAAAGATGGCCAATTTAAAAAATATTAAAATCTATAACGAATGAAAATATATGTAGATGTGAATTCTGAAACTAAGAAGTTTATTTTTTCCCCGCAAAGAACAGGTATCTTGACAAATGGACGAAGTAAGGACATGAACGAACATATAGTGATTAACTATATTCACAAGCAAGGAAAAGAGATAACCAATATCTTATAATAAAGAAAACATAGGCAGAAAAATTAAAAAGTGAAACCAAAAGAGTGAAGAAATATCTAAACAAATATGCAATAGAAAAGCTTGAAAAAAGCTAAAAAGAAGGGATTCGTGCAGTCATGACAAAGAAAAAAAACAGTTTTGAAGAAGCATAAAAGTGTCACCGCATATTAATGTCACTGGAACCAGGAGCTGATTTTATTGTGAATGAATGGATAAACTGCTTGATATCGTAGCTTTCGATCGTTTGACAATATCCAGTATCGGCCGATGTTATTTTCATTGAGCAAGCTTCCTATTGTCTACTCTTTGCTATCTCATGTTATTATGGAGCCTATAGTAAAACTATAGGTTATCAATTATTCCTCGTTTGTATTTTTATCTCTTCGTCGATATCAACTTTATTTTAAACAGTCGGCCTTTATTTGTATTTATATATCAGCACGTCCTCCATTTATATTACGTCGTCTAGCACTTCTATTTTATATCTCGTCGTCCTCCGCGTCTATTTTCTATCGATGCGTCGTCGTCCCCCGCCTCTATTTTCTATCGACGCGTCGTCGTCCACCGCCTCTATTTTCTATCGACGCGTCGTCGTCCACCGCCTCTATTTTCTATCGACGCGTCGTCGTCCACCGCCTCTATTTTCTATTGCGTCGTCCTCCGCGTCTAATTTCCCTCGCGTTGTCCTCCACCTCTTTTTTCTCTCACGTCGTCCTCCGCATCTATTTTCTCTCGCGTCCTTTATTCCTAAATCCCTTATTCGGTCCATCAAAATTCCAACATCGATTTTCAATGAGCCGTGATTATTTTTCCTCTGGTGCCAGGATGTTGTGAACTAGACATGTATTCTATCTTTAATAATACTCTTTTATGGTAACCATCACTTTCCAAATGGTGTCTGTCAGATATTCTGCGGTTCATTAATTCTTTTCAGTGAATATATTTAAAAGCATAAAAGAGGAAGTTTCAGCACATGCTTTACTATCAGTCGTAGGGTCTCGTGGATTTTTCTTTACAAAGTGAATGTTCTGGTGTTTAATAGAAAAATATCAATATCTCCGCTTTCAACAAAGGGATGTGACGTAGAAAGCCAAATCATTCATAATCGACGTGCGGAGAAAAAAAAATCGCTGTGTCGATATCGGAGCAGTATTTAGAGATGTCGGCAGAGAGCGAAAAAAATCGGATCAGCATAAGTTCTGCGAGCAGTTTATAGAATGTAAAAGTTACGGTATTGAAAGTATGTACTTGTGCACAGTGAATATGTGTTGAGGAAATATATTATCATGGAGAACTCTACAGTATATTCCTTCTTCGTCAGTTTTGTTCGAGAGGACTAACCACTGATTGTGAGGGATTCTGACGTCAACGCAAATATGAAGGTTATCCAAGAGAAATTCGCTATTGAAATGCACAAGTCCGCTGAAATCTCCCGTTTTTTTTCGGGGGGGTATATCAGAGTCCACCGGCTAAGTGCTTATTACACAATAGCCAGACAAACCACACATACGATTTGATTATAGTGGTGAAGTATTGTGTAGAACCAACGACACTTTTTGAAAGTGCCAAATACAGAGAACTGATGCACATAATGACCCTCAACGTCGCCAATCAACTATAATCATGATTTGAATTTAGATTTATCCTTTTCTTACAAGGTCCTGCTAGCTTCCCCATACCTTTCAGGATAGACTATGTATTAATACATTTCTCAAACGCATTGATGCCTAAATGAATGTAACGTATATGATCTCGGGTCAACTTGTTCTCATTCTGCGTGGATATTACACACACATATATATATATATATATATATATATATATATATATATATATATATATATATATATATATATATACACACACACTATTATTTATATATATATATATATATACACACACACTTATTTTTATATATATATATATATATATATATGTAACTATGTTTATAATGATACCTTTATATAAATGTAGGAAACAGAAAAATGTATGCATGCATATATATATATATATATATATATATACATATATATATACACACGTGTAAGCACATATATCATGATCATTTTATTCTAATATATATATATATATATATATATATATATATATATATATATATATATACACACACACACACATGTAAGCACATATCTTATTGTATCTAATACATATAAACACACACGTGTAAGCACATTATCAGCTTTCTGATATATATATATATATACACACACACACACACACACGTGTAAGCACATGTATCTTTATCAGCTTTCTGATATATATCTCAAAGTTTTTTTTTAAAAAACATGTATATTATATCAAATTACGAATACTCCTCAAATGTCTAATAATTATTCGTAATGTGTAAAAATCAATAAAATTGAGATAAAACGTCTGTTCATTTAATGTGTCTTATAGAAATTTTGCTGCATAAATACAATATATATATATATATATATATGTGTGTGTGTGTGTGTGTGTGTGTGTGTAGTGTAATAAGCGCATATATGTATGTACATAACATGTTTACTCTTACGTAGAATGAAAATATTTTTATAATACTGACGTTATTTTATTATTAAAAACAATGTTAATTTTTTTTCTTTCATTCAGTTTATCATATTGAGCACACTGGATTAGTATGAAATGTTCATATTTTTCCATATGTTCACTCTTATATCCTACATAAATATTTGGATTTTAGTTTCTGGGAAATTAAAACACATTGCTCTAAAAATTGGCACACTTTGTCTCTTGGGAAATTAACATTCTAATAAAGCCTATTTAATATATTTAAATTGTCTTTCATTTTTCTAATTCTCCCTTAGTGTACTCAGCTGATGTATACGGATAAATATTTATTTTTCGTTGTAATTTTTTATTAAGCATTTAGGTTTATAAATAAAAATGTGTATGAACTTGTTAAAAATTCCTGTGTTCCCGACGGTCAATTTTGTTTGTCGTAAGTTAAAATAAGAGAATTAAACTTTAAAAAAGACGTAGAAAAAAAACGTCCAGCCCATTTTGAACCATAATTGCCAAAGTTTAAAGTTTTGAGTTTCGTTTTCGAATCAGCGGCTAAAACGTTCCCATGGTAAACGTTAACAGAAAGCAATATCAATGATATAAGTTACTGATAAGTTTTCGGTTTGCTCACCAAACCGTGCCAGCAAATCGCTGATGTCTTTTCATTTGTCAGATTTCGGGAATCATTATATATCTATAGAAAAACATCAGTGTTTATTCATTTATATATTTCCTGTCCCTTATGTAGTGGGCTGCTGGGAACAAGGAATATATTATTTTTGTTTTTTTTTTAATATTAATTTTATTCACTATTTACATTATTCGGAATATTGTACTCATCTTTGTTGCCATATATGTATTTATTGTACGCTCCGGTCTTCTTCAGGAGGTTGAAATATCGTACTGAATCCTTTATTTCGCTCGCTGGGGTAGACTCTTCTCGTTCCATGCGCCATGTCTAATGGTTGTCACTTATCTGTTACCTTCTGTTAATTCACCTCTCCATGTTCTCCATGGCTTTTAACAGGTATTGAACGCACAACTCTTTGGGTCCGGTCACTGGATCTAATCAACCCCTTCATCCACTATGTCATGTGTCCTTAAGGACATCTCTGTATGAATTTCTGGGATTTATAAAATTAATGTCTTCAGCAACCGTTTTTTACAAGTGCTCATATTGCAATTTTTGTTGTTATCATTGCATTTTTTATACCAGAGCTCATATTGCCATTTTGTTGTTATTAAATTTCTCTGGCACTCCTTATTACTGGTTCCCATATGTATTCATTCCGGTCAAGAGATTATTGAGGCCTAGCATATGTGCTGATTACTTAAGTTCACGAATTTTCCAGTGATGTTCTTTGTCTAGGATTTCAACCTCATCCCACAGACGGTGGTGATCCCCCTCTTTCCTCCATATGTGGTCAGCCACGCCTGATTTTTTGGACTTCCACTCTTGTTAGAGATTTTTGTACACAATTTACATTATTCAGTTCACATCTGACGCCATATTTATTACAACGTTTCGGCCGTTCTATGCCCCGGCCTTCTTCAGGTGGTTGGAATGTCGAACTGAACCCTTTATTTCGTTCACTGGGGTAGACTGTTCTAGTTCTACGTGTCATGTTTAATGGATGTCAGTTATCAGTTATCTCCTATTAATTCCCCTCTCCAATTTCTCCAATGCCTTAACCGGGTATTGAACTCACACTCTTTAGGTCGTCAAGGACACATGGCACACTGGATAAAGGCGTTAGATCCAGTGGCAGGACGTAGAACTAGAACAGTCTACCTGAGTGAGTAAAATAAAGGGTTCAGTAAAACATTCAAGCCATTTGATGAAGGCCGATGTGTACAACGGCCGAAACGTAGTAATAAATATGGCGACAAAGATGACAATAGCCCGAATAACGCAAATAGTGTACCTTGATTCTTGTTTAGGTATGGATTTCCGGTTCCTTCAAAAGTCTATTTCAACTCTATACTCCTAACGTTTACACCTAAACTCTGAAATTTACTGTTAATTTTTTGTTTTCAATAATAGGTGTAGATAGATTCGCTTATCGTTCGGTTCACTTCTATTCCTCTCTGGTTTTTTGGAAAGGGGTAGAGATTTATCCATTTTTTTTTTTTTTTGTTTAGGATTGGGTTTCTGGTTTATTGTAAAGTCTCCCCAGTCCCTTTTATTCCCAGCAACTCGTTGCGTCTTAGCGGTATTATCACCTTGCTTAGGATGAAATGTTTAAAATGTCTAACATTTAGTAATCAACTATTTTATATATCGTGCAAAATTTTATGAAATTTTAGAGAAAAAAAAAAGGCGTTTCCTTTTCTAACAAGTCAACACATAAATCTTTATTTCTGTTTTCGTGATTCGTCGTCTAACTCGACATGTGTACGCAATACAAGTTCTAAGGAATTACAGAGCTCTAATCACGCTATAATCAATAGAAAACAAATGGAGAATACCAAAGAAAACAAAAGAAGAAAACAAGCGAGATGGGGGAGAAATCTTGTAATTACAGCCAATCGGATCGGGAAAAGCGAAGGCGGATCATCAATTTCAATTGAATTAAAACATGTAACGAAAGACAAACATAATTGGAAGATGAAATCTGAAAATAAAATAGCCATGATTAAAAATTATGAAATTTAATAAAAGCGTTTTAATAACGAGAAACAAACAAATCAGATTTCACTGTCTGACACATGTCACTCTAAAAAAAGACTTCGAGTTTTGTCTAACAAACAATTTCAATATATTAAAGCTAATTAAAATCTCTCAATCTTTACAGGCTATCCTGAAAGCAATATTCGATTAACGTTGGTATTATAGTTAATGATTTGAAATATTTCCACGAACTAATCGAAATGTTGTGTGGGGAACAACAATATATATTTCATAGGCTAAACGAATACCAGTTCTACATTGATAGTTACCATAAAATGTCTCTCACCTTGCTCAATTATTTTCAAAAATACATCTTTTTTCTAAATGTTTTTGTAATTATCCTCTATGTAAATTTCAGTTGTGGACATTAAAATGACGTTTACATTATTCTCTAATGTCTGTAATAAGAAAAATTATTAATTCAACAAATTGCTTTTTTTCAATTTTTATTTTTTTTCTAAATAATTCGATATTATTTACACAAAAACCTAATTAAACACGTGATTTTAACTAATTTAAATAATTTAATTTTTTTTTTTTTTGCTCTTTCGACTAATCCTTAATAATGTGAAATATCAGATGACAACAATGCTTATTATTACGAACGTTGTAGCTTTTTGAATTTCTACGCAATTTTGACGATGGAAATATAAATTTATTTATTTATGATTCAATGAGTTCAAAATATGATTCATTAATAGTAACATTTCTTATATATGCCATTTTTAACGTTTCATATAGAAATTAATAACCCATATATATATATATATATATATATATATATATATATATATAGATAACTATTTTTTACAATATTAAAAAATGTACGATTGGTCGGGTAAACAAACTGTTATAATACAAAATATTTTTTTAAATATGTTCTCTATAAACGTGTTAATAAATGTATTATTTAATTTATATTAAATTCCTAAACTATTTGTTAAAAAAAATATATTTTTATTGATAGGAAGCATCAGTTTAATTTCTTCCCGTTTTTTTTTAGACATCTAAATTACTATCAAGCATTAAAATCTATTCTTTACATAAATTGCTAAAACCCAATTACAGCCTCTTTCTCTTTACTTCCCTCTCCCTCATCTTTCTTTTTTCTTTTCTCCATTCTCCCCTCCCATTTCAATATATCACTTCCGTTGAGTTAACCGTCTAAATAGGTCATGGTCTGGTCACTCCTCCACCTCCAATACTAAGTATGCTTGAGAGAGAGAGATATGAAATTAATCCCTCCCTATACTCTACCATGTCTCTTTAACTATGCCTCTTACACTCTCTGTTAAATTACAAAAACTTACACTACCCATCAATTTTAATTTCATTTTTCGTTTCATTTCATTTTTGGAAGTGCTAAAAAGGGGTCTGGTGAAATAAATTATTATAATGGTACCTTAAAGTGGTCCGATTTTCTTTTAAATATTAGCTCTGGATTTACATTGAGCTCTCAGGATTTCATCTTCCTTGGGATTGCCCATACTGATTACCATGTTCTTCATAACTTAAATATACACACACACAGACACATATGTGTCTGTGTGTGTGTGTGTGTGTGTTGCAGTTCAATTTATATTACAATGAATCATTCATACAAAAAGCACATTAGTAATGTCAATGATATGAAATGGCGAAATGTCTTCGTTAACAAAATGTTAAAGATGCATTAACCTACTAATTACTCAATCAATATTATGATCCTCGTTTTTTTTTTTTTAATTGTAAGCTGTATAAGAAGCATAACATTTACAAATGAAATAAATATACACAAATGAAATAAATCGCATTATTTACTGCGGCGTCATTCCCAATAGGCGTTGCACATGGCGTCAATCCAGACAATTTAAAACTTTCAACTTCCCAAAGAATAACATGATGTTGTCAAAAGAATTTCACCCGCCACACAGACAGAAGATTCATTCTTGATAATGACTGCGATAGTCGAAATGATAGAAAAAAAAAAAAAATGAACTTCGGACCTTTTATACAAGAACTTCGATCAATTAATCAAAATCTTATCCGAAAAAGTGACATAATACAGAGACAGCCGTTTATGGTTCTTAGAGAGGACACTAGTCGTTGATCATATCGGTAAAGAGCAAGTGTTTATTTAAACCTGAAATGCGATACATACGTACATAATACAATTATCATGTAAACACTTAAGATATATAAATAATAGACATATCATTTTAGTAAAGCTTGACTTTATTACTGATGATTATCAACTATTTTCTTTGTTTCATTAGTTTTCCTCATTTAAGATAAAGTTTCATTAAATACGACTGACAAAGTACTGCGATTAAGTTTTTTAAATTATTTTTTCTTGAATTCTAATAATTTTCTACTTTTCTTCACATAGATTATATAAAAAAATTGTAGAATTATAACACAAGAAAAATTAAATAAAAGACTTAAACGCAGTACCTTAGTCGTATTTAATGAAACTTGTACAAAGAGGGATTGCTGTTCAATATATATATATATATATATATATATATATATATATATATATATATATATATACGCATAGACACATACATACAAACAACCAACTCTTCACATTTTAGAATTACGGGCTGTACTTTTTTCTACTGCTATAAGTTGAGGGGACACTCAGAAAAAATAGCTTTACCCGAGTATATAAAGTATTATATTATATTTGAGAGGTCAGGATAGGAAGAGTTACATGAAATATTAGAAAAAAGGTTGATTTACACACAAAAGATACTTGAGTAATCTACCCATAACCTAAATACAACAGTATACACTCAGATATAAAAAAAATAACTAATTATTTCAATACCTCAAAATAAGAGAATCTAGAGATGCGTTAAACGGTATATTAACCTCTATGAGTTATTTAATGCTAAAATCTAAATATTTCATTCACAATTTTTGGAAATAATGTTTATAGTGATTAAGATCTTACTAATTAACCCATAGCTTGTGGAGCAGAAAAAGGGAATTCGTACGTTTCCCAAGGGCAATTGCGCGCAAGAGTTTATATTGAACCAAAATTGAATTGGAAATCAACTCCCCGATTAACTATTCAGAGTCATTATCTATTACACCTCCCTCACATCCAAGCTTACTGGATTGGGTATTCCCAAGCTGTCAACACACCAAGCTCGGCGTTGCTTAACTTCGAGAACCACGTAACGGGTGGGCAAATATTCTTAGAACTCATTGCTAAAATCTATTCTAGTCCTGATTATGGTGATAAATTACACCAAGCGGCAAGGCTTGGTAGATAGAGGCTTCGAGAACCATGGAACCATCTCGCAATTGTCGTTACCAGGCCTACCCTGAGTCAGGGTGGTAACAACTTTTAGTGTCCCACCTTGTGTGAATAGTGCCCCCTAAGCAAAATCTATGAAAGTATAGAAATATATATATATATATATATATATATATATATATGTGTGTGTGTGTGTGTGTGTGTGTGTGTGAAAATATCTAGAAATTATTTCAGAAATAAGTTATTCCCAAAAAACATTCGCTTGAAGATGGAACAGAGCTTACTTTAATTAAATTTAATTCAAATAATTATATTCAAGTTTTCGGCTCTTGTTTTGAAACATGAGAACTCTTATGTAGCGTGTTGGAATCATATTCTTTAATAAATAATTATATATATATAAATATATATAAATTCATCTAGTCTAGAAGAATCCTCAACAGACTGCAAAAAGCACTCGACGCCCATTTCGTCTTATTTCTTGGACTCATCAGCAGTGAGCATCCATTATCGAGATTCGAACCCAAGCCGTTTCGATACTACACAAGCATCATAACAACTCTTCCAATGAGCCTCGGAGTATCACCACTGAATTTTGAGCAAAATTGTTTGTTTATTTTCCCTTTAATATTTAGTAATATTCCATAACTATTCACTCATCGTCGACCGCAAGAAGGTAAAGAAAAAAAGAACGCTTAAAAATGTTATTGAGAAAGGGGGACAAATTTAAAGTCTGCAGAAGTTCAGATAATGTAATAGTGAACAGAACCAAATAAAAAAAAATGTCAAATAAAATATAAAGTAAAAACAGACGATGAAAACATTGAAATAAATATGAAATTTAAAAATAAAAATAAATCTGAAATAAAAAAAAAATGAATAAAATAGATCACAATTAATATGAATAACAATTTAAATTAAAAAAAATATAAACTTATATGTAACAAATTTAAAAAAAAACAAAAAAAAAACGCTGCTAATCTATTGTCAATGGAAACATGCGAAAATATAGAGATATTTCTAAACGTTTAAAAATTCGTTAAATTTACAAAGACTTATTTCTTTCATGTTGTCGTTCTCGGAAGTAAGAGTTTTTTTTTTTTTGTTTGTTTGTTTTTTGTTTCTGCATGAGCCAATTACGTACCATCCTTTATACCCAGCGGTTGATGTTCGAATTCACAGAAATATTATTTTGAATGCAGTAGTTTTTACGTCTTTTTCAAGATTATATTAGGTTGGTGCAAAAAATAATGTCGTTTTCTCACATATGTTACGATGTGATAAAACGACATTATTTTTGCACCAACGTAATACTATAATCGCAATTGCAATACAATTTTAGAACTCCAGTTTAAGTTAATTAGTTATGGCACAGTAGTGAATAAATGTGAGTTAATATCGCCATTAAAAAGAGTCGAGTGAAAGAAACAGAAAAATGGAACAAGTAAACGGAAGAATAAATGAAAAAGAATTACATGCGCCGACTCGCTAAAATCTCTTGAACGTCTAACTGACATTAATTAAATTACATTAAGTTTGGTTTGGTTTGCTTTGTTTTACGGCATATTAACCTCAATGGGTTATTTTTATTGATGCTAATATTTTTTTCAAAAATATATTGCTGCTAATATTTTTTTTTCATTCGAGAACTTATTTTTGGTAAGATTTTTTTTAAATATACCGCTGGTAATTTTTTTTTTTCTTTAAATGTATTGCTGATAATTTTTTTTACATAAAATTTCTGGTATTAAAACCTATTTTTATACTTTCTTAGTGTTTTAACCCCACTTCAGGGATTAACTATATGCCTAAAGCCGGGACCCTAAAAGGAGGTATCACCTCGTTAGGGTGGACCTGGGAAAACAAGCAATTAGGAGGTGGTTCCACGTTCCTCAAAACCTCCTGATCACAGGACTTGCTGTTGGATATATAGTTTATAGTCTTACCCAGAACGGCAAATCACATTAGATACCACGTGACTATTGCAATATGTTAAAGGAGACAGTTCTGAAATTAACCCACATGCTAATTTCATTTTTTTAAATATGTTTACGTAAATAAAAATGTTGCAACTGACTGGAGAAGAACGCAGAGGTAAAGAATGAACGCATGTTACAAATGTCAACTGAACAAATTTGGAGAAGGGATCGAAAAGGTTTTAACTAAGAAGATTAAAAGAATTCGAGCAAGCCAAGATGATTATCCTTGAACTGAATTATTCCTTTCAAACCGGAAAGTGTCATTGGATATTCAAGTAATCCCTCTTCAGCTCACGGAATTTTGCAATGCTGTTTCATTACAGTAACTTCCTTTACTGGCTATAAATTTTAATTCATGCACTTCTCAGCCTCGATTTCATTTAACCTTTCAGACTAATCTCTGTTCAAAATGTTGTTCAATCTCTTGATCATTGTTTACTTATCTCAAACACGTCGCGTGATTTCGGGTTTCCGGATCTCTGCATCTCTCCGGCTATGGGCAAATGTTATGAGTGCGATTACGGTGATAAGCTTAACGTCATAATTCTATCGCTTTGATAGATGAATCAGCACTTACGAGAAAGTTTAGCAGTGGTAGAATAAAAGACAATAACACCCTCAAAAGAACGGACATACTTTCTGGGCATTACGCATATATTGTATTAATATCTGACCAACTGTCTGATTAGATATAGGTTCTTAGAAACACCAATAACTTTAAAACCGTACTCTAAGCTGACTGTATGTTTCCATTTTTGTGAACTTTTAATTTCTGAGATTTTTAAATATTAATGTTCACCCGATACAAGGTCCTAAACGCCCCCTCAAGACAGAGGGTTACTGTGTGACGTTGTATGAGCGTAAAGGATGCTGCTGTGTATGAGGTTATATAGGAAATGGAATGGTTTGACAGATTATTGTAGTCATCTGGCTAACCTCCTGCCGCGAGTTTGTTGCACAGCACATCAGTTCTTGGAGAGAAGTTGTCCGAGTGGAACTTAATTCTTACTAATAGAATATGAATGAGATGGGGATGATTCTAACGTATGTGTAGCATGGCAGGTCCGAGAAATAGTGATCAGAACTAGTACAACAATGAAGCTTGTCCGAACACCTTCCTTGTTAATAACGATGATAGTAGTTAGAAGCTCACAACATTTCATCTGTGGCAAACGGGTTCCAGGGTGGAATCATACGACTCCGTATACGAATTTGAACTATGAAGAAAGGCAAGTGGGCACTTGTAACCCTGATATGGCAGCAATGTTCTATTTTGATCTGCTCTGGGTGAGAGCATAGAAAGACGAGTCAAATGCTTCCTGGAGCGGTACAAGGAACCCACAATTTTCCTAGCATCATTAGCAATACATCCGAGTTCGATTATGGTGGAGGTGAATTTTAAATCTAATCGGTGTTCAAAGCAAGGAGCCTCCATGAAAGAACATCCGGCCATCATGATAGGTCGAGGTTAAGGGTCTGTTCTGTGATGGTGTAACTATTATTATATTGGATGTATTTGATGTTTCCGGTAAGTTCCAACCCCCATTGACACACCAGAGCTAAGATAAATCTAAGAAATTTAACGTAGATTCCGGGTTATTTGCTTTTATTTGAAATGTAAAATTCATGGCAGGATTGAAAACAGACAAATGGAGATTCAGGACAGGAAAATAAATAAAATAAAGGAAAGAAAAGGTCGAGTACAGCCTAACAAGAAAGGTTTAAAGAAATTGAAAGAAATAAAGAACATGTAGAATTCTATAAGAAAGAAAAAAGAAAAAAAAAATAGTTGCAATCCAGAAAACTGGTAACATGACAATTCTGAAAGTAATATGAGCAATTTTAACTGTCGGTCAACCTATTTGTTTTATTTGAAGGCACACTTGAAGCCATAGTTCTGCGACCAACTTAAATTAGGATCATGAAAAAAAGAGTAAAAAATAAAAATAAAATGATTATGTTTATGATATATTTATCAACACAAAGAAATCAGTTTATTACATTTTGTAATGAAAAGATAGTTACAAATTTTAAGAACAAGAACTTTTATTTAATTAGCTTTCTGTTTATCAAAATTTAACATTTAATATCTGGTGTTAAAGTATTTTTTCAGAATATCTTTTTTGCAAGGTCGAAATTTGAACAGGCATACACGTAAATCTCCGTACACGTCGTCTACATCTGTTCGATTTTTGTTTTTAACATGGTTTATTGTGGAAAACTTGCTTTTATATATATATATATATATATATATATATATATATATTATTTCTATTATTATACATATATATATATATATATATATATATATATGTTATGTATATATATTATACATACATTATGTATATAGATTATGTTACATATATATATATATATATATGTGTGTGTGTTATATTTAGGTACCTCTACGAGATCGCTAAAAGAGTATAGCATGATGAAAAGACGCCAAACTTGACGAAAACAAAATTTTATCGTCTAAATGTTTGTTATTATTAAGAGGAAAGATCAAAGTATTTTGGCGGTATTCTTCCCATTTTTTAATCGTTCCTAGCACGTACGAAATTTTCGTTAAAAATCTAGTTTTTTTGAGTCAGTAAAATTGATAATTTTTTTCCATTTAAAAAAAAAAAATGGAAATCTGACTTTGAAATTCTTTTAAATAACTATTATTTTTTCAAAACTTATTTTAAGAAAATCAGAATTTATGTTTATTTAAAATATTTTGAACCAAACTTAACTTAGCTTTTGTGCCAAAAAGATGTAATTTGTAAATAAAACAAAACGTGGGTGGGTTAGACTGGAAATCAAAGCAGTTACTTCGGTAACCAGACGTTGGAAGCGAGCTGGGAACGACATGGCTGATTCCGAATCTAACCAGATTTCCATTCGAATCAACAAAAGGTTAGAACGTCACATTTGGTGCCGCGACCAATACAAAGCCAGTTGGTCGTCACAGAACAGGATAGCACGACGGACGCGGCTAGGCAGACGTCACATTTGGCGCAGCGACACCGGGGGACGTCACAATTTGAAATTAAATAATATTTTTGTTTAATTGAGTTTTGTATGTTACAATTCAGAGCTTATTTTCAGGTACGTTGGCTCCAATTAAAAACAAAAAAAAACATGATTTGCATTCCTCAAAGGCCTGTGATTTTAATTATTGTAATCACCAGACCCGATGCGATCGAATTTCTAGCGTTTTCATAAAATTAGTTAGGTGGGGGGGGGAATAAATATTTTAAAGAAATATTTCTACCATGACTTTAATAAAAAATCATATTTAGAATAATTTCGTCATCTGTGAATAGTTCCTGAAAGTTTCATTAACATCCGACAATTATTTCTATTTTTGCACGATTTTCCAAATTAATGTGTCATACAAAAAAAACGTGCTAAAAATTGTCTATGTTATTTACTAGTTCCGCTGATACAAATAGAAACAAGGTTGTTTTAATCAAAATTTAGAATGTTCAAAAAAGGAAAATTTTTAAAAATAATTAAAAAAAACTTTGGTCTTTCCTCTTAATAGTAACATACGCATTTAGACAATTTTTTGTTTTCCGCAAGGTTGGCGTATTTTTCATCAAGCTATGCTCTTTTTTAGCGATTTCGTGGAGGTACCTAATAAAATACTATAATTTTATGTACATTTATTACATTTTACTGAGTTATTTGTATTTCTATTCATTTTATTATTAATTTTGATAATTCATTTAAGGAAAAATGTCATCACTGAGATTAATATAAAAAAATAGATCATATAAATTTCATAAGATGATACTGATATTGTAGGTACCCTTCTCAGTTGAAATTGAAAAATCAAATAAACTTCTCCACACGTGATTCTCCTAAAGTAAAGGCCTTAACGACGGAGAACAAGGCTCGACTCAAATAACGCAACTTAATTGTATTCTGTTTTGTCTTCCGTACTTTATATTTACAGCCTGATTATAAACACAAAATCACATTTTTTAATTACTGTGGATCTTCTGATTAGTCAAAATGATACAATTTACAACGCGGTAAAAAAAAAAGATCTATCTCATGAGGAGACTTAGGAAACCCGATGCGGCTTTTAACTATTTTTATAATATTTTAACTTAAAAATCCATTATAATTAAGAAATAACAAATAATTGTATTAAAAATTCATTTTTCATCGAAAACATTTTTTTTGCTTTCAGAAAATATTGTCCATATTCATAAAAACAACTAAAAAGCAAATAAAAGCATTTCAAATTAAATAATATCTTTGTTTTATTGAGTTTTCTATGTTACAATTCAGAGCTGATTTTCAGGTACTGCGGATCCAATTAAAAACAAAACAAACAAAATAACATGATTTGCATTCCTCAAAGCCTTGTGCTTTTAACTATTGTAATCACTAAACGCGATGCGATTGAATTTCTAGCGTTTTCATAAAATTAATTATGGTGGGGGGTAATAAATATTTTAAAAAAATATTTCTGCCAAGACTTTAATAAAAAAAATAAATAATAATTTCGATCATCTGTGATTAGTTCCTTAAAGATTCATTAACATCCGATAATTATTTATATTTTAGCAAGATTTTCTAAATTAATGTGTGTCATACAAAAAAACCCTGCTAAAAATTGTCTGTTATTTACTAGTTCCTCTGATACAAAGAGAAACGAGGTTTTTAATCAAAAGTTAGAATGTTCTAAAAAGAAGGAAAAATTTTTTAAAATAATTTAAAAAAATTTGGGTCTTTCCTCTTAATAATATCATAAGCATTTAGACGATAAAATTTTGTTTTCGGCAAGTTTGGTGTCTTTTTCATCAAGCTATGCTCTTTTTTTAGCGATTTCGTGGAGGTACCTAGTTAAGCTGTACCTAGTGTCCCAATCCGTATAAATAAAGAAAGATATACTGGATGTGGTAGTCATTAGTCTCATGATTCATCTTAATTCACTTTCACCTTACCACCAGCAGTTGATTACCTACTACACGCCGCTGGAAAATCTTGTACTTTATTCCTGTTATAAATATTATCGTTCCATTTCTAACCTTCGTTTTGGTTATTCTTATTCAGCAACCTTTTCCTAGGTTACAACTCTAAAGAAATACCGTTTTCATGTTTATCCTTATGAGCATTTCTAATCCTGTCTTCATGAGATCAGAAATCAACTCCAAGAAACAAAAAATAAATAAATAAAATTAAATTAATAATGGCATTTTGGGAATCTGAAACGTAGTTACTGCTCACAATTTTAAGACAAATGCTAAATAACATCCTACATCCAGAGAAATAATCTTTAGCCTAAAATTGACGGTAGATTGTTTTGTCAGCCTTGTGACGATTTATGTGATAAAGTCGATCTAATAACTGTCTCCGAGTTCACAGATCAAGTTGGTAGCAAATCTAACCAATCTCCTGAGTTCGCTGCTGCAGGCTTCAGTACCAATCCACTCCGTTTGTACAGTTCGCAGTTACTGCTTCCTAGTATCTCTTGGGAGCAGGTAGCTTTAGTTATACTATGGCCTGTCTCAAGTGGAGATTTCAGAGTCCTTAATCATTTTAATTGGAATAGGCCTGGGCAATCGGGGACTGGTTCTTCCGACTGTAGCGAGAACCATGGACTTGGATGTTTAAACATCCAAAATTTATGAACAATACTTGGTATTCTGTTGCTTGTGGTTCCTTTGTTTTTTTACGTCTTACCAACTCTATGTAGGATATTTAAAGCCGAAATATATTTTTTGAGTATTTATTTTTACTTTTTTGCGAATGGATACGGATTTTACAATTTTATTTCTTTTTAAGACTAAATGATTTTTGTCTTTATATCTAAGATGAAGTATTTTAACTATTTTCACTATTTACATTGTTCAAATTGTTGTCCGCATCTTCAGTTCGAAATTCCAATCATCTGAAGAAGGCCGGAGCGTATAACGGCCGAAACGTGGTGAATATGGCAGCAAAGATGCTGACAACAGTTCGAACAATGTAAATAGTGTGAATAACGATGATTTTTCCAGATACAAGTAAAACTATTTAACCTATAGCCGGAGGAAGGAGACTGAAGTATACTTTTTACAAAGGGATTTGCGCCTAAGTGAATTGATATTCTGACTGCAGACAAGGAGAAAAATGCCGAATGTTAAGATATTTCGGTAAATGTAAGAAAACGGACTACAACTGTTTAAGTTTGTAGAATTTTTTACGTCTTAACACTTTACAGATTATTTAAAGCTAGCAAATATTCTTATATTGTTGTAATTTGTTCGAGATAATGATTTACTGATGCACGTGCTATTAATTAACACACAGTTATCAGGGGAGAAGAGGTTGATTCACAGCCTTACCAATATAATTAACATACCAGTAATTGAAACTCGGCCCCCCGCTTTCCAGTTCCCGCTATCCAGTACAACACACGCACAAACAAAGCTTACAGCACCTGTTATTACAAGTACCGGCCAGCTTCGATGTTGCTTAATTTCCGTGATCTTAAGAGATACAATCATCTAAGTTGGGCTCTGAAGTATGCAAAACACTAATAACTTAAGTATTAAATGCAGAATTGTTGGTTGGAAATGCATGGGTTATTCAGGAAAATTGTCAACTGAAACTTTCTTAGAAGACTATAACGAATGTTGAGTAATGATTTGAACCCTTTTATTTACTCTATGGGCGTGGACAATTCCCTTTTAACTGCCTATGTCCAGGGATATCAATTTATAATTACTCAAACTGATATACACCAGAGAAAGGACGGAAAACACAGCGTGCGAACCGTTGATAACAACAACAAATATATGGAAAATAGACCAAATATAAATAGTGTAAATAATGATAAATTCTCATCCTAGAAATGCAGACAGAAAAATAATCCTTACAAAAATAATTCTACTTAGTAAATTCTTGACGCACTTTTACGTTCGTTGCTTGATTCATTAACATCTTCAGGAGTTACTGTCATCGTCGTTTATAAAAATCAGCTTTGTCTATATTTCCGAGATGAGGTATTTTGATTATTTATATCATTTACATTGATCGGACAGTTTTCCGCATCTTTATTGTCATATTCACAACGTTTCGGCCATTTTAGGCTCCGACGTTCTTCAGGTGATTGGAGTTTTGAAGTGAAACTTATTTCGCTCGTCGAGGTTGATTGTTTTAGTTCAATATGCCGGAAGTCTCAGTTATCTCCCTTTAACTCAACTCTCCAATTTTGGGTTTCCCACTTCCGTAACTATCCGTTGAACTCACAACACTGATTCTAACCAATGCCTTTATTCACTGACATACTGTTTCAGTAGACATTAAGTTTCTAAGTCTCCAGAATTCATACACTGATGTCCACAAGGATTCCTGAAGAAGGCCGGCGCATATAACAGTCAAAATATGGTGAATATGGCAATGAAAATGAGGACATAGTAAAGTAATTAATATATTTAAAAAAATTAGCAAGTTTCGGTAATTATATGCTGAGATAAGACGAATTGAGTTACCAGAATCTAAAAAAAATATCAGAAATTACACGTACTGTCTTTGATGGTTATTGTAGAGTTATTATAGATGTCTACGAGTATATTCTTACTACATAAGATCATGCCACTGCTCGTGAGTTCTGGATTGCATTGTTATTTCACGTAGAGATTTACCCATTTCTGTAAGATACGTCCACATCAGGCATTTTCGCGAGTTCTTTCTTTTCTGATGTATATTTTAGAGTCAACTATAATTTGATGGCATATTGCTAAGCATTATTTAACTTATTTCAATTTGGAAATCTCTAACCAAGTGGATTAAACTGTTCGTGAATTCGGTGTCCAATCTCTGGTCCAGCCATTATACTGATTACTTCCAAGTGTACTAGTAAAACACTCCGTCTCCGTGTAGAGAGAATCCCCAGACGAGGCTATGTCGAACGGCAGTCTCGTCTTGGGAAACAGCTACCCAACTCCGCTTTATACGTTGCTTCTGCGGAATTTTTGGCCGAGCCTACGGGATCGGATACCAAATATTAAATTCGGCTTTGTGCCACCTCTGACCGCTGTTGGTAGATATCTTGCCGTCGGAAATTCCTCTCTAGCTGTGCTGGTCAAACTATCTACATAAGGCAGAGAGAATCCCCAGACGAGGTTATATCGAAGGGCAGAATCTTGTCTCGGGAAACAGCTTCCCTACCCCGTTTTTTACGGTGTCTACGGGGAATTTTTGGCGGAGCCTACGGACTTGGATACCCCACAAACTCGGTCTTTTGCCACATCCGACTGCGTGCGGCGGTTAGTGAATATAAACTCTGGTATAGACATTGTGTCTTCGGAATCCCTGGACAAACGACGAACCGAAACTGTGTAGTACCAAAGGAAAATACTAGATAGACGAAATATTGTTTGACATAGGAAATGGAACGAGAACAATCTACCAACGTAGATTAAATAAGCGAGGCAATTCGAAATTCCTTGTAGGTTACCCGGGTCGATATACACCTGATGAAGATCCCAACAAAGGTGAGGACAAAAGCCCGTATAAAAATTATGCGAATAAAAATATCTGAAATCCTTATCTTTTACTTTAAACATTTCAATTCACAGGCAAAAGGATACGGGGGGGGAGGGTTACGACCGTAAAGCGTTAAAACAACTGTTCCCTTACGATCATCGAAGTTAAGATTGGTTAGTAACTACATAGGTAACGGCTTGGGAATATCAGATGATGTAAACTTGTATGTGCAGATGATGTAAACTTGTATGTGCAGATGATGTAAACTTGTATGTGCAGATGATGTAAACTTGTATGTGCAGATGATGTAAACTTGTATGTGCAGATGATGTAAACTTGTATGTGCAGATGATGTAATAGATAATGGATCGGAATTGTTCATCGAAGAGTCGAGCTCCAATTCACTCAGGGTTCGTTATATTCACTTACACCAGTGATATGCAATCCCCGACCCACTGGACACGTTTGGCCAAAGATTTTTGTCCGGCCTGCCATCTTAACCATAGTAAGGAATTTGCATTTTTTGTTGTGTTAGCTGTTATCCTGTTATTCGTGCAGTAAAATCAGGAATCTTGTTTAAATAACATAACATCAACTCCATTTTTTTCTTTTATTTTTTATAGCAGCCTTCTGGAGAGATTGGTCTGTGATCGAAACAATTTATTATAGCATATTTGATATCATGGCCCTCCTCCGAAAACTTGCATATTTGGGCTGCTCTTTCTTAAAGTTTGCCGACCTCTGACTCACACGAAAATACATTTGAAAAATGTATGAATTTCCCTCTTCTCCACCCGCCAATATATAGACAAACCGGTATGGGAGGTGTTTAAGGCCATATATCGTTGAAATAACAGTCCCCGTACGGTGACTGAAGTTAAGCAACGTTAAACCTGACTACTATCTAGATGGGTGACTGCATGGGAATACCAGGTGTTGTAAGCTTGGATATTTCGATGGTGCAATGAATAAAGGCTCGAAATCGGATAGTAGATTTCGAAATCCAGTCGGGTTCTTTATGTTCATGAATTTACATTTTCTCCCCAGCTGTGAGTTAAATAGTTAGACTTGTATTCCTAAATCATTATTTATCTCCAAAGTAAATAAAATAAATATACTAAACTAGAAATATTTTAAGTTATATATATATATATATATATATATATATATATATATATATAATACAAAAAGCCTGCGATTCGTGCTTGCGTAGTGCGTCGTCCGTCAGGCGCATAATGATTTAATTTTGATTTAAGTGCGTAAAATTTAAAAATCGAGATGTTTATATAGTAAGTATCTTCATTTTCACTTTCTTCAAACAGACAATTTTTTTTTAATTAAAATGCTTTGAAGTTAAAGACAGACACAAAGCGATCCCACTTTGTGTTTCGCCCTGTTTGTAGAGTGTTGATATTTAAGCTTTCTTTAAACAATTTGTTTTTTAATATTTTAAAACCATGTCTTAGCATATTTAAAAAAATATTTTCAAGTGAATATGATTTAATATTTTTTAGTTAACCTGATTTAAAAAAATATTTTAAGCGAATAAGATTTTAAAATACGAGTCGTTTATACAGTATGTTTATTTTTATTTCTTCAAAGAGATAAGTTTTTAGTGTTGAAATCAATATCAATGTTTTATAACCAGAACTATCACGGACCCAATGAGTAGTCTAGTTCGTGTGTATATAATTGTATTACTGGATATGCAAGTAGTGTAACAGATATAGTCGAGCAAATAAGAATCAGTGAACCGAGTTCAATTTCCAACGAAGCCTCAAGCTTTTACTATCCCCGGAAAGCACTTGGGAAATGGGAAAATACATCTCTTCACCACACAGGTGTGGAAAAAATCGCACTGTAGACTAGGTTCTCTGGCCTTGAGTGGCAATCGATCCAAGAGAAGGAAACTGTATTCGAAACCGTGAGGAATGAACAAGAAATCTAAAACCACGCTAAAAAGCCATGGTTATACACAAATAAAGAAAAGGGATCTGGAGAGCCATGATCGTTTACACTCTGAGAGGGGACACAGCATAATAAAATCGTATTATTACATATGAATAGAATGTGTGCCAATGCGGAGAGAGCCGTAAAACTGAGAAGAGTGAAAATGCATGCTTAAATCGGTGAATTGAAAGATTAAAAAATGCAAAAAGGAACATAAACACGAAAAAAAATTCTAACTGGTTTAATAAACCTGATCGCGAATCTCTCTTTTATGAAATATAAAGACGCAAAGAAACAAACATCTGTATTTTCAAGTTTTAATGATTTTGCATGCAGGGAACAATATGGACAATGAAATAAAGGAGAAAAAAAACCCCCTCAAACAATGGAGCATCTGAAGACTTCTTAACTTAGCGATAAGAAGCAGAGTATTTGCTCTAGAAAGTAATAAAATTGATTTTTTTATGATTTCTGCCATTCGTAATATTAATCATCGTCGTTGCAATATTCATCGTTATTCCTAGCTTAATATTCTTCCGACAAGTTAATATCCTTTCTTCTGTCATGAGAGACATCACGGATTCTGATATTGTTACTGTCATTATGCCTTTTACTTTTATGATAGTGATGTTTTGAATTTTTCAAAGTTATTATCTTCTGAATTGTTCGCATCAGTATTAAACCGGTGAATTTCACTCGACATCAAGTGTTAGAAATATTAAGATTTGCTTCCTATATATCATAATTACTATATCCTAATGTGAAAACTACAGAACTTACAAGAGGAATGCTGGAGAAATGTAGAATTATGTTTTTAGTACAGAAAGGGGGGGCTTATTTTATGGTGACTTTGAAACTAGAAAGACCAATCGTTGAGTATGTAGAAATCTAGAAATATTGAAAACCATATATATAAATATATATATATATATATTATCGTGCCAACATTTTGAAATACAATCTAGTCATATAAAATGTATAATTATGAAAATATGTTAGCATTGAACTTAATTACTGAAACACGAGTAAAAATGGCTTACCGTCTGGTAGAGAGCGGGTTCAAACGTTTCTTGTGTGTAAATTGTCCCAGAAAAAAAAATTCCAGTTTTACGAGTCATATATTTAAGAAACGATAGATCTCGAAGCCGGGTTCATCTCGCGAGACTATCTTTTGCAGTTATGCAAATTTGTCATGTGACTCAGACTTCAAAAAAGTGCTTGACGAGGCGACATAGCAGTACGATTCTGGGTATTGAACAGGAGATACATGTGGTGGACGAAACGGATGAAAGAATTTTATTCAAAGTACGACGAAAATGACTACAGTCAAGCAAATTTTTGCTCCTTCTTCGGTGAAATTTAATATTACACGATACGAGTTCTTTTCAGTGTGACCCCTGTGTGAATTTTCCATAAATATTTTTATGCTAATGATTTTTGGCTACCTCGTCTTCAAGTATTTAAGAAAAAAACATTTTAATGTTGGAATTATTAGCATGTAACCTACTCTTTTTGAGTAGGTACACATCTACATATCATCTCTCAGTTGCGTCTCTATCTTCGGGCAGAGTGCGCTCAGGGGCTTCTCTGTCAAAGGACATAGAATACTGAAGAGGTGTCCAGCCCTGGGGAACAGCTGCTCGAGTCCACACCATCACATGGTACAAGAGGGAGGGATCGGTGCTCGAACCGAGGCCAGCGCAACCGTCGGTTGCGGGGCAGAGGGGAATTTTTGCCCCTGCCCGGGTGCACGCGCTCGGATTCCCACATTAAAACGACCTTGTGTCACATCTCATTCTCGTGGGGGAACGAGTAAATACCGAATGTTGAAATTATTAGCTGTAACCGTAATCTCTATTCACAGTTTCGTTCCCCGCACTTCTATCACGGGGAATTCTCTTCTGGATTTTTTTTTCTCCTTTCCTCTCAAATGCGATCTTCAAAAATCCAAATGAAACATCAAATTTCACATTTTCTTTAAACCCTTTTCATTTTACTGTCCTCTCTATCCTGAATGTTTTCTAAGCTTTTTATCTTCTCAGTAACGTTTTAGTAACATTTCACCCCGAGGAAGGCGATAAGCCTTGCACGGAGCGAAGTGTTTATAAACGCATGTCGTTTCTTCATTCAGCAGTCAATAAATTGACTTCTACTTGAAATATTCTATGTAAGATCGATAAATGGGAGACTCTTATATTTGATGATAAAGCAATCATTAAAAGGACTTCAGCGAACCTGCCTATTTTTCGTGATTGCTTTTCAGTGAAATATTTACATTTAACCGACGCCTTTGTTTACAGATGCGAAATTAGGTCTCTTCTTTCTGTTGCATATTCATTCTCTTGCGTGTTTTCGCCATCGTTAACGTGGTTTTAATTTCAGATTCTACGACAAACAATATCCAATATATTAAAATGAATAAATAAATGACGTGAATATGAAGAACAGAAAGGTATTTAAATTAAAAAGAATGCATTTCATAAAAAGCAGAACCTAACGTACTGGAGAGGGGGAGGATAAAATGTAAACTCTAAGAGAAAAATAAAAGACAAAAAAGAAATAATGAATTTCGAATTCCCAGAGATAACGGAAAAGAAAAAAATTCAGGTGGAATAATTTTAACTAAAACAGAGCCAGCCAAAAAAAAAAAAATTAAATAAACGGGTTGTTAAATAAAAAGCCTACGTTCTGTTAATTGATTAAAAAGAGAAGAAAAAATTTGAAAATGAAATTATACAAAACAAAATTTGAATTTTCAAGATAAATTTAAATTGCCTATTTACTGATTTGTTTCGCTGTCCTTGCAGGCAATTGTAAATTTTCATCTTCCCGGAAATGAATATTAACTTTCTTAAAAAAAAAAAAACATACAAAACTTGTCTTGCAGTGAATGTAACTTATGCATAAAAAAAAAAAATCTTCTGTACATATACTTTTAGAAAAGAACAGAAACATGAGACAACCATTCATGATCTAAGTCACTACTAAGAAATAATTATCAACCAAAGATGCTCCCTAAAATTGATTTCTCTCCATAGCGCTTTCATTTATTCTTTTCTTAGCGAAGTGGATTTCTTGCCCAGGCATAACTTTCAATTCCTACTACTCTTTCTTTGCTTGAGTTATTGATTTGAGCCCCCAGTTATCTTAAGAACAATACATTATCGTGAAAAATTTTTCTTCGTTTGTTCTAAAAAATACTTCATGATAATGAATATTCCTTTTGTTTCTTGACCGCTGAAGTCAGCACAATCTGTTTTTTTTTTTACTTATATAATGAAATTTGTTATTTCAGAAAATGAGATCTATTGTTAATTTTGCATTGCAATACAAGTACGTAAAGATTTCAGTACACATCTATTTTAAAGTACATTCCGCATGAATATTTTCATTGTAAAAGAAGCTATTGCATTGAAGCATTTGCTTTATCTAGGCTTCAAACTATCACCTTTTTTGCTCTAGTTTTACGCAGATAAAATATTGCAACAAATGATAAAATTTAAACAATGTGTTACATTGCAGTCTAGCACCCGCGCTCAGTTTGCATTAAAAATTTCCAGACTACTTACATACATGCTTCATTCGAATCTGCCTTGTTAAATTTGATAAAATCTACCGGTTTGGAGTTATCGATAGTGAAAGTTCGAATTCATTCGCGTTACGGCAGCCATTACTGGCGTTATTTGCATACATTCGCCGCCGAATAGCTGTAAGTAAAATATTCACTTGTCTTGATTATTGCGCATGCAGTACAGTATAGTTCTCTTGCGCACTAATTGAGACACGTTAAATCAGTACGCAAGGATGTTAACTATGTTCTCTTCCGCGCTTAGCTTTACGCAGCGAATGTATGCAAACTAACGCCAGTAATGGCTGACGCGAATGTATCCGACATTTTCCTGACGATAACCCCAAAAACGTAGATTTATCACATGTATCAAGCCAGTTTCGAATGAAGCATGTATAATTATACATAAATGTAAGTAGGCTAGAAATTTTTAATGTGAACTGGGCCGCGGTGCTAAACTGCCAATAAACCGAAGAATGATCCTTCAAGGAATGAAAATCACAAACTCTCTTACGGAATTCAGCACAGAAAAACAATCCGAAAGGTCCAACTATTAACTATAAAACAAAAAGAAACTGAATATATTATAAGCAAGACTAGGGGCAATGGGTGTGAGCTACGAATTTGAAGATTTCATAATCAAGAAAGAACATCAATTAATCTTAGACCTATGTAAACAAGCGACGACAATTGTAACGACTAAAATCTTAACCGACAGGAATTCTGATAAAGCATTGTCAGAACACGTGAGCAACGAATTATCTAAAGAAAATAGCAATTAAAGATACTCATACATAAGCGGACAGGGGCACTTCGACGTAGTGTAATGATTAACGAGGTGTTCGCTCTAGATCAATTACGACTGAGTAGTATTGAGTTCGATCCTCACTGAGTGAGCCATGCTTTTAGCCTTGTGTCACATTTAAGGAACACTTCGACTTAATGGTAAGTTTGTCTCTCTAGATCAATTACGAATGAATATTGAGTTCGATCTTCACTAGATGCGCAATACATTCGGCTTTGTGCCACACGTAACCTAGGCTTAGAAAACCATTGAAGTGCTATTCAACTTAGTGTAATGGTTAGTAAGTTTGTCTCGCTAGATCAATTAAAACTCAGTAGTGAGTTCGATCCTTATTGGATGTCCATGCTTTCGCCCTTGTGCAACATCTAAGCGTAGCTTTGAAAATCATGTAAAAACGAAAGCGTATTACCAGACAGGTAAATTGATCTCACCGTTTTAGTGTTGGACTAGCTAGATATAACCATAAACTCTACTCTAATCGTATTCTCACACCTCCTGCGTGTGGCATTAACGTAGGTGATCCTGTTTCACTGATACATACGACCTGTAAAAATTTTAAGTCAACACCAATCACCATCTTCTCTTTTCCTGAATTTTTATTTCTATGTGCCGTGTCCTTTCAGGACGTAGACGATCATAGCTCTCCACTTCCCTCTATCCCATGCAACTCTCAACAAGTTCCTTCCTTCTGCCACCTCCTCCCGACTACGTTCTGTCATCCACTTGCTTAAGCCCACTAGGTATCTCATGCGACCTGTGAGTATCAGATTCTCCAGGCCCCTTTCCTCATTATATGTCCCAGGAACTTCAGCTGCCTCTTCCTGATGTTAAGTATAAGCCTTCTTCCTCTCTAAGATCCCATCGTTGCTCACACGATCGGTCTATGATATTCTTAGTATCCTTCTTCTGAATACTGTTCTTTTATTTTTCTTTCTTTTTACTAAACTCTTCTCCTTCTCGTTCATTCTCAGCTAACCCTTGCGTCTTCGTGGCATTCACTTGCGTAGGGTGAAATATTTTTTTAAAATAATTAGAAAGAGACATCAGTCTATATTTCTGAGATGAGTTATTGTAACTATATAATAAAGCAAGTTAAATAGCGTGTATTTACATTGCTCGGACTGCTTATTTTCATATTCGTGACTTTTCTGCTGTTGAAATCAGACTTCTTCAAGTGATATCTGTTGGAATTTCTAACTGAACCCTTTATTTAGTCCACGTGGTTAGATTTTTGACGGCTCGATAAACTTCATAGTCTCAGGATGAACAGAGGCTAATTTGCTAGCGAAGAAACAGTAAGCAACTAACCTAATGTGTTTGTGTAAATTGCTGACAGAACGATGAGCGAAATGGTAGTGTCTAATGTTGCTTAGGAACTAATTTGAGGAGAGCTATGATGTTTCACCTCTTGGAGGCAGATCGATGAAGATGATAGCTTGCCTTATTGGCCATGTGGATCTGGTGTCATTTCCTGACCGGAAGACGCAGCCAGACTGGAAAACGACCGAAACGATCTTCCCACTTCTAATCTTCATTCATCTCGTGGCTGAGTCAGCTTAGTAAATACGAAAAGTCTGAAGGTGATTGAATTCGGAGGAAATCCGAAGAAACAACCAAAAAATAATTGGTTTTTCTTGAGGATTCTAAGGGCAAGAGAACAGAGAGTGTAAAATGATGAGAGGAAGAAAAGAACAGGGTTTAAAAAATCATTGAAATAAGAAAAAACTGAACAGAATAAAAGTTGAAGTTTACCAAAATAATGATTACTGATTTATGGAAAATATGTACCATGGTATATATATATATATATATATATATATATATATATATATATATATATATATATATATATATATATACATATTCTCATATCTTAGTGCTTATTTCTATATAATTAATCATCATTTTTATAAACATCTCTTTTCATGTTCAATTTTTCATATTTCCGTTTTTCTTGATTAATTTGTACTATTCTTTTGCTCCTGTCATAATCTCTCTCTCTTTATATGCGTGTGTATGTATGTATGTATGTATGTATCTATCTCTCTATAACTATTTTTTTTTATCTATAGATGTCTGTCAATGTGTGTGTGTGTATATATATATATATATATATATATATATATATATATTTATATATATATATATATATATATATATATATATATATATATAATATTTAAATGTAAAGTTTTTAAAAATTGTGACCTGGTAATATACATACTTATACTTGATATGGAAAAATAATTTTACTTACTGTAAGTAATTCTAATACATTTACTTATTTAAAAAAAATATAGTCTATTAAAATTAACAGTGAAAATATTTTAAAGTTGTATTTAAAATTTTAGTTAAAATGAATTCTAACCTAAACATCTTTTAAAATTGTAGTTAAATAAAACGTATTCTAACTTAAACACCTCTCTTAAAGTACTACAAGCACTTAAAAGAATCCAATAAAACACCTACAGTAAAATAAAATTAATATGAACAGCTAGAAGATGTAAGCCATTGAATGATCCATGTCCTTTGCACTTACATGAGAAACTATATATTACTGGATTTATATAAAATATATAAATCATAAAAATTTACTAAATCAGAGAAATTATTTAGCTATTTTTGCCGTCATTGTCAAAAATTTTACTTAAATAATATCTAAATATAAATTTTAAAAAAACATTGTGCCCTAGTAATATACATATACTTGATGTGAAAATAATTTTACATACTGTGATTCTAATAAATTTACTTGTTTTAAAAAGAAATACAGAATATTAAAAATTAAAAGTGATTTTTTGAAAATTGTAGTTAAATAAAACATATTCTAACCTAAACACGCCGCAAAAATCTTTAAGTATACAAATAGAAAAAAATGCCGTAAGAATTTTTGCCGTTAACAATAATTAAAAAAAAATCCAGATGACATGCATTTAACGGATGTCAGAATTCACTGAAAAATACATCCCTACCCTTACCAAAACGTAACTAATAACTGATACAACAAAATACAGCGATAATGAACTCGCAAACACCCCTTGTCTAGATGAATGGATTTCTCTGTATCCTTGGAAACGTGAATTACGATTTTTTGCTGTGCATTTAAAAGCCAGTAATAAATAAGATACTCCAAAATCGTTTGAAGATGAAATAGAACTAATGTCTTTAATTTAATTACAAAATTAAATTCGGAGCTTTTAGCTTTTATTTTTGAAACATGGCTAGAACTGTGTAGCGAAAAAAAACCATATTTTAAATCAATTAATTTATAATATATATATAAGTATAGACATATTTTCTAATATACATATATCTATTATATATATATATATATATATATATATTATATTATATATATATATATAATATATATATTATACATTATATATATATTATATATATATTATATATATTATATTATATATATATTATATTATACATATTATATATATATTATATTATATATATTATATATATATTATATTATATATATTATATATATATTAAATTATATATATTATATATATATTATATATATATTATATACATATTATATTATATACATATATATTATATATATATTATATTATATACATATATATTATATATATATTATATTATATACATATATATTATATATATATAATATATATATTATATATATATATTATATACATATATATTATATATATATTATATTATATACATATATATTATATATATATTATATTACATATATATTATATATATATTATATATATATATATATTATATATATATAAATTATATGTATCTATGTATATTTATATATATATTTATTTATCTGCTATATTTGTATATAAATTTCTCTTTCTGTGTGTGTGTGTGTGTTTATAAAAAAAAGGAAATTTATCTTAGACGATGTGTTTCGTCCACTGAGGGATCCATCAATGCAACTGCATGGACTTTATTTTATAACACGTATTTGTATACAAGACCAAATAAGTTAATAGTTCTTCAAAATTTTGTTATTTAAGAACGCTCATAAATATTCATCAGGTTAGACGAAATATCTGGCAAGCTTATGGAGGACGAGAACTGATACTATTCAATGTCAATTTACCAAAAATAAGTAAGTGATATTCTTGGAATTAATTTATTTTGAAAGTAAATTATGTATTATATATTTTTAATAATCCAAATTAACTGTTGAATCTGGCGAGATAAACCTCTAAGCTCTATGCTAACAGTTTCTTTATTCTCACTTTTCGCTGGTGGAACATTCTTTCGGCTCCATGATCTCCAGCCAATTTTGATCTTTTTTAATCTAAATCTAATGTTAATCATTATCTACTGAGTTCTTGATTATCTTCTATTGTTCTCGCTCCTTCATTTATCTCTTTTCTAATTCTTTCGCCCACAGTAACGCCTTGAATCTTCGTGGATGTAATGTCTTAAATGGAATGAATTCGATATTATAAAATCTTGTGAAAATCAACCCACCAGTCTAGGCCAGAATTTGAAATCGGCACGGCGTTTTAAATTTTCCAAGCCGACACAACCGTTCCGCTGTTAGCGTATTAATAGATCCATAACGAAAACAAGGATGGAAACAGTGATTTCTTGGTCTCTTTTCATGTTGACAATAGCCGTAAAAGAAGTTTCTTTACAATGTTGCTTTTCACTGGGCAGCGACTTCGTTCGGGAAATGACGTTCAGGCATCCACTCCGTTTCTACCGACAACCGTACTAAAGATGAGGCAGTTTTTGATAAGATAACTTTCGATCGAACACATCACAAGGATGTAAACTCACGCTGATTCTCAGGATATTAGTTAGAAGGAAAGCACAAACATTAACTGCAGGGTACATTGACTTGGTTTTCTGATCCGGATATCTGTGCCGAAAAACCTTTACGCTAATGGATTGACTGGCTAAGTAGACAGGGTTTTCTAATAATATCTGTCTATTCCCCTGTTTTGTTCATATATATATATATATATATATATATATATATATATATATTCTAGCCGACTTACCCGCGCCTTGTTGCGTGTCACACGTTTTGTAAGAAAATGCTGATTGTTTTTAAATCATTGTTATAATTCGTGGAGAAAAAAGATTCATTTCAGTATTACTCAATGATCTTGCCAATGTGATCTCCATCTTCTGGCTTTCTACTCCTATATTTTGGATAGGAGTCATTCCCTTGTTCAAATTTAAATTTAATTAAAAGAGGGAAAAACTGAGTGATCTGTCCCCTTTAATATATATTTGATGTGATACTTTATTGAATGAATTGATGGACATTGATATGCTAGTTGAACTGCCGAAGAAAATATGTATTGTAAGGCACTACTCACTGATTGATGTCTTGCTCAATTTGACGCCCATATAGAGTCGTTTTCATCTTAGCGATGTGGCCTCCGTCTTCTGGCTTTCGCCTTCTCTGTTTTGAATAAGATTCATTCCCTTGCTCAAATTTTAATTTAAATCAAAGGCAACAGATAAATGCACCGTGGCGAGAGTTTTGACTCCACCCATGAACTGATTTAATCAAAATGAAATATACTTATCCAAGTACTCTGGTAAGTGTAGTTTCAGAATATATATGGTTATGCGGGTATATCCCCAAAACACTAGCAAGGGTTCGATAACAGACAAACAGAGGCGACAACTTTATATATATATAGGTGTGTCTGTGTGTGCGTGCTAACCTTCTCAGAATAAATCTGTAGAGAAGACAAACTGAATAAAATTGAAAAATTAGAAAATAGCACTTAGTCCTGGCCGAAGCGTTTCGTCATTTGAATTTATCAAACCTAGTGACGATAAGCAAAAGCGAAATGTTTTGTAGTTACATAAAATTCAAAATTTTTAAAAAGACGGTTCAGTGTAAGGCTATATTTGAATATTAGTAACTCTTTCTCTTTTTAATATATATGTTGAAAGAAACTTTATAATCATGTACATGGGTCCATACATTGAGAAAAAGATTGTTGACCATTGTACCACGTAGAGGCGTGGTTATGTGTACATATATCAGGTCATCCCATAAGTTCTCTCCGAATTTTGAATAAAGAAAAAAAGTGACCAAATGATACATTTAATTACAGATTCAATCAACAATGTATTTTCCCTGATTATCTATGACTTCCTTCCATCTATTAACAACCTTACTAATTCAATTACTGTAAAAATTATTTTGGCTTTGATTCGAAGAACTCACAAATGTCAGTTTTAACCACTTCCTGTGTTACAAAAACTGTTTCTTCCAAATGATACTGTAAGCTACGAAACAAATGGTAGTCTGAAGGAGCAACATCGGGAGAATAAGGTGGATGAGGAATTTTCTCCCAACCAATTTCTTCGATCATTTGTGACGTGATTCTTGCTGTGTAGAGTCGCGCATTGTCCTGATGAAACATCACCTCTTTTCGATTCATTAGAGCAGGTCTTTTTCCCCCCTCAAAGCTTGGTTCAAACACTCTAATTGCTGACAGTATATTTGAGCATTAATTGTTGCATTAGGTGGTAAGAATTCAAAGTGAATTATTCCTTGGCGATCCCACCAGATTGAAAGAAGAACTTTTTGCTATGAAGTTCCCTTCTCGGCTGTGATTGGGGTCCTTCCCCTTTACTAAGCCACTGTCTACGACGCTTAACATTTCGATAAAATATCCATTTTTCGTCGACAGTCACAAGTCTATCCAAAAAAGGTGAAACAAGTTGGCGAGAATGGAGAGAAGAGCAGATGTCAACTCGGGATTTGAGGTTGTTTTCAGACAATTCACGAGGCACCCATTTTCCAAGATTAGGAACTTTTCCAAGTTGTTGAAGATGACGATGAACAGTTGTATGGTTTGGACTGAGAACCACTGCCAATTCCTCAACTGATAAATCAGGATTTTCTTCAAGGGCTGCTTCAAGAAGCTTTTCATCAAACACAACTGGACGTCCGGTTCGATATTCATCTTCAAGGGTGAAATCTCCACCTCTGAATTTTGCAAACCATCTTCTGCAAGTTCTTTCATTCACACATTCCTCTCCTTAAACTGAGTGAATGTTTCTAGCCGCTTCGGCTGCTGAGTTTTCTTTCTTGAACACATAAAGCATTATGTGCCTCAAATGATTCTTGGGTACTTCCTTGTAAGCAGGGTTTTAATCAAACAAAATTTAATCTTATTTTTCTCTGAAATAAAATTTGATCAGTTTAAATGCATCTAAACATAAAAATAATGTTCACCTCCATTAGACATTATAAAATACTCTTTAAATTTCGTTCATTTTAACAGAAAGTTAAAATTCGGACAGAACTTATGGGATGACCTGATATATATATATAGATTAGTATGTATCCGTTTTTGTACAGTGATTGTAAAGTTAGTAATATTATAAAAGTAACATTTTCACTGGTTCCAATTGTTGATGATATTTTTGTCGTTTATACAAGATGGTAATGCTTATAGAATGCAGGAGTCTACAGTGATTGAAAGTGAAATTGAATGAGAAGCCTGAAAATTACGGGGGGGGGGGTTGAGGTAAAGACAAAAAAAAAAGAACTAACCACACTAGCAGCTCAAAATATTCCGGACGAGGCAACCAGAAATGTATTGACAATTCATTATAGCACCAATTATGACGTATTCAGGAGCTGTAAGACGGCGTTCCGGGTCCGGTCTGCTTCGGTCACACGGTCTGCCCGCTTGGTCAGTGTCGATCCCGGTATCAGTGAACAAGCAGTCAGCCGACACATCGGTCGTTGATGGCGTTTGACACAGCAGCTGGTCTCAAAGTTGATATCTTCAACTGTGACCTCTCTTAAACGCGTTGTGATTTTGATCTCAAGAGGGTCAAGCCGAATTTCCACTGGGGTATCTTAACCACGCTAAACCAAGGAGTTGAACACGTGCATAAAAACGGAAAAATAAAATGGCGACTCCCGAATAAGTCATCAGATTAATAAAAAAAAAAATGTTACAGTTCTTTCTTTGTTCTTTTTCTTCTTTTCCCAACCCTTTCTAATAACTGGCGATGGAACGAAAATTACGGGTAGCTTCTTTGCAGAATCTTCAAGTACTGTGATTTGTAATTTCACGGACGGCACAAGGTTATTGGAGTTTTTCTTCATCAGCAGATAATTATTATTATTATCTTCATCAGGTTTGCAAGCAGCGTTATATCAGAAAGCTCTTTCTCCAGGTCGCAACATCACTGCGACTGCAACGGCAACTGCAGCTTGCTCCAAATTTCTCCAAATCCAACTAACTTTGGCCCACGTGGGCACTTGTATTTATCGGTAGCCCTTTCAACTGGTGTGGTGCGGGCGAATAGTTGGCTTTATGTAAATCTCCCAAAATTCACCCAGTCGTTTTCTTTCGCTTTCTCTTTCACATTTCCAATTTTGGAAGATCCCCTCCTCTTTCAATAGGAGTCATTATATGATGTCAGCCTTTCTGACATCATCATATGCTTTTTAATTTTTTCATAATCAGGGAAAGTTTTAGGTGACAATTTTTCTCAGCAGATAGTCAAGTCGGATATTTTTCAACAGACGACCTTAACCCCTGTCCTCCGACCTGCCAGCTGTGTCTAGCAAATCACGTTGTGTAAATTTATTTCAACAAAATTCATGAATATATTTCCATATCCTGGGAATATAATACTCGTTCTGGCAAAAATTAAAAATCGTTTTATTTGAACCCTTTCCGTCCGAAACACCATGTTAAATAATCTAACATCTATAGTATAATTCAACTTCTTTATTTGCCCTTGATATTAGTTGGTTGTTTAGCGACTTATCAACTCTTTATGGGTCATTTAATGTCAAAATTAATCTTCTTGGAAGCATTAATAATTACTTTTGTAAAAATGAATTGCTGGAATTTTATATTGTTATACATTCATATTGTATTGACCCCAGTTTGGGAATTAAATATTTACCTATAATTTGGACCATAATAAATACTATACTGGGTAAATTTGGACCTCGGAAGAACAACAATTAAGAACAACTGGTATTCTTTCATTTCTTTCTATGAGCCGTGTCTCTTTAGGACGTAGGCGATCATGGCTCTCCACCTTCCTCTATACCTTGCGTCTCTCAACATGTTCATTCTTTCTGCCACCTCCTCCAGACTACGTTCATCCATTTGCTTATGTTCGCTACGTATGTCATGCGTTGTTTTCCCTTGTCTCTCTTTCCATCTATTCGACCCGTGAGTATCAGATTCTCCAGACCCTCTTTCCTCCTTATGTGTCTCAGGAGCTTCATCTGCCTCTTCCTGATGTTAAGTAGAAGCCTCCTCCTTGTTTGTATTCTCTCTAAGACCCCATTGTTGCTCACACGCCCAGTCCATGATATCATTATCATCCTTCTGTAGAACCATATCTCTGTCGCCTCGAGTCTCTTCTTCATTTTTGAGGAAATCGTCCAATATTCGCAATCGTAAAGAAGAACAGATGTCATGTAACAGCTCAATTTTTTTTTCTTCGTCACCAAAAATCCTGCTGTCTTGCAATACTCTACCCAGCTTTTGGAATGCGTCTTTGGCCATCCCAATACGTCTATAGATCTCAGTGTCGCATTTACCGTTCTTTGTGAGAACGCTTTCCAGATATTTAAACTTCCAAGTCTTCATAATTCTATTGTTTCCAACCTGCAAATTGCATTTCAGGCTCATCGTTTTACTGATGACCCTACATTCTGTCTTCTTGTAGTTTATGCTCAGACTCGTCTTCAAACTCTTCGTCGCCCACTTGGTTTTATTAAAACGTAACTGTGCCTATTTGTCAGGATTTCTAGAAATTATAATTTTTTTATTAATTTTTAATAGGGTTATACATTTAAATTACTTTTGCTGCTTTAAACCTCGTAGCAATCAGTTATATTTGTCCGACGTTGTCTGAATGGCTTCCTTTAGCTGCACCATATTCACTATTGTGAATTTTTTCTTATATTTCTCTTACAGCTGAGAATAATAAAACGTAATCTTCGTTAATATTATAAATTTCAAAGAACTTGTTTTTTTAATTATTGATTTTAACGAGGACATCTTTCATCTACCGTATATATAGTTACAATTTCGGCACCTCGAGGTGGTGTAATGGTTAGCAAGCTTGTCTCGCTAGAACAATTACGAATGAGTAGTGAGTTATCTCCTCACTGGGTTCCCCTTACTTTCGGCCTTGTATCACATCCAAGCTACGCTTGGAAAATCGATATATAGTTCGAATTTTATGATAAGTCTTTGACGCAAAAAGGGGGTCGAACTAAACGGAGGTACCTTTTTGAAGAATTAAGAAACTCGTGCATTTCGGTGACCGGTTGCACAATAGTTTTGTAATTTTTTCGGAAGGGATTAAAATTCAGGTTTACACAATACATGAATTCGTCTTATACATGAGTAAATACAGTAATTGTTACTGTTTTTTTCTTTTTTTTTTTGTTATTAATTTTATTTTACGATCGTAACATAAGCATACCAGAGAGAGAGAGAGAGAGAAAGCGAGTTCAGATCTAGTCAGAAGTAAGAATTTCTCATGAATTTTGCGTACTTGATAATTTTAGAAAAAAAAGAAACGATGAATTTGTAGAGAGAATACCCATAATTAAATGCAAAATAAGTCACAGAACAACCCGACAAATAGAATTGACAAAGTTTGCAATAAGAAATAACAATATAAAGAAAGAAAGAGCCAAAGCTAATATAAAGCAAACAAACAAAATATGAAAGGCAAATTAAAAAGTATAACGCAAACAACATTAATAAGGAAAAAAAACTCACAAGCTAAGAAATGGGGTTGACACACAAGAGCAATTTCGGTCAAGCTAACGTAACGTTCTGAGATCAAGACAAGACAGACCGGGACTGAGGTAGATAAAACCGTGAACCAGCATATTTTATTGGCCAGGAAGAAATCCCAGCATGCATTTGACTGCTTCTTCCTATAAATTAGGGAGTAGAAAAAGCTTTTGCAGTTATTCCAGATTAGTATGTTCATTCTCCGTCACATCATTTTCGTTATTAGATTAATTTTCATATATTTTTGTAAAAAAGGAAAAATACAAAAAAAGAAAAAAAAAGGACATTATAAATTTTTACTTTATGTTTTTTTTTTTTTTTTTTTTTTTTATAAATCCCTTGTGGATATGCGGTATTATGGTATATGTAGGATTGAGAGGTGATGGACAAGCGCTTGTGGTGATTGAGTATATTGTATTGAATGAATGGGTCCCGATTGTGATTATCAAGATCTAGGATAGTTACTGAGTACCAGCTCTTCCCCACTTCTCATTCAGCCTTGTGCCACAATTTTTGTTGCAAAAAAAAAAAAAAAAAAGAAATAAAAAAGATAAATTCTAGATTTTCTATCAAAAATATTTTCATTCCAGATTGGTATCAACAAATTTTTTTAAAAAATAATCAAAGTAAAGTAACAAAAATTAAATAAGGAAAATCATTCCACTGCGAAAATCGGACACTTCATGCATTGTGTGTAAATTAATAAATAAATATCGATCGTCTGAGAAATAAAAATCACAAATATGCTTTATTAATTTAGCTTTTCAGTCACATGTTCCCGTGTGTGTCGGTTGTATTCGCATTTTTCACAGCTTCAGCATCAACGTTGGTTTTGCTGACGTGGGTAAGTCAGGAAAATAATAAAAACAGTTCTCATGGGACTAAATAACAGCGTACCCAAGACAAAATGCAGTTATTAAAATTAGGTCATATTACATAATTAACGATTTTGGCACTTCTGAGGAAGAAATTGACGTAACGTTTATTCTGCACTAGAAAATAAAATGAAAATCATATTTACTTCTATTTTCAATGAAAGAGATGCAGATTTTTTTTTTACGGATTAGCAACCCTTTTTAGGTCATTTAACCCTGTAACATATTGGGTATTGCTAAAATAATTATTTTTTGCGAGTGAATATGGCATTACCAACTTCTTCCGTATAACTTACATTTTTTTTAATTTTTACTATTTAACCTATAGCTGGGGCGAGGGATTCAGTTCCCACCTTTCAAAAGGGTATTTACGTCAAGGTAAATGTAACTAACCCGACTGGAAGTCGGAATTGACTCACCGATTGCGAGATTTGCAAATTTCTTAAGTATTTTCTGAATTTTTAATTTAATTCTTTCACTATTGCTCAAATTGTTTATAAGCATTTACTTTATCGGTTTATATTTCTGAGATCAATAATTATGTACATTATTTACATTATTCGGACTATTGTTCTCATCTGTGTCTCCATATTTATTACAACGTTTCGGCCGCTGTACACTCCGGCCTTCTTCAGGTGGTTGGAATGTCGAACTGAACTCTTTATTTCGCTCGCTGGAGTAGGCTGTTTTAGTTCCAAGTGACATGTTTTTACTGACATTTCTTTATTTTTTAATAGTATTTTATTTAAATTTACTGGGGAATTAAATATTATAATATTAGGAAATATTTTAAAATCAAACACTGACTCATAATTTATTGTAATTTATCAAGTGCTTGAAACGTTTCGCAAACTTTTTGATATCAGAAAACGTGTTTTTAATGTGTATTCCCCCTTCTCTCTCTCTCTCCCTCTCACTTACACACACACACACACACACACACACACACATGAAAAGATGGGGCTAAGTATTTTTCAACACGCTAAATGTTGAGCATGGATGTGTCTGTTGCCTGACTGCTAACGATGGGTAAAGTGGAACTGGTGAACAGAATTTATATTCCTCTTGCCGAATTAATGCGCTTTGGTAACACAGTGATATGTCTCTTGCACGACATCTATGGGTTCCCCAGCAGTGAATACCGGACTTCATATCTTTGGGTTCCAGCCATTCTTTTAGAAGGACGGCAGCAAAATCAAATCCCTCGTCAAAGTAACAGAAAACACTCCACTACCTTCCACAAGAGGTCATGTCGATTAATAAAGTAATAGAAACTGTGATGACCCATTACTTCCTCAATCCGGAAGTGATACGTTTTAAAAGAAATGCTAAGCTTCGACTGTCGTTATCAAAAAGCCGGGAGCTATTAGGTTGGTGCAAAAATAATGACGTAATAATGTCGTTTTTTGACGTATTTTTTAACGTCAAAAAACGACATTATTTCGTCATTATTTTTGCACCAACCTAATAGTAACAATTGCCACAGGATTTATATAATAAAAAAATATCAAATCAAACTCCTAACAACACATATTCATGCCATGCGTGATACTCGTTTAGGCGATCATGTATCTTTCGATACATGTCTGACGAGGCAGATTTTTTCCCGCAGTAGGTTGCAATTTCTTTCTGCGGTAGCCCAGTTGTCATCCAAGGCTATAGAACCCGGTCTGTCCTGTTATTTACCCAAGGAGGAGAAGAGGATTATTACTTTATTACCACGTAAGTGAATGTAATGGATTTGGCTGGAATTCGAACTCCACTCTCCGATTTCTCAATCCATTATTTTACTGTGCCCCCTTTAACATATTATGGCCCGTAATATCTGTCGCATCAGTTAGAGAAAGATTTACATTTCTACTAATCGCATAATTCGTTATATCCATCACTTATATTCATACTAATTTTCTCATGCATGTTGCTACAATCTTGCATTAATCACTAGTCGCGACTTGAATTTGCTTGCATAGTAATTCTGAGTCCAATCCCTTGGTCATGTAGTTCAGGCTCAGTGAAAACAGGTCCAGTAATAACCGAACTGCATTAACAAAAGTTCAAGATTAGATATCCGAAGAAGGCCAGAGAGCCCAATGCCCGAAACCTCACCATCTTAATAGCAAGGATGAAAATATTAGTCCAACAGTAAATAATATAATTATTAACAACTCTATTATAAAAAAAAATCAGAGAGAAAAAAACGGAAAATTCAACAAAATAGTCAGCTATTGGTGGCTCGTTGGTGTGGTATTCTTAAATTGATGGTTTGCATTTGTCTTGGTTCTGGATATAAGATCAAAATGGCGGGAATTCAATAGAGGGTCGCAAGAATTCTGAAGCGTCGATACGCCTCCCACATCCAGATTAGCGACCGTCTAAAACTACCCGCGTGTATTCCTATGACGTCATTCCTCTCACTGCCTCTTAGAATCAAGCTGCCACCACACTCTCATCATAAACCGAATGAGAAAATGGATTTTTTTTCGTTGTTACTGTTTCATGTGTTCACGTGGGAATCCAGAAACGACAAAGAACGAAAAAAAATCGATCTAATTCTAATTCATTTACGTATTTTCTAAATGTTTGATTATCTTAATTTGGCATTGGATAATCAATACGTACTTAAACGCTATATGGAAAGTCACTGATATGAAACATTACCGAATTAATTATACAAAGATTGTTGTATATTTTTACTGTTTCCATCCAAATATGCCTAAAATATTAGTTGCATTCGAATTTATTAAAGACTAATTTAGAAGCCATGCTGTCGGGCGAAATTTAAGCTGGTAATTGCGGAGTGCTCTTGATTGGATCTTTGGCATGTTCAAGAGTTTGAGAGTCCTTAAGTTTCTGCATATTCTCACCATTAGAATCTCTCCTAGCTGCCGTTTGATCTGAGTTTTCATTTTCACGGGGCTTTCTTTTCCTTGCTGAAACTTTAGCTATTTTGATTGCAATTTGTTCCTCTGTTAATGGAGATTTATTTTTGCGAGACATAGTGCTGCTGTATGCTATAGGAACTAAAGATTGATGACTGCATTTAAGTATTACTTTAATATTAATTCTTACCTTTTAAAAGTTCAACGAAAATTCTTCCAATTAATTTAAGGAAAATTTGGTCTACGTAGGTCCTTACTATCTATACAAACAATTACGTTTATTTCATGGGTGAGTTTCGTTGGATTTCTCAATTAATTTGGAATATTCCAAAATTTATTTCCAAGTTAAAAAAAAAGAGTTATCATACAAAACACAAAATTCCTTGCAAAAAATAACATAAGAAAATCGCAGAAAACAATGACAGTAATGAAAACCTGGAAATTCAAAATTTCGGTAACATGAGTTATTGAAAGTTAGAGAGTTGTGTCCCTTTAATTGGAAAGTTGAGACATACTGACATTCGTATTTATTATATAAAAGAAAAGAAAACATCCTTAAATTTTCAAGCGATAGAGATTGATCAGACAGCATAAATTATTCGTAAATGGTTACAGTTGGAGATCCGACCGTTATAAAAAATTGATCGTAACGATGCCGTTTTAAAAAGATACCTACATGATTAATCACTAAACTTTAATACTTGTTTTTAAGTAGGTAATAGAAAACAACGTCAAGGGGAAAATTACTTATAAATATTAATATTTAACCATCTCTTTAACTATCAGTGAACATAAGTAATACTAAACAATTCAGTTATCTCTGAAAATGAACTCAGTAAAGGCTGCGATGGTGATAGATTTGCCCAATATCGCAAGAATGCTTTTTAAATCCAAAAAATAAGAAGTCAAGCCCATTTCTTGAAAAGCCTCGCCCGATAAAGATTCTGATATTGGGTTTCATGCATTGTGCTTAATCATTTCGAAAAGCTCGAAACTCTCAGTTGCATATAACCACTTTCTTAGATCAGGAGTTAGAAATAAATTGCAGGGTAATCTCTCTTCGGGCCTCGAGGACTGACACTATAAAATCACTTAAAACTCTAGAATATAACTTAGGCAACATCACTTGAGGATTTTCAACAACGGCAACAACTAAAATGGAAAACTTATATAACTCGAAGAGAAAATAATGGCACATCAAGAAAACGATTATCCACACTACTCCGAACTAAACGTTAGGAACGAAGTATCCACATCTGTAGTTAAAAGAGCAATAACAGTTATGTACCTAAGAAACCTATTTAAACGTGACAAGTATACTTGTGAAGGAAGGTTATCGATGATAAAACCGATCCCTTGAGTCAGTTACATATTTGGCCATATTATTGGCAATAACTGTTCCTGTACCGAGAAACCTATTTAAACGTGACAAGTATACTACTAAAGGAAGGTTATAGATGATAAAACCGATGCCTTGTGCCAGTTACATTTTTGGCCATATTTTTGGCAATAACTGTTATTATACCTAAGAAACCTATTTAAACCTGACGAGTATACTAGTTAAAGAAGTTTATCGATGATAAAACCTATCCATTGTGTCAGTTACATATTTGGCCATATTTTTGGAAATAACTTACTGTAACTAAGAAACCTATTCAAACGTGACAAGTATAATACTAAAGAAAGGTTATCGATGATAAAACCGATCCCTTGTTTCAGTTATATATTTGGCCATATTCTTACCCCTGAACGGATTTAATTATGTCATTCATTTTCTACGGTGTATCAAGTATTCGCCGGTTACATGTAACAGGGAGATTGTACTATTTAAAATAAATAATAATGATTTAGTGATACAAGTTTTCTAATTAACCGATAGCTTGGGACTAAATGTGTATTCATACTTTTCCAAGAGTATTTGCGCGTAAATGAACATAACGGACTAACTTGAAATTGTAACTCGGCTATCCGATTTCCAATTCCAAGCATTTCTCCATTACACTACACGCACATACAAGCTTAAAGCACGTGGTATTCCAAAGCGGTCACCAGTGTTTGAACGGGCTATACCAGTAAACCAATAAAAGTAAGAGTTGGGGCAGAAGCAACAAAATGACTGAAAAAAGAAAGTTAGAATTATTTTTGCATATGTGAAGAACAAATCTTAAAAAATAAAAGCAAGCATATTACTCTGGGTTATAAAATCTACGGTATAGAATGTTGATTTACTCTGTCGCGCCAGAAGGTTTTGCTTGGCTGAGTTCATCCTTCAAATCTACAAATCTACCATTCATCCATGAATGGAATATTGTTGCGATATGTGGCCAGACGCCCCCCGCTGTTCATCTCGAGGTTCTAGACAAAATCCCAAGATGGGTATACAATGTGATAGGTCCTGACTTGGGGACTCGATTCCAACCAATTTCTCAGCGATATGTGGCTTCCCCCTGTCTTATCTATAAATAATTTCATGGCATCTGCTCTGAGGAGATATTTTTCGCTGCATGAATTTAAGCGTGCTACTAGTTTGGCATTTCGGTCCCACCCTTTTAGAGTTAAATGTAACCGCCTCTTCTACTTCAACTTCTTCTCTCACTCTTCCCGGCAGTGGAACTCCCTTCCTCTTAACTACTTCGCTGATAACTATAATTTTCAAAAATGTATATGTAATGTCAGTCGACATCTTATGTTGCTTGATCCCTGTTCTTCTTCTTATCCTCCTCCGTTGCTCTTTTTATCCTTTCCTTAACTCCCCACCTATACACTGTCTTTTACCTTACTTACACTCTATGTAATGCCTTGCGTAATAGTGGCAGTCTCGCTTTGCTTTGAGTGAGATGCTTAAAAAAGAAATAAAAATCAAGAAACCTTTTTGAATAAAGAAATATGGTAACGAATATATATGTTGGAAGATTTCATGATATATCAATATATGCTTCGTTATTTCGGATCTAAATCTGGTTTCTGTTTTACATGAAAAACACTAATCGGGTTTATACCTTTGCCGACCAGACTTCTTTTGGATGGTGGTTCATTTTATGTTGGGTGGATCTTATCCCATACCAGGAAAGTTTGTTGGCGAGTTTTAGGCCAGGCTGACAGGATAAGTGAACAACAAGAAAACATTATATATGAGAAAAAAATAAAGAAAATAGAATAAAATTCGATCGAGAAGTAAATAATTACAAGATGTCAAAGAAAGAATCAAAGTTGCCTAGTCAAACATTCGAAGAATCTAAAGAAGAAAACAAAAAAGAAAGTCTATGAAAAGACGGGAATGCAGAAATAAAGCGAAATAAACCAGAGTGAAAAAAATAGATAAATGCATCAAGGGAGAGATTGCAAATCATAGCTATATACTCAGAGACGATGATAAAGAAAGAACGGCCATGAAAAACGAAACTCAACTCTCATCATCCATTTCCACAGTGACGAAGCCATGTCTTGATTTTATTTGACTTTGCTGTGTAATTATTTCATCTGATGACGTGACAGGAAAGAACATCAGAAAACGCAGAATGTCAAATGGGCAGAAAAAAACAATGACAAGGCAGCCATCTTTTATAGCTTTTAGTCCGGTTGTTTTTTTTTTCAATGATGATAAAGGTCATCGGTAATAGAGGAAAAATAAAGGAAAGGGGTAAAACAAGTGAAAACCAATACACACAATACTGAAAGCTTGCTTTCGCTAAAAAATATTTGCAGTAAAACTTTGGAAAATATATGCATGCATATACGTTCAGACACACACACACATATATATATATATATATATATATATATATATATATATATATATATATATATAATGAAATACTTGATAATCCGTATGGGTAGTCCCAAGGAAGATGAAATCTTGAGAGCTCAATCTAAATCCAGAGCTAATATTTTAAAGAAAAACAGATCACTTTAAGATTCCATTATAATAATTTATTTCACCAGGGCCCTTTTAAAGGACGCCGGATCATCAGTGGTCTGTTTTTCTTTAAAATTATAATATATATATATATATATATGACATTGTAGCGTTATCTGATTCAAAGAAATGTGTCCTCGTAGGAGAATTAACGGTTCCATCGAAGAAGAGGGAGGTTGCGCACGCGCAAAAGAAAAAGCGCTGCGATGTGACTGCGTGGAAAAAGGGGTAAACACGCCATGTGCTACCTATTGAGGTCTGGTGCTTTGGATTCCTTAGACGGCCATCCTTTTCTTCCGTGTGAAGGTACCATCTCTGTCCTAAAACTGAAATGTGCTTCGCATCGTCTCCGGACAACAGCTCAATAGACATCGAGTTGGATCTGGTCAAGATCTAAAATAAACAGGGTTAATTCAAACCCTGCTCGCAATACAATGCTACTTACGATGTGAAACATGTCTGTTTAACTTCCAATCTTCGTCCTTGATAACGGTTGGTATTAGATCGTTGTGTATTGTTTAACGATCAAAAGCAAACGCTTTTGAAACAACGTTGAAAATCTCAGTTGCAATTGTAGAAAGAAATCGGAAGAAACTGAGAAGTCTACAAAAGCAATACCCAGTCCGGCGAAAAAAGCTGCTGGATCCGCCAGAGATGACAGTACTGCCATAGCCAGCGAAACTGTGTAACCTCCTCTGGTTGGTGGCTGGCGATGGCAGTGTATCGCACATACTTGTAAATATATGAGAAATGTAGGGCATCTAACTTAATTTCCCAGACAACAATCTACCCAAAAGAGAACAAAGATATCAACTTTGTCTATATTGGAATTTCCGCAGTCCGAATGGAAGCAGTGTCTATTTACCGATCGGCTCTAGTTTTTTTCAACCCCAAATTGAAGTGCCAAACTACACTTTCCAAAACCCCTCAGATTGATTGGAATATAATAGGGTTTATCCGCAATCCTAATAGCTTTAAAGGTAAATGCAATCGATAGGAGAAAATTAGAATAATCAAATTTGAAAAAGAAAAGATACTCTTAAACCAAAGGAACGAATTAATTTCTAAATGCCGTCACTGTAGGATATTTGAGCTTACCTACACTTTTATCGAAGCAGTATGAACTCTCCTAGGAGGACATTCACCTGTGAATCTCTGCTCCTAACAAGTCCGGACTGAACTCAATTGAACTATTATCTCTTAAGATAATGAGCTGATCACACTGCACATCTAACTTCTCCCCCCCTTTTCTAATACCCTTACCAATTTTCCATCTGCACCTGTCTATAAACATATCCCTCCTCCATCACTAAATAACTAATTATTCTTGATGACTATCAATAATATCCCCACTAAATGTTTATCTTCTCTTTACTTCGGCTGTCCTAAAATTGTTTATAGAATGTTTCTATTTCTTTTTTCACCTTCTAGTTTATCTATTGAATTATCCTTGAAATCCAGGACATATAGCGATTACATCTCCACCAAATGGATTAAGAGATAATCTTAAACAATTAGATAATCTTTAGGCTAATTAAATATCAGGTAGCATCAAGTTTCCGAAGATTAAATGAGTTCTTAAATTTGCAGTCATATGCGGATATATGTGCGTGCTGGGTATGTACGTATGTATGTATATGGGTGTAGGTATAAGTATGCGTCTGGACACATACAGACACGCACACACACACACACACATACACATATATATATATAATTTAAATAAAAACAGACCACTTTAAGGTCCCATGTAATAATTTATATCACCACGGCCCTTTTAAAGGACTGCGGATCATCAGACTTTACTTCCAAAAGTTGAAAAGTTCCAACCTTTGGAAGTAAAGTCTGATGATCCGCAGTCCTTTAAAAGTGTCGTGTTGAAATAAATTATTACATGGAACCTTAAAGTGGTCTGTTTTTATTTGAACTATTTGCTCTGGATTTACATTAAGCTCTCTGGATTTTATCCTCCTTGGGTCTACCTAGTTTTTCATAAACTAAGTATATGTCAGCTTTATATCCTATATATAATTATTATATACCATTCCGTATATATACTATTAAGTAATCAAATTTTACTAACATCATAAGCCGTTCTAATATTTAACATAATAAATGCGTTAATATATGAATTTAATATGTAGTTTTTAAAGGGTCACATACCGTTACATATTAGATTACGGGTTGAAGAAGTGACTCAGGAATAGATATCTAGGGAAATAATTAGTGATTATTCATTCGTAACTAACAATAATTTCAATTCGTTCTCTATATTATAATTCCGTCTAATTATGGTTGAGTTAATGTTCGGCATTTTCCAACTTAGCTAAACTCCTCTTATTATAATTCGAAAATTTTTCGTCTTAACATAGGTTATTTGCAGATCCATGTAGGCTAGCATATGTATGTATGTGCATGGATGTAGATATCTAAGTGTATGTGAGTATAGATAGCTATGCAAGTAGAAATATTCTTAACATGGACGAACACATGGATACGCATATATATATTCAAATTCTCTCCAAATCTTTGAAAACACCCACCTAAATTTTGAGCTCTCAGACATGGAAGTGTTTAATACACCAATAATTCCGAATTATCTCTCTTTCATCTTACTAATGTTAACTTTTGATTGTTTTTTTCACATTTTCCTTAATTTCCCTGGATTCCCGTTGATTCTAACTTTGGCCGTGAGACCATTAAGATGTAGGTCAGCTCATCGGTCTCCAATTTCCTCCCCGTACCGAGACACTTCTACCTCATAATATAATTCCTGTAACGGTGCCTTTTTCTGCCATATCTCCCACTCTGTTTCCCCACCCAAACTAGCCAGTATTCCACTACAAAATGATACCATAAACAGTTTGAAAAATCCAGCGAAGTTTAAATTTTAAATTCGTAGGTGAAAACAGTATCTTAATTCCACTTGTAAAGAAAATTTGCTCTATTTAATGAAACATTGGGCGCTTTTTTGTGAGTCAGTTTCAACATATTTCAAATTTTCTGTTGTGTTAATAGGACTCGCCTGGATTATACCAAGGGATAACGACCTGTACACACACACACACGCTCGCACACACACACACACACACATATATATATACATATATATAAACAATTGGAATACGTTCATGAAAGTATATTTGTTCCGAAATATATCCGATTACGCATTTCGCCGTTAAAGGCTTCATCACATCCAATGATTTTGACGGGATATATATATATATATATATATATATATATATATATATATTATTGAAGAAATTGTAGAATAAAATCGAAAAAGTATATTTGTGATGCGTTTCCTCCGTTAGGAATTCATCGCACTGGGATTTCTGGCGTTGTTATGACTACATATTCGTATGAACGAGAGACGCTGGCAATTTCAAATTTTTTCAAAGAATTATTTAAAATACCTTTTTATAATCTTTTTTATAAAAGATATATATATATATATATATATATATATATATATATATAAAAGATATATATATATATAAAAGATATATATATATATATATATATATATATATATATATATATATATATATATATATGTATATATATATATATAATTTAAATTTAAATACACCACTCTTTAACTATTAATAGTAATAATAATATTAACGAAATTCCTTTAATAATGAAGCACTTCAGAAGTCACCTAAAGTTAAGCCTTAACTATGAAATCAAACTAAAATCTAAATAAATTTCAAATATTAAAATTAAAAATATTAAAATATAGGTAATGATTGATATGTATATATAATTTATGTATGAAGATAGATGAACATTTGTGTATATTGTTACATGTGTGTATTTGCACATGTAAATAAACGTATGTATATATGGATTTGCATGAATATGTTTGTGAGATATATATATAAGAAGAAAACAAAATCTTTAATATTACCCTCAAATATTATTCAATAATGAAACTTAAACCTTAAGTAAGTTTACCCATATAATAATTAAGAAAAATTGCATTCAGATTAAAAGTAAAAGTAATAAAGATGTTACCGAAAACTTTTTTTACAATAAGGAAGTACAATTGGTCGGGTAAATAAACTATTATAATTTGAAATATTTCTTTAATATGTTCTCTCTAAATGTGCTAATAAAAATAGTAGTTAACTTATATTAAATCCCTAAACTATTTACTTAAAAAATTAAATATTTAAACTGATAACAATCATCAATTTTTTTTTTTTTAGACATCTAAATTTCTATCAAACATTGAAATCTATTCTTTACTTAAATTTGTTAAAACACAATTACAACCTCTTTCGATTTACTTCCCTCTCCCCCTCTCCTGAGTGGAAGGTATGTCACCACGAAATGTATCTTTAATGTATTAGACATCCGACAACAATCATTTTCCCCCTTCCACTCACACCTAGTTTTAAAAAAACCCTCTCTGTTAAATTCACTCGTTTATTACCCCTCTCTTTAGAACTAACATTCGTCCCACACTCTCATACTTACACTCTCTCTAAATTCTATTTTTATTTCTGGAGTAGGTTTTTTCAGTTTTCTTTTTGAATTTGTAGGTCTGATGAATTGGATCGTATTTACGATTCCAATGGAATAAATTATGGCCATGGAATATTAGTGTTTAAGCCTTTTTATTATATATATATATATATATATATATATATATATATATATATATATATATATCCAAGAACAGATAGTAAATAGTAAAACGTTGCTGAGAGTTATAATTGGCAGGAAGTTGTGGAGATCCATGTCATCACCAATTTGTTTTCTAGTTCGGCACTTAAGAATTATCTATCAAACAAAAAATTTTCCTCGAAATAGGAGGAAAACTGTGGAAATGCATGAACAATATCCGATCACACACACACATATTTTAAGAATTTTAGATATAATTAATTATATAAATTTAACTGTATAATAATAATATTATTGTAATAATTTAAACTATTTATTTTTATTAAAGTTTTTATGACAGATATATATCCAGATAGAAACATGAATTTCATGTAAAATCTCAACTTTTCAGGTTAATAACCGTGTCACTTAACAGTTATAAAGACCTAAATTGATTTGGGCAAGTTTGGTTCAAATTTCAGCCTCGACTGTCAGAATATCTTTTCGCGTATGAATCCATATATCCTCTGCCTGCGAGTATAGTCTCAAGGGCAGGTTAGATTGGGGCATTCGATGGGAAACATAACACTCAGAAAATCAAACCGTGGTGATGGAAACTGGAAAGCACAACACTCTTCCCCACCCACTCAAAAAAAAAAAAAAAATTAACAGCGAATCACATATATTAAAGAATGCGGTGGAAAATCATGTTCACGTACATCCTGAGCGAGCATGTAATTAAAAAAAAAAAGAATGAAACTGCTGAAGTACAAGATTTTTTTTTTAAATTATTTAAATAAGTAAACAAACGCTTCTAATCTCACGATCTAGGGCTAAATAATAAGCAACGAAAGACCACTACTGCATATTTCAGAATACAAGGAAGATTCTTAAGGTTGCTTCATCAAAATAGACTTCATTGAAATTTTAAACAGTTTTTCTCGAACTGCCCGCATGTGGAACTAGTTTCTGTTTACTTGCTTCCCTGATAACTACAATCTTGAAAAATTTAAATGCAACAGCAATCGCCATATTCTGTCTTCTTGAATCTCAACCTTCCAGATTCTCTTTCAATTTTACCCCCTGTAACCCACTTTCATGGGATAAAATGATTAAAAATAAAAATAATAATAATTCTTGATATGTCCCTGAAGGGGATATATTTGTTTGAAGTAGCTAAGTGGTTTTGGTTACTGTAACCTTGTAGGACAAGGTAGCAAGTAACCGTAATGGACTGGTACTCGTCGTAGTCGTAGGCAATAGGTGTAGACCCATATGCGTAGACGTAGACCATAGACTTTGACCATAGACCTCCACCTCAGTCAGTATTGATAGCTGACGATATTCAGTCACCCCCCTCCACGAAGGTGTCATGTGGCACAAGGCCTTTTTAACTTTGGTATTCCGAGCCCATGGTCTCGGCCAAAAAATAGCCCATTGAACCCGCATAAACGGGTTCAGGGCCGGTCTACCTCCCCGAAGGAGACTCCGCCCTTCGGCGTAGCCTCCTTCGGGTCCCTCCCGTCCGTAGGAAGAGAGTACAACCGAACAGTTGCTCAAGTCAAAACGAGCGACTGTCAGTATTTATGGCTGACACCAGCCAATCATATTACTGTGAGGGGGAACACAGGTGTATGAATATTCATTACATCAATTCTATACTAATCCCTTTATTTAATCTAGATTATTCTCGTCCCGCTGATCCTGTCGAGGTTTATCTCATCCACTCAGTACTTCTGAGTTATGACTACCTTTTCTTCGCTGAGTCTCGAAGTTGCGATTTTATCGACCAAAAGCCGACGTCGCAATATACTGCATTTATTTTTTTCTGAATGCGTAATCATGAAAGAGCAGGAATTTTCCCTTTTAAGCACCGTTTAATCACGGCCGTTCTGAACTCAAAAAAAGCTGACGCGTTTTGTCGAAGCTCCAAAACATTCACGGATTTCAAGTTTAACTGAAGAATGGAAATAACGTTTTATTTTTTAAAGTAACAGAAAAAAATTTAATATACAGTGTAACCCGGATATAAGAGAAACCCTGATATAAGATAATTTATATCTGGTCCCAAATTAGAACCATATTTACCTAAACAAAATAGAACAAACCCGGATATAAGAGAAACCCGGATATAAGAGACTTATCCGGTCACGACAACTCTCGTATATCCGTGTTACACTATATATATATATATATATATATATATATATATACACACACACACAGTGTAACCCGGATATAAGAGAAATTTTATCTGGTCCCAAATTAGAGCCATACTTACCTAAATAAAATAGACCAAACCCGGATATAAGAGACTTTGTCTCCGGTCCCGGCAGCTCTCTTATATCCGGGTTACACTGTAATTTGCAGTTATTATTTCTTTTGTTTATTATACATATTATGATTATTATATTCATTGGAAGTTGCATATGTTTCGTTTCTTACTATTTATTTCAACTTTTTCCTCAGTTACAGGGTTTTCCTGTATTAATATTTGTTTATTTTTATACAGCTAATCTGAAGATTGTTTACTTTTACACTGTTTTTGCTTACCTCAAGTTATATTTATCAACTTTACATTATCTATACTCGTCCAATTGACAGTTTAGGTGTTATTACAGCTAAAAATGCAGTATAAATGATTTTATTGTATGACTTCATAATCTCCGAGTATTTTAGGGTTAAATTCCGATATATATTTTCTTTTCTTATATTAACTCTTCGTTATTTGTGTTAATTTAATTATGTATTATCACGTAACTTGTTTTGCTTTTTATTGCTTATGTTTACCTAACATTTTATATACAGTGTAACCCGGATATAAGAGAGTTGTCGGGACCGGAGAATAAGTCTCTTATATCCAGGTTTTTCTTATATCCGGGTTTTTCTTATATCCGGTTTTGGTCTATTTTTGTTTGGGTAAGTATGACTCTAATTTGGGACCAGATACAATCTCTCTTATAACCGGGTTTCTCTTATATCAGGGTTACACTGTACTATTAAAAAAACGTTATTTTTTTATCGCTTCTTTAACACATTATTTTTCCTGAGCTTGTCACAGCCGGGTGTGATAGTCGGGTACAAGATCCCACTTCTATAAAATGCATCTCAAATAGCTACTGACAAATTAGTCCAGTGCTAAGCGGAAGAGTGGACGGAGGTGGAAAACTGATACCTCATAACCAGCTGCTTGGGACAGATGGAGGTCGAGAACCTAGGAAGGCATAAAATCCGGACTGGAATCCCGAGGGCGGTTGGCTGACAACATTCCGGCAACTCCTGCATCTCAGCCTTCCTAAATATAATGCCTTATATTCCTTTGAATCTTGTTGATACGGTCGAGGGTGTTGGATTGGGCCTCGATATATTAGGTTGGTGCAAAAATAATGACGAAATAATGTCGTTTTTTGACGTTAAAAAATACGTCAAAAAACGACATTGTTACGTCATTATTTTTGCACCAACCTAATACGATCGCCAGTCGAGGAGGAGGAACATTCTGAATTCAAATCACCTGTTAACTTTTAGGGGTTACCTCTTTAACTTCTGAGGAGAGGGACGAAGTAAATTTAACATCCTCTGTGTAAAAGGAATCGGCAGTTTATTTCAATATTCTGACTTCAATGCCAACATGAACCCTATTTTCAAGATGTAGGGCAGTGGTAACCACAGCGGCGCAAAATGTACTATCCAAATAATTGAATGAATGAATGTACGCTGCCACTTACTGGAAATAACAAAGGTATATTAGTGTTCTCTAAATTTATTCTTAACAGTCACGTGTGAATATTAGTCAAGATGTTACATCCATGTCTACAACTGCTACACCAAAATAGAAATTACTTAGATTCAACAGAATAGTTGATGAATCCACAAAAATGTTTGATGACGATTAGGTTTTGTTTCCATCTTTAAATATTTGTGTTAGAATATTGCAAAAGTTCGTGCGAGATTAGAAAATTTAAAACAGAACAAAATTTTGCATACTGACAAAAAAAAAAAAGTCAAAGACATAGTCTCTTCTACTTCTTAAAATAACCGTACTAATAATAAAAAAAAAAATAGACGAAATATCCTTAGGGTAGTGGAACGAGAACCGCCTACCCCTGTAGATTTAATGAAGTGTTCAATTTGGAACTTCGTTTAGGTTACTCCGATCGCTATATACCTGATGTAGGCCGGAGAGCACAACGGCCGAAACGTGATAACAACAACAACGATTATGACAATAGCCCGCATGGAAATAGTGTAAATATTACTTTATGAGTTTAAGTGACTTGGGAGAAAAAAAAGTGGAGAAACAGTGAGGAGAATGGATACAAAATTATTTGAGCATCATAACACAGGAAGTTGTGAAGATCCATTTTCGATCATGTCCAGAAAGAATTTGGTACTTGAAAAAAGTGTGGTCGATTCTCACAGTTTTCTCTGTATTTGAAGACATTTGTAAAACTAAAGTAAAAAACAGTAAAAAGAATGTAGATAAGTAAAAATAAGTAAAAATACATTTCTAAAAGTTAAAAAAATTAACAGAAGTTAAAATAAGTAAAAAAAAATTTAAACGTAAAAAAATGTTTAAAAGAAGTTAAAAAAAAAGTATAAAAGAAATAAAAGATTAATAAAAGTAATAAATGTAAAAATTTAAAAAGGTAAAAAATGTCTAAAAAAGGAAAACTTGAAAAAAATAAAAAAACGAAGTAAAAAAAAAAATGTAAAAAAAAATGAAAACCCTCCACACAAAAAAAACAAACTGCAAACAACAATCCAAAATGTATGTGTTGTATATTTAATTATTGACTTCCGCTTTCAGAAATTCAAAATATTATTTTACTTTTTGATGATTAACACTTATCACAAACAGGAATTATTAAACACATCTGGGTTGTTATCGACTGTCTGTACGCAAATGACCTTGTGTTGATTGCATACAAACAGTAAAAACTGCCCAAAAAGGTATCGATTCTCACAGTGAGCCTTCTATTTGAGACCTTGTGATAAACTTCGTAAAAATAAAGATAGAAAATATTTCTAAAATTTGGCGTTTTTTCTCAAAATATATATACTGCATATTTGATTAGTTACTTCTGCCTTTAGAAATTCAAAATTTATTTTAACACTGACTGTTAGCGCTTATCACAAATAGGATTTATCAAACTTTAATGCTGCGCGTCTGTACGCAGATGACCCTGGTTTGATGGCAGACTCTAAAGTGAAACTATGATCTATGAAATAACTCAGTCAAGGCAGAACTACTGACGGGCAATTGATTTTAAGAAATTATAATGCAAAAAAGAAACAGCCGATGTTGTGAACGAAGTTTTGGTTACGTAAGAATCAAATAAATATTGAATTTAAATTACTAGTGTCGTAGGAGACACGGTGGAGTAATGGATAGCGGCTCGGTTCGAATTCCAGTCGAATCTATTACGTGCTAATACCCTTGGGAAAAGTATGACTTCTTTTCTTCTCCACCGAGCTATGGGTAAATAGCAGGACAGACCGGTTTCTATAGCCTTGGATGGAAATTAGTCTACCGCAGAAAGAAATGGCAACCTACTGCGGGAAAAAATATCACCTAAGCGTGTATCACGCATGGCACATAGCTGACTGAGTGTCGTAAGAGTGACGAAGAAATCTGAAAGTAAGCAAATAAGACATAAAAACTTCCACAGAAAAAAAGGAAAAGACTGCTGATCTACTACATAATATCTTATCTTCTAATAAATAAATAAATGGAAAATTCTGCCCGTGTCTCTCAAACCATCTAACTCGAGCCACACTTGTTCTATATAGACGTATTATAAATCTTTGGAATCTGGATAACCCTGGGGCAAAAACTTGACCTCCATCTCGTGCTTGAAAGTCCAGTATTGTGATTTGTGTCTGGATGGGAAAGGAAGAGTTAATAATTCAAATTTTATATTAACTGAAAGAAAAATAGAGATTTTAAGTTTTTGAAACTTATATTGAATTTAAATTAACACAGAAAATTTGTGAATTTCATTTTTTTTCATTTTACATCAATTTGAAATATCTCCAAATCTTTGTGAATTGAATTAATAAAATTTATTTTTTTTAACTGCTAAGGATTCGTAAAGTAAGAGGTTTCGGGACGTGAGGTTTTTTAAGTTCCGCAATTTGTGATTTGAAAACCTCAACTCAATTTTTGACCCGAATCGGACTTTCGGCCCAAATCACCCATTGACCGGACTTATAACCCAAATCAGAGTTAAAATGAGGATTTGAATTTCCGTGGATTGAATTATCATTGCTGTCTCTTTTTTTTTCTTTATTAACCCTCTACAGGGGATAGCTTAAAAGTGCGTCTTTTAAGCTAGTATCCAATTAGGTAGTGAAAACTACGAAATCATTTCACTGATGAAGAATAAACTTGAAACGAGATATGGTTCTTTCGACGAATGCTGTGTAAATAACAGGGAGAATTAAGCAAGAATCTTTTAAAGGAAAGAGAAACTACTACGTGTCTGACAATTGCAATAAAATAAATAACAAAAATAAAAACTTGAATTGGAAAATCATGACTCAAAAAGGCCCGGAGAATTTAACCCATGCTGAATATATTTACGCTAAAAGATGTATTGTAAACAACAAGTAACTGACTTAACAAGTAAAGAAACAGGAAGATGTTTTCCCGATCTCTATGAACATTGACATCTCAGCTCAACCGTTATCTATATAGAATTCTTCATAATCTGGACTTCTTACCCTTCATTCGGCCATAGTCTACATTGAGATGCTCTTTGAACATAAAAATATATTTCGTTTTTGTTTTCACTTGTGTACTGTTTTGTAGTTGAATAAAGAAACTTTTGCATATGTAGGGTGTCCATAAAGTTCGTGTGCACTTTAAAAAATTTATAACTTTATTTGTATTTGCAATAGACATAATCTGTAAAAAAAATTTTCAGAATTTAATGTACCTAGTTTTAAATATATCTAAATGTGATTGCAGGCATTACTGTAAATCAGTTAGCAAATGTTTTCCGTGTACTGCAAAATCGTATTACCCTTTGTATTGCTAATGATGGAGGACATGTGGAAACTTAAATAAAATTTCAATAACACCTTGAAACATATAGATTTACTTCTTTCTAATTCTTTTTACGAATTATTTCTATCACAAATACAAATAAAGTTATAAATTTTTTAAATTGCACCCGAACTTTATGGACATTCTGTGTGTGTGTATATATATATATATTATATATATATATATATATATATATATATATATATAGAGAGAGAGAGAGAGAGAGAGATAGATAGATAGATAGATAGATAGATAGAAGTTTGAACTCTTTATGCCTTATCAGTACCTGTAAAAAACACTAGCGTGAAGATTAGCGGCACGGAAAGTGGAAAAAACGAACTGTGGTTAATTCCCCGTATCGCGTAACTGATGGATTCATTCATTCCGTTGCGGGTTATTTAAAGGCAGGAACTATATTACAATTGTAAGACGTGTTTGAAATAAAAGAATTATCGTGATACAAATCTTACGAATTAACCCATAGCTTGGGGAGAATAGGTGCATTCATACATTTCCCAATTGTATTTACGCACAAGTGAATATAACGAACCGAGCGGGTATTCGAACTCGGCTCTCCGATTAACAATTCCGAACCATTATTTTTTACACTTGGTACACGTGGTACTAGAACAGTCTACCACAGCGAGCTAAATAAAAGGTTCAGTTCGACATTCAAACCACCTGAAGAAAGCCGGAGCGTACAATGGCTAAAAACCTTGTGATGAATATGGCAATAGTCCGCATAATGTGAATAGTGTAATTAATACATGTCTTAAATTTATCCCATTTGAGAACCGGAGGAATATGTTAGGTGTCTTGTAAATATAACTATATATATATATATATATATATATATATATATATATATATATATATATATATATATATATATAGTTAGGTGTCTTGTAAATATAACTATATATGTGTATATATATATATATATATATATATATATATATACATATATATATATATATATATATATATATATATATATATAGTTAGGTGTCTTGTAAATATAACTATATATGTGTATATATATATATATATATATATATATATATATATATATATATATATATATATATATAGTTAGGTGTCTTGTTAATATAACTATATATATATATATATATATATATATATATATATATATATATATATATATTTCTTTTTTCTTTTTTCCTTTTTCTTTTCTCCCTACTCCCCTCCCATTTCTATATATCACTTCCGTTAAGTTAACCATCTAAATAGGTCATGGTCTGGTCACTCCACCTCCCCCAATATAAAGTATACTTGAGAGAGATATGAAATTAATCCCTCCCTATACTCTACCATGTCTATTTAACTATACCTCTTACACTCTCTGTTAAATTACAAAAATTTACACTACCCATCAATTTTAATTTCATTTTTCGTTTCATTTCATTTTTGGAAATGCTATCTGATGATCTGGCGTCCTTTAAAAGGACTCTGGAGAAGTAAATTATTATAATGGTACCTTGAAGTTGTCTGTTTTTCTTTTAAATATTAGCTCTGGATTTACATTGAGCTCTCAGGATTTCATCCTCCTTGGGATTACCCATACGGATTACCAAGTTCTTCATAACTTATATATATATATACATACATATATATATATATATATATATATATATATATATATATATATATATATATATAATTCATGAATCATTCATACAAAAAACAAATATAGAGGTTAATGATTTAAATGGCGAGAATACATCGTCGCAAACAATATAAATAAGATACACCAACCCCGAACATGTATATGAATGATATGATCCCTGTTTACAAATTCCAGGACAAGAGCAAAATCTATTTCCATACCTGATGATGTCTGTAGGAACAGACGAGAGCTTGTAAAAAATTTAAAAAAAGACATTATGCAACTGGAATTTGTAAACAGGGATCATATCATTCATATACAGGTTCGGGGTTGATGTATCTTATTTATATTGTTTGCGATGATGTATTCTCGCCATTTAAATCATTAACTTCTATATTTATTTTTTGTATGAATGATTCATGAATTTATAAATTATAATTGCACCTTTTAATTGAAATTAAAATAACTGATCCAACGTGTAACTTTCGGATAATAAGTGTGAAATTATTGTAATTATTGAACAATATAGTTCATGCCATATTCACGGAAAATCTACCAGTAAAAAAAAAAATCTCTTATTGCTATATTTGTACAAAAACGCACAACCTTAAAATTTAAATTTAATCTCAGCGTTGCGACCACACGTTCCAAAACAATAACACATTTCTCATAGTATTTTTTGGATTACATCTCTATTTTCGTTGTTCCCTTATTAATGAGAAGTAAAAACAAGAACAAAATCTATTTCCATACCTGATGATGTCTGTAGAAACAGACGAAAGCTTGTAAAAAATTAAAAAGACCTTATGCAACTGGAATTTGTAAACAGGGATCATATCATTCATATACAGGTTCGGGGTTGATGTATCTTATTTATATTGTTTGCTATGATGTATTCTCGCCAATTAAATCATTAACCTCTATATTTGTTTTTTGTATGAATGATTCATGAATTTATAAATTATAATTGCACCTTTTAATTGAAATATATATATATATATATATATATATATATATATATATATATATATATATATACACACACACACATAAAATAGTATTTATTAGGTTGGTGCAAAAATAATATCGTTTTCTCACATATTTTAATATTTGAGAAAACGACATTATTTTTGCACCAGCCTAATATTAGGTTGGTGCAAATATAATGACGTAATAATGTCGTTTTTTGGCGTATTTTTCACGTCAAAAAACGATATTATTACGTCATTATTTTTGCACCACCCTAATAGTATGAATTATTAATACTTATACACGGAATTACTACTCATATTACTAATACACAATGCGAATTAAACACGAAAAAGAAAAACATAATAACAAGGATAAACATTAGCTAGTAATTAATATCCCTAGCTATAATGTAATGGAAATCATGCGATGTTATCTAGAGGACAGAGAGAAACTGTTATACAGAAACATTATGACATTACAGATTCGCATTTCTTTCGACTGAACGGTGAATGGTATAAGTATGTCTAGATATTTTAATAAACAATAACGAAAACGGGAAAGACACAAAAAGAAAACAATACGAAACTCCATTATAAATGCAAGTTTATATCTGCATTAAATGTTCATTCACTTAAAAAAAAAAACAAATAAAAGAAGAAACTGATAAAAACATAAAATATGAAGAGTTAGAAGAAAAAATCGAGAACAATGAGTATTTTCCATTAGCGCAGACCGCATTTGAACCCGCAATAGTTTGACAATAATATTTCTGTTTTCACATACTATACTGGTTTGTTTCGTTTTTTCTAATTGCTAATTCCCCTTGATTCTACATAATCTGCAATGCGGCTAGAGTTTTTTTTTTCAACAGAGAAAATAACTGATGGTTTATGAAACATTTTTGGATTTCTTTTAGAGAGAATTCACTTAAGCCAACAATTTTGCCGAATTTGCTCAATATCTCGCTATCTGTTCGAACATAAACAGAGCGGGTTGTCGCGAGAACAGATATCTATGGATGCACTTAACCATTATTACTGTGCAGATAACATCGCGCGGCATTTGCATTGTTTAAATATGAATAAAATAAAACCTTCAAAACAAGGCGTTTCATAAATAGAGAATATTCAGCAGAAAATTCTCGTATAAATTACAACGAGAAACAGAAATATGTAGATGGCAGAATTCACCTACATATTTTGAAAAATAACGAGAAATTAACAATATTAAACCATGTTATTATAACTATATTGAAATCAAGTTGTCAGCTAATTTTTTTTCTTTATTACTCTGCAGGTGTTCAGTATTATACACGTCTTATAGTTTGGTGGAAGTGAAATAAGCAAAGACAATGTCGTATAAATCCTTCTTGGATGTATAGTAAGAAATCAACGGCACACAACAATATTTCCTCTAGATATTGCGTCTGACAACACAGTCGTTAATCAGGTCTCTTTTAAAAATTCGTCCACGAGGAAAATGAACAGTTTCGTTGTTTTATACACATAATTTACTATCAGCTTTCATTTTTATGTAAATTGTTTTCCTTAAAACAAATTTCAGAGAAAGATCTGGATTCAGTTTAAAAATTCAAAGCTATTGATAAGATTTAGATTGCCAATTACAAGAAGTTAATACATTCTGCACAGAATGTTTGTTTTTTTTGTTTTTTTTTCCAAAAGCTACTCGAGATCCCTGACCATGGCGGCATGCCGTTAATTTATTTTTTAGCAAACTGATCTCGAATACCACTGATACACAAGAGTGTCCGATTCGGCAAACTCCACCATATTTTTACCAAACTAAAGCAAATTTTGGTAATGCTCGTAATGCTAGTGTTGTCTATTGTGATATTTCTCATGTAGACCCCCAGAAGCGATTTGTGGTTGGTGTTTCACAATCTTGATGTTTAATCAGATTAAAAAAAAAGTTAAGTAGGATCTCTTCTGTTAATTCATCCCAAATAATGTAAAGTTACTTATCGCAAGAAATTATAAATTTTATATCAAAGATTGCTTGTTTTGTTATTAAATTTTTGGCACTCTTTTGAAATTATAAATTTTAAATCAAAAGTCGTTTAACAACACTAAGAATGAAAAATTACGAAAAATCAGGGAGTTGTTCACATTTTATAAGTACGGATGATATTCGAGGTACTTACAAGGAGTTGTCTTTTACAATTTAAAAGAAAAAAAAACAAACACTTGTCTTGTTTATCGGGGTGAGCGAGAACATAGACACCACATTATAAGACGCGCTCTCGCGTCGCCCACACTTGGAGAGAGTGAAAACATCAACACAACCGGAGTTCAATGGAAGAGTCTCGCTATAGGGAAATCTGGTGTGCATTGTAGTAAATAAAAATTCTTTAAGTAAGATTTAGAATCTGTTATTACAATGTTTTAAATGACATTGGACCTCGGTAATTATAACGATTCGGTTTTCTAGATTAAGGTAATATGTTACGAAAACCCGTTACCGAAAACCTTCCATTTCTATAATCAATAGTGCCTCACATTTTTTTCCATGTGCCAGACATAGGTGAATTTAGAAACGAGAACTAAGGAAGGTAAAATTATTCACTTTTACTACGAAATTAAAAAAAATAACTTCTGTCATTATTCAGAACCTATGAAATTAGATTCCTAATATTATTTTAACCATTTTATCCCAAGTAAGGAAATAAAGTCACTAAGACGAAAAGAGGTTACTGAGCTTAGAGCTTAAGAGAACAGGAGTGAAATAACACATTATTAAGGAGAGTGAACAATGTACAGGTATTAAGACGACCGACGATAAAGACTGATACTGAATTTTAAATTTTTGTAGATCAACGTTCACTGGAAAGCATGAAGCCATAGGATAATTCCACAAGCGAGAAGTGCGAAAGAAGAAACTGTTAGCATAGAACTTACGGTTAAATCTCGCCATTTCAAACATAAAATGTTGAAACGCTGCTGCCAATCTTATATACCTATCATATTGTAACTCACGAAAAAACAATTCGTGAAAATAAAAATAAATTTTTATGGTCTCCCACGAATTAGGTAAGGGGATAGGGTATTAAAGAATCGATTTGCTAGCCCATGCCCAATTGGTTTTGAAGTTAGAGTTGCCCTTCTGCTAGACTGGTTGTCAATCTAGCACTGTGTTGTGCGGACATATTGACTGACCTCTACTCTCATTATTGATCATGATCTCGTCCATCCGCTACGACTAGAACGCCTGCTCTTGGTACAGGGGCGCAGTCGTACGCTTGTAGCACTGAACTATAATAATCTTCTCAGTCTGTGTTCTCATATGGTTAATCCATTATCCACTCAACCTTTTGCATACAGTGTTTTCCTTACAGTCATACTAAACAGCAACTACGAGAATTTTATGATCTTTATAACACACCGCAAGCCCAGTGTGACATTCGATGACCAACGGACTGGGAAAATAAGATTGTTTCGTAGCTCTTCTTTAAAATGGTATTTCTTTTTTTTTTTTTTTTTGTGAAGTAAATGCTGCAATTTCATCTCGGCACGCGAATATCGTTTTCCGCGCTGGTAACCACTTCGTCATGCTCATATACACGCTGAGAGAGAAACGAAAGGAGCCACAGATAGCATGGTGAATCCCTGACTTGATACTTTACAGTGGCGTTTACGGGACTTACGTACATACATGCAAAGTAAATATATTGAAAGAAAAGTTATATTTTCTTATGCAAATGATAATAAAATACAGTTTTGTTACTGCTCGTTCGTTTCCACTGAGTTCAAGTAGACTCTGCGGGGCACAGGGATTGAACTCACATCCAATATGTCAACAAAACCACAAACCGACAAGTTTTTATCGATTAGGCCGCTGTCGCCTACTAACTACGGGAATGGAGCCGATAAAACAGACTGATGACAAAAAGAAATTACCGAACGAAAATACAGAAGATAATGATTTCTTTATACAGTGTAACCGGGATATAAGAGACCCGGATATAAGAGAAACCCGGACATAAGATAGATTTTCTCTGGTCCCAAATTAGAGCCATACTTACCTAAACGAAATAGACCAAACCCGGATATAAGGGAAACCCGGATATAAGAGACTTCTTCACCGGCCCCGACAACTCTCTTATATACGGGTTACACTGTAGTAATTTAATATGATTCAGTTCAAAGAAATGTCTTTCACTTTCAAAATTATAGTTGGTTTTACTTTTTCTAAAGTGTCCTTACACTCGTTTGTCATACATGAGCAATTGACGCTGGGAAACGACGGCGAACAAGGTAAAGCCGTTATCAACCATTACAATGATATATTTTCTATTGTATTTTGATAGTGGAATAAACATTCAAAATGTCAAGTATACCTAATCGAATCCAAATATCGGGATCAGAATAAAATGTGATAATCAGTTTTCATTGCTTGACACTGAAATCTCAATTGTAAAAAAAAAAAGGCCTCTTTATCTGAAGACGAAAGATATTTTTTTTACTTCTCCAGTTGAGACCACTCACATTATTGTAATAAGACAGGCGAAACAAACAAACAAACCACACCAAAATTATAAGAACTAGAATGATTTTGCAACACACTGAGCCGTATTGGAAACCTCAACGAACTTAATATTGTTGGAGTTATCACTAAAATTTTTGTCGAGATTTACAAAATCTACTTTTTGTTCAATTTAGCAAACCAATCGACAAATTTGAATAAGTTGAATTTGTTTGGAAAAATATTTGGCAATAACCCTACTTCGCGGTTTTCATGCACCCTAGTAAAATCAACTGTAGTTCTTTCTCTCTTATATTTGGTATTCACCCTCAAATTTTATTTCAATCGGTAAATATATAGCTATTTTAGAGAGTGTGACGGACGCACGAACGGACTAATGGAAGTTGTATACTTTGATAGATAAATTTAAAAAAAATTATATATTATTGTGTGTGTTTTATGTAATGGTTAGTAGATCACAAGAAGAAATCAGCTAATCAATTAGGATCACATTCGCACACCTATCCTTAGCAAAGAGACGAACTCATCTCGTATTAATCTCACTGTTAGTTATACAGGGTGTTTCAAAAAGAATACGCCCAAATCATTACGCTGTTTTTTCAGGTCTATAGCATTGTAGTGGACTCAATCAGTGGTTATTTGATAGAGTAGTTATCAAAGTTTGATTGGATGTCAGTTTCACCGCTGTCGTTAGTATAACTTCCGGTGCAGCTGAATTGTGGGAAGATCAATTAAAATGGCGACTCCTCAGCAGAAGGCGTTTTGCGTGCTTGAGTTCCCGCCATTTTCACGGTGCAGGCAGATTTGAATGACTTCATTTTTCAGCAAGATGGAGCACCACCCGTTTGGCATCTCGGGGTTAGAGCTTATCTGAATGAAAACGTGCCTCAGCGATGGATTGGGAGGAGAGGTGCTAAAGACCTTGCTCTCTGTGCTTAGCCTGCCAGATCCCCGGACCTCACTGTGTGTGACTTTTTCTTGTGGGGGGGATTTTAAAGACTAAGTATATGTTCCAGCACTTCCAGCAAGTATCGATGACTTGAAAGATCGAATAACAGCTGCAATCAACATGGTGGACCGTGACATGCTGAGGCGCGTTTGGGAGGAATTCTCATATCGGCTTGATGTTGTCCGCGCTGCCGGTGGTGGCCACATTGAGCACTTATAAAACATGAAATGAAACTTGAATGTATATACAACACATGTGTTCATACTAGAGGTTTGTAATTTTTTTCGTTATTGACACATCACGTGATGATTTTGGCGTATTCTTTTTGAAACACCCTGTATATTAAATAGTATGGAAGACAGGGATACTCAAACTTACTTGTGTATCAAGTGATATGTCCCGGAAAGGGATATATTTGTTTGAAGTAGCAAAGTGGTTGTTAACTACTGTAACCGGATAGGACAATCTAGCAGGTAACCGTAATGGACTGGTCCTCGTCGTAGTGGTAAGCAATAAGCGTAGGCAGTAGGCTAAGAGAATAAGCGTAGGCAATACGTGTACCCCTGTATCACCAAATCAGTCTGTATTTATGGCTGACACCAGCCAATCATATTACTGTGAGGAGAACCCCAGGTGTATGCATATTCATTTCATCAGTAAGTAAGGTCATCTACGAATTTAAACACTGAGGCGGGATGTTTGGAGGTTTTTCTGGACACTATGAAAAGTGTTGCGAGTTTCTGACACCAAAACAAGGTAAAATTTCCATATAAGCACCTGTCCATCGTTGTACCACAACACAGCAACTCATGACACATGTTCAAAATCTCCTCTTCTTGCTCCTAAACACTCATACACCCGTCGGATCATTGACGGGTGGGCTCTTTCAAATACTCCCACAAGGTTTCACAGGCCCCATGACACGTTGATAATGTATCTATGTATTATTGATGTCTGCTGCATAAAACAATTCTTTTAAGTGGCCCTACAGATAAAAATCCAAAGGATTGATTTTGGGGGAACGCGCAGAACATAGAACCGGTCTTCCCCTAAACAGCGATCTTTCTTGATCGATGTCAGCCAGATCATCGCGAATAAATGAGTAATATATCTTGGAGCCCTATCGCCCATGAACCACATGTATCTTCCTATTAGCAGTGGTACATGCTCTAGCAGGTCTGGAAGTGTATTCGAAATAAAGTCACAGTAGACAGCTCCTGTAAGACGTGCTGGGGAAACATAGAGACCTACCAGACATTCACCTACAATTCTGATCCACACACAAATGTTCGTTGTGTAAATTTGTTATTAAATCTCTTCCAAATGCTGCTCCATCTGTAAACAAGACTGAAGAGACAACAAAAGATGGTTTGTTTGTGCAATAAACAGTCGACAAAAGCCCTTCACAAGCTGCAAATGATAAAGATAAAGATCTACTCTTGAAGCACCCTCTATATACAACATGCTAGGACCACTTGAGGTGTGATGATATCTGGATCGAACCTATAAGACTGTAGAATGTGCTCTTTGTGGTCAGGCGTACGAGCGGATCACGGTATTCCTCGCTCCATAGCTTGTGGAGCCATGAATCCTGTCTCAGTAACTTGAAGATAAACAAGCAATGGTTGGATGACACGGCTGGCTTCAGTATGGAAACTCAACCTGATACAGCAGCGGAGCGCCTCGTCCATTACTCTAAGTAAAATTCATATTAATCTACCATTGCCAAACAGATCACTTCTCAGTTAACCCACTATTAAACATGTTAAACACGGAAGACGGGCTAGTCACAAATGTACACGAATGGCAAATGTAACTTGGTCTAAATGGCAACAGAGCGCCAAAATCTTTTTTTAAACTTGATAACTCAAAAAAGAAAGATTTGCGGACAAATTTATTTTTGATTTACACACACACACACACACATATATATATATATATATATATATATATATATATACACACACATATATGTTAGTGTGTGTGTGTGTGCGTGTGCATGTGTCATCCACAGACAGACTGCCTCGCTGTATCACATCTCTTCAACGTGGTTAGACGTCCGATTGCTTCAAGCTGGGATCGAAATCCGAGCAGTAAGAGACTCTAAGCTATCAACGCACGGCAGAGAACAAGAGTTCTTGAAGAGTAATGCATTAATAACAGTAAGAGCCAATATTATATATATATATATATATATATATATATATATATATATATATATATATATATATATATGTGTGTGTGTGTGTGTGTGTGTGTTTATTTATATATGTGCATATTGTCGTCGATGTTAGAACTCGTTAGCGAGTTTTGGGATGATCGACAACATTTCCTTCTGTGGGAAATGAGTCTTATGTTGAATCTGAAGGAACGACCGCAGCCGTTGTATCTTAGAATTCGAGCGTTCAGAGTATATAGAGACCTCTCGCTTTTCTTTACGGTCTCTTTAATTTGTAGATGTTCTAACACTATTTCATGGGATATAATGTTAAAGGTTTCAAATTTAATATTTTTACTTCGTTCTGTGTCAATCATATATATATATATATATATATATATATATATATATATATATATATATATATATATTACTATCATTCAATAGTTTTTTCCAATCTTATATTGAGATAATTTCTTTTCAGATGTGGTCGTTATTTCGTTGGTCCTTCTTATGTCCCTTCTGCTATCAATGATATTTTATTATTTCCTTAATTACTGTAAGTTTTATGCTTCGCGTTATACATGAATAAATAAGCTTACTTAATGTGTATAAAAGTATTTTCATTATATTATACGTCATCATTAAAATGTAGAGGAGCAAATTCCTAAGTGTTCTTTAATTGAATCTATAATTATTCTGGGTTTTATTCTGTTTTTCTGGTGTGAGTAGATGTTTGGGAATATATCAGCAAATTTGGGCTGCTGACAAGGCTAACACATTCAAAGACTTTTCTACACGTTTTCCAATGAGGTGACTTTGGTGCCGACTTTCTTTAATATAATCTTTAATATATACATCATTAGTTTGACTGTTTAAAAAAAAATGATTATCATTTGAAAGAAATTAGTTTTTTATTGACACAACATTTTCCTCGTGAGAGTTAATCTGGAATTTCATTTCTTCGATTTAACCACGTCTAATTCTATCCATTTGACTTGAGGCAGACATTTTTGGCGCCAACCACATAAGCCAAGCGATATTATGAGTGAGAGGATGATGAAAATTGAATTTTATTATACAGAAAAAAAAACAGTAGGAAAAGGACACTTTAAATTGATTAAAAAAATTTGCTGATTAATTTTAAATATTTTTATTTTATCCTCCAAATTAAAACAAGAAAAAACTACACCAGACAGTTTTATTAGATAATTCCTTCGTTTCATCTGACTTTAAAATACTCAAAATAGGATTTCCCAGATGTAAAATATGTCAGTGAATGTTTTTACAGGAAAGTTGTTTTTAACTACAGGATAAGCTAAGCCTTTTTGAGCGCGATAGATCATAGCTGTCCACAGCTTCCCGTCTTTCGTTTCCAATTAACCGTTAGCCTGTTACCATCTCCACATGTCTCTGGTTTGCTCGATTTCGATAATAGCAGATAACTAGCTTTTGCCACCTTCCTCTAGTGCCTTCAGTATTGTGACTTTTAAATTCTACAGGCGTTCTTTCCTCATTATTTTCACAAATGCTGATAATAATTTTCGTTTTTTTTTTTTCAAATAAACTAATATCAAAAGCATTAAAATAAATAAATAAAATAAAAAAATATAAAAATAAATAAAATAAAAATAAATACAGTACATATTTCCATATGATAGACTACCCAGTCGAGTTCGACAAACGAGGTTCCAATGACCAACCCACTAATTATCTGCACGGTATAGACAACAAACAACCCATAATGATAAAACAACCCATAATGATAAAATGTTTACCCCTGAATTAGTTGAGTTGCACATATCTTTAAAGTAATCGTAATTTGCAACTTGTTTCTTTCATTGCCCCCCCCACTACTCGTGATGACAGTAGTTCTTGCCGAGAAAGACAAAATGTCTTTAGTTTCTAATATAAGTGCTTGTAAATTCAAGTTAACACTGAAACTCATATTGGTAAAACGTTCTCTGATGTGACACTTGTGAATCCAAATTCCAACTGAAATTCACGCAACGCTCGTCAATCAAAATAACTATAATTAATGCCTATACGTTTAACCCAGAAAATTACTGACATGGGTCAGCTAATACTATTAGGTTGGGGCAAAAATAATGACGTAATAATGTCGTTTTTTGACCTTAAAAAATAGGTCAAAAAACGACATTATTACGTCATTAGTTCTGCACCAACCTAATAATTTTACTGTGAAATCATTTAATTGCACAATAAAATCTCGCATGGAATAAATTTTAAACTAACTTTCATATTTTATCTTCGGGTAAATTTGAACGAACTTTAAACTGCTTGACCATTACTATTGTGTAATAATAATCTTAAATGAGAGCATCATAAGAAATTACACTTTAAATAACCCAACTGGTTACATGTCTTACAATCAACAAATCACGGTTTTAAATACTTGAAAACTGTAGGGATAAATCAACGATTCTGAAATTATCGATTTTCGTTACTATCAGCGATCGATATGTATTCGAACAGACTGATATAAATATGCAGTCTGAAAGTGGTTTCCGGATATATTTTCATTTGAATTCATGAAATATATTTATAATTTATAATTCAAAATATCTCATAACATTACTTTGTGCCGGAAATAATATATATATTATTTAGTAAAATTGCTCAATACTCAGTTCAGAAAATTGAACATGCAGAGCACGCTAACATTATAAAATGAAAACACTTTACTCTCTACTCTTTTTTTACGGAAGTGTACAGTGTTTTCTTCGTATTATATATATATATATATATATATATATATATATATATATATATATATATATAGATATATATATATATAGATATGTTTATTTCTTTATATATATATATATATGCATATATGTTTATTTCTTTATATATATATATATATATATATATATATATATATATATATATAAAGAAATAAACATATATGTATATATATAAAGAAATATTTATATATATATATATATATAAAGAAATAAACATAATACTTTATATTGATTGCACAACGCTGAGTTTCATGCCGACGCAATTTTAAAATGCTGGAATATTTACTTTGGGGTAACACCGTTTTAAAAGATTCCGGATTATCTCGAATCAACGTAAATTATTTTGTATATTTCTTAATATATATATTAGATATCTCTGTTATTTAACATTTAGCAATGTTTTTCTTACAGTATTGAGTATTTATATATATCTGTATACGATCGGTCTCTCTTACATCTACCTATATATACCTATTTCGTTATATATATATATATATATATATATATATATATATATATATATTCCTCACCGATAGCACTACTCAGTCGTAATGTATCAATCGAAACAAGCTTGCTACCCATTGCAACACGTCAGAGTGCTGAAATTATTTTGTGAGTATACCCTAGATGTGGCACAAGGCCGAATATATGTAGCGCCCAGAGAGGACTGAACCTAATACATAGTGGTAATTGATCTAGCGAGAAAAGCTTCTTAATCATTACATGACGTCGATGTCCTTCATTGTAGTATAAATGAACCACCTTTCCTTATATTTTTCAGATTGTATGTTATCGGGTTTTTTTGTTTTTTTTTATTTTTTTTTGGCTTCATTCGCGGAACTAATAAAAACTGAACCATGGTGAGGAGGAATTAGACGAACTTAGACGTAGATTTTATACAAGTACAATTCGGATATATTTTGTTTTATATTGGCTAACAAGATATTGACATGGATTTAAAGAAGTTAATTCTAATTAATGATAAAAGCGGTTCAGAAAATACGAAGGAAAATAAATATAAGAAAAAATCGAAACAGAAACAAAGGATGAAATATAAAAACAAAATATTAGGTTGGTGCAAAAATAATGACATAATAATGTCGTTTTTTGACGTAAATTTTAATGTCAAAAAACGACATTAGTACGTCATTATTTTTGCAACAGCCTAATATAAGAACTCAAAAACCTGCGAAGAATTTAACAGAAAGAATAGACAAAAGATGTTTCTAAAAATGTCAGCTCTAACAAAACGGATAGACAAACCATGAAAAGAAAATTAAGTGGGAACACTTCTCTTGAAAAATGGGAAACAACTCTTTATGGTTAATCACTGACAACGAATTTGAGCAAAAGGGACATCCATATATGCATATTGTGCAAGAATGTAATTTACTTGTTCTGTTTCTTGATTTGAAGGCGAATGATAAAAGTATTATTTTTGCATTTCTAAGTGGCAGAAAAAGAAGCAATAAAATATCGTGAGAACCTATTGAGTAAGGCGACAAAGGGTCTTGCACGAATTAAAACCAATCATGTTCCAAAACTGGGACATAATTCGTGCTCTGGGGAAGAGGAATTTTTGTAAAATGTCTTTGGAGTATATTATCATGGTCATTTGATGAACAGCTTACATACAGAGTTAAATATTAACAATTTATCTGGTCACTGGATTTATTCATTTCACTGATTCCTGACCGGAATGAAGATTTTATCTTATGACTGATTAAAAAAACTTTAGCTCAATTTTCAACTGATCGCAAGCTGATGGCCATGGTCTCAAAAATCTTACGGCCACATCACGTTGGAAATCCGGTTTCTGTATGATCATTAGTTTAAGCAACTAGAATCCTGGTCAGTACCTACATGGATGACCCTGTTAGCCACAAGGATCCCTTCAGTCCGATCGAAGAACATGAAAAACTCCGTTCAACTGCCATACGCCCATATAATCTTCACGGTAAAACATGGCCGACCATAAACTCACTTTTCCCTTCGACTTCTAAGTGTCTTCATGTCTTTTCGCCTCCAAATATTCGTTGCCTCAGAATTCGAAACAATTGGGGAGCATGGTAGGGAAAAGCGGGAGGAAGACCAAGTCAACGATTTTGTCAGTTCCTATTTCGTTCTGATGACTTGAACGGTCTTAGAGTACAGGGACAGGGAGAATAACAGGAGCTACTAAGGATTATCACAAATAATTTCAAGAAGCCAAAGGGTTGGCCAGAATATGGAAATACCTCTATATCTGCTCTGCTATGTCAGTCAATCTCTAAAGCAAGAACAACTGCAAATAAAAACAGCACAGAAATAAAATTCAACATGCACATCCATAAAGGTAATCACACCTGTTTCATGGACAGGAATTTCACGAACTTATCCCATTTATAAATCTGCCTACGACTAGTGACATCAAACCTCCCCTCCACTGATCCCCATTCTCTTATTCTGCAACGTAAGACAACCGAATGCGGAACTGATCTTTTGGGAAATCAGCGGACGTGAGACTTCGAGAAAAAAAGAGCTCAAATTAAAATTTGGGAGAGGCGTTTGTTGTGCTGAAAAACTCTACTGCAAAAAGAAACGTATATACAAGCTCTTGAACCACTGCGCAATTCTATGTAGGGTATCTAGTACTGTTATTTATTAGACGATTAACATGATTTAAGGAGCGCTTTTTTGTTTTTATTTATTTGTTTTGCGGCTTGAAAGACAGCTCTTTGCATCAATGTAGTTTATTTGAAGACATAGAAAAAATATGTCACTTTTTTTTTGTTTAATGCTGTCAGTGATATAAAAAGAAGAATGAATGAAATGCGAGGCGATTTTTTCCCTTTACCTTCAAAATATTCTCGATTGCTTTGAACTTCAAATCTAAGAGAAAATAGTAAGTCATTCACTAAATCGGGCAAGAGATCGGTTAATTTTCGACGTCTGCATTTCGTGAATATAGATAATTGAGAGTAGTATCATTAGGTGACTGATTATTATAGAGGAAACGCTTACTTCTTCCAGTTTACTAGCATAGTGTTCTTTTGTTAAAGCGATGTTAGCTTAGGAATGTCTAAGATTTTTGAGAATCCATTAATTTCTTGAAACTTCGGATGGAAGCTTCACCACTGCTTGAATTCAGTACGTTAAAATATAATCAGGTTAGTTTAAATGAGACAAATGCACGTGAAACGTGATGAGCCAATGGAAATCAAACAAAACAAATATCAGAATTTCTTTCTTCATTTTCTCCATATCCTAGTCTCTGATGAAGCCATAATACAATGAAGATCTTACATTGATAAAGTTTGCTATTTGTTATTTACTTCATCACACACACACACACACATATATATATATATATATATATATATATATATATATATATATTATGTGTATTTAGGCAGCATCTTTTCATTGACACACGTTTCATTAAATATTATAGACAAATGTTGTCTATTTATTTTATGTAAATTTTTTTCGTAACATCTGATAAGTTTAATAACATTATCGTTGAACGAAGAAAGAAATTGACAATACTGATCCATATATATATATTAAATTTAATTAAAAAACAAACAAACTTAAGGGTCCATTGATTATATTTTATTTTCCCTTGGAAAGAGATTTTTCCTGTTTCCTCAAATCACATTTCCAAGCAAAAAATTGTTTAAAATTTATATATTATTATTTTTATACAAGCTTTTGAAGGGTTGTTTTAAGGTGATTTACGGTCATAGAGAGATGAGGCAGGAGAACGACAGATATGGTCGAAATTAGAGAAGGAAGAGAGAGATAGGAATAATTTTAAAAGTATTTTTTAAGATACTTAATACTAAGGGAAAGCTAAGGACTGGGTATTTGACCTATTTAATAAGTCATCACACAGGGGGAAAGTGAAGAGATGAGATATAAAAGAAAGCAAATGAGGAAATGTGGGCGGAAGGAAAAAAGGAAGGAAGAAGAAAAGGAAGAATAAATTATCATATGTAGGCATATGGCGGTTAATTTAAAAATACAGATTAATATAATTTACAGTTAACGCTTGATATTATTTTAAAGAATACCAAAAATAAACATTTCATTACCTAACTATATAGGTGTGCGTGTGTTGTGTTCATAAGCACAAACAACGAGAGAAAATTGACGGCTTTGATAACGTTGAATCACAGCTTTCCGTACAATCACTGATGTTAAGCAACGTTTATCCTGGTCATTACATACCGCTGGGAAATACCAGGTGCCCTAACCTTGGATGTGCGGATGGTGTAATAGAGAATGGCTTGTAATTGTTAATCGCTGAATCAAGTTCCAATTCCCATTGTGTTCGTTATATTCACTTTCACGTAAATATCCTTGAGCAATGCATGAATCCATCTCTTCTCCCCTCAACTATGGGTTAATTATTAAAACTTGTATCACTAAACCATTTCCTAAAAAAATTATTGCAATTTAAGAATTTTACCTGGCTTTAAATAAACAGCTGTAGAAAACGAACTAATCATTAAAAACAACTAAACAGCAAAACAATTGCTTCTTATGGATATTAGTGAAAAAACATATCCTAGTAAAGGTGAATTTATAGTTATTCAAAAATATTTGGTGAATATATTATGGTCGATACAAATTAGCTCAAAACTACTTATTAAATGTCATATCTGTCAGTGTATGTGGGTCGTTTAACAACACTGACAAGGTAGATTTGTTTATTTCTTTTATTGTGTGTTTTGCAGGAATAAATCCTTTCCGGTTCCGATTGTTTTCGGTTAAACTATTTTCCATTTTTAATGATGTCTTTCTGATAATTTGTTAGAAGATATTATTGTACATAATATAAAATCGCTGAAGATAGACCTTCTTAATTTCAAAATATGGCCAGTAGAATATGACCATGTTCTGAAATGATACTATTAAGTGCTCGGTTCTTGTTACCGCTTTTCTAATAAAGGCTATCATCACATTTAAATGTTGTTTTTTTTTTACAATAGGAATTATGCATTGCTTCTTTCAACTTACGAGCATAGGGTTCTTTTGTTAAAGCGATATTAGATTAGGAATTTTTCAGGTAGCCTTGGAATACGTTAATTTCTCGAAAATTCGGATGCACGCGTTATATCTGCTTGAATTCGGAACACCACAGATTATACTAACTACCATTACATTTATTTTTTTTTTTACAATTTGAAGTACAAATCAAGTTCGTGCTGGTGACCAGTATATTGCATGCGTGGTACAATATATGATCACGTAGAGAAGAAATATTCTAGCATATATTAGTTATAGGTTCATGTTTTTGTGATATTTGTATGTAAATTTTGTTGTTATTATTTATAATCAGGGGGTATTTTTCGGTATACCCTACCAGAACTTTTCAAATAAAGCTCTCAAACAGAATATGCTTAACTATTACAAACAAGAGAACATTTGAACGACTTTTTTGTCCATTAGGACGAATGGAAATCTCAACGTTTCTCCTATTCCAAAGATGCATCCTTTTTATTAGCATCTGTAGCCGTTCACTGAAAATTTATTTTATTTTTTTATAATAGGTAACTGGAAAAATATGTGTACGTCAAAAATATTATTTCACAGCTACCTTCCTCCAGTAAAGTATATTTTCGACAAAATATTGTACTGAATCCAAATTAATACGGACAACATAAATCTATTTGGCTATTTCTATACGCTACTAATTGCTGTTGGGCACTTACTGTTCATGACCAGTGTCGGTGAAAATGAATAATTGTTATGGGACATTACCCATAATAACATAATGGACTATTCCATAAGTAATAAATACTGCGCCTCAAGAGGAAGCAGGGAGTTCAGTCTGAAGTCGGGCGACCGGCTGACTGGTTGAACTCTCTGCTTTCGGGCGGGGAGGAACCAAACGAGGCTACGCCGAAGGGCGGAGTAACTTTCGGAGAGGTAAACCGATCCTGAACCCTTTTATACGGGTTCAAAGGACATATTTTTGGCCGAGCCCACCGGCTCGGAGATCCCACGTTAAACCGGCCTTGTGCCACATGATGCCCTCGTTGGGGGGTGACTAAATACTGTTCAGTCAGAAGTCTGTCAGTCAGAGCAAGCGAGTCAGTCGAGTCAGAGGCAGTCCGAAACAGAGTCGCGTTCAGACAATTACTACTATACCTGATTGTTAGTACTAAGTGTTTCTACTTCTCTGTATATATTCCTGTCTGTAATATATCTGTGTTATTCCATATCCGTGTTCGAGTTCTTCTTTATTGGTTCTACCTTGGGCTATCACCGTTGTACAAGGAACTGGACCATAACAATAATGAAAATCACCCATTTTTCAAATAGACATTTTTGCACTATTTGCATTGTTCGTACTGTTGTCCTCACCTTTGTTACAATATTCACGACTTTTCAGCCTTTGTGCTGTCCAGTATTCTTCAGTTTATTGGAATTTAAATCTGAACCCTCTATTTCACACCCGGGGTAGATTGTTCTCGTTTGAAGTGAATATGACAACAAAGATTAGGACTAAAATCCGAACAATGTAAATAGTGTTAAATAATTACAATACCTCTATCAGTAATACAAACAGATATTTTTGCGTTATATAATTTATTTTTCTGACACTTTTATACGCATTATTTAAGTATTTCCAATAGTTTCCTATAACTTTTTCTCAAGTGGAGATTAAGGAACCGGAAGAACGTGATTTTAATCAGTTGCGAGTAAGAAAAGGAGGCATATTCTCACCGGAAGTATTTAATGTACACAATGAGAAGATGATAAGATAATAAGATATATTATCATGATTTAATATCAGCTGGCGTAATCTTAACAACGTCAGAAGAAAATCTGTTAACAGCAGTCTCAAAAGGAAACTAGCACCAGTTTTACACAAGTTAATTACAGGAATATTAACGCTAAGAAGAAGACAATCTCCAACAGCGACAGGTTCATAGGGGAACCATATACTGGGGATATGAAAATCAAGCTATTACATCGATTTAACATTCCCCATTGACAAGTAACAAGCAACTCAACATGTTATGCTGAAATACTGGGGCGCCTATAAAGGACCTAATGCGCCGTCCAGAAATTACGAATCGTATTAACAGATAAGAAGAAAGACATACAGATCAAGAAGTGAGTTGAAATTGGAATAAAACACTCGAAATCTTGATTAAAAAAAACAAAAAATAAAAACTTCATAAACAGGGAATTTTGACCAAAATGCCGCGGACAACCATAATCGTTCACATCTTGAAAGCGCTCGCCAAGACAGAAAATCTATTTTTTAAGTTTGTGCAAATTGTTTGGAGAAAGAAGTTTCGCAAGTACAAAGGGTCAAAAAATATTTAGAGACAAGAAAGGCAAGAAATTGTGGAGAGCTATAACCATTTACATCTTGAAGGCGCTTGCCACACAGAACTTAATTTACTAGTTTGGGCAAATGGATAAAGAAACAAGTTTCACATACCAAAGAGGAATCATAAAAGAGCAAGAATTTTCTGCGAACGACAAAAGACGAGTTGCTTTAGAAAAACCATAACTGTTCTCATCATGAAATCACTTGAGACAAACTATTTGACAAGTTCGGACAAATCAATGGCGAAAGAAATTTCGCAGAATGAAAGAGGAATCACAAAAGAACAAGACTTATTTAGAGCAACGAATGACAAATAGCTGTGGTGAACCACAACCGTTAATATGTTGAAGGCGATCGCCACATACAGAGATCCTAATTGAGAAGGTTGTACAAACAGATGGGGAAACAAATATCACAATAGGCGATTTAGTGTGTTGGGGGAACAATAAAGAAAAATTCCTAGAGAATTTACTCCCCTGGATTGACTGAAGGCAAGTAAAGGAAGGGGAAACAATGAGTAATCTCTCTTTACAATGCTCCTCGTCAGAATCTGTAATTGCGTATTTATAAATCCATCATTCGTCCGTGCATTGAATACAAGTGTGATATCCGGTTTACTACTCCTACTGTATGTCTTGAGATTCTTGTCAAAATTCAAAGAGTCTCTTTTGTAGAAAGGGTTACTGAACGAGGAATAACCAAAACGGAGATTGGAAATGAAAAGTTAAACTTAATAACATCAACAAAATACAAAACTCGCCACCGCCTTGAAGTAGGTAAACTACTGCTAGTGGTGGACTAATTAGACAGTATATTGATATTTATTATGTACAAAATACATAATTATGGCACGAGGCTTAAAAAGAGGAGGGGTTGAGGCCTGTCATCACTATCTTATACCTAGCTATTCCCATTCACGACCCATTCACTCATTAAAATTTCCGCATTCACCAATCAATCCTCCATACACCACAATGCCGCATCCTCTCAAAGGAGACCCACAAAGTCACGCCCCATAATATTAAAAGAATTCATGATAATAAAATGTATATATAAAAATTTATGGGTGGTTAAATATGAGAACAGAGAGAATGAACCCCAAAACAAAAATAAATATTAACACAAAGGAAAATAAACATAACTGATGTTAGTAAGACCCTCCAACCATCAAATAATTTTGACAGCATATTACCCACCACTTACTATAGTGCCCAACGTATTTATGAGGATTGGGACATATCCATTAATGTTCATAGTTGCGGTATATCGCTGTCTGTGATATAATTAATCCTTGTCTGACATCTCTATTTCAATCTCACCGATCTAACGTGGCTTCCCACTCTCTTTCCTACAAATATTTTCATGTCAACTGTACAGATGAACTTTCCTTTTTCTTAGTGCCTTGAGTGAATGGTGTTAAGCTTGCGACTAGATTGGCAACTAGGTCACTTTGTTTTACTGTTGAACTAACTAGATGCAACCGCGACTTCTATTCTAAGAGTTACTCTTCTCCCGCTTCTCACCAGGAGGACTCCCCCCTTACGATTTCTTGCTTTTCTCTCACTTATAATCTTCAACTGATTTAAACCCAACGTCGGTCGCCATCTTCTGTCTGTCTGAACCCTGTTCCTTTTTTGTGGTCTCCTCATTAAAGACTTCTCTTTCACTCCCCGTTATCCTCTTCGTCCTAGTGAAATTATCACATTGCTTGGAAGGAAGTGATAAAAAATTGATGACTGAACAGAAAAAAAAAACTTTAATGGTAAGAGTGGGGAAATGGTTAGGGTAATTTTAACTGTTTCTTCATAAAGAAACATTCAGAATTCACTGATGGAACACCAGTGCTACAGTCAGATAAAATACTCCTCTGCAATCAATTATATATATATATATATATATATATATATATATATATATATATATATTTTCTTTCTACATACATATATATTGTTTTATTACAAGGAAGTACTATATATATATATATATATATATATATATGTATAAATGAGTGCATATACATGTACCTACGTTTTGGTGTGGGACTAAAGTTTTAAATATCAAAAATTGTAATAAACCTCTTTTCAAGTGAAAAAGAAAAAAATAAGAAGAGCGATACAGTAAAAGACTCAAGATGGAATCTCTTCTATAAAGAAAAAGAAAAGACAAAATAAGGAAAATATAGAAATGTCATTTATCGACTTGATAAATTTTATGGTGATAAATAGTTCAACCAATGAAAATAGTCTATGTTAATTAAGATGCCATTAAACACAGCTTTGTAACGGATACATATGTGTCCGTCCTATCCTGTCCTGTGACAACCAATGTGACTTGGTATTGGTCGCGGCACCAAATATGACGTTCTAACCTTTGCTGTTTCGGATCGGATTTAGATTCGGTATCAACTGTGTCATTCCCATCTCGCCTCCAACGTCTGGTTACCGAAGTAACTGTTTTGATTTCTAGTCTACCCTACCCCCGTTGTGATTTGATCTGAGGTAGACGAAATCAATCAGTCGCCGGGCCGTAATGCAAGTCGAGTCCGAACAAGTGTAATACCGCACAAGTATATATAAAAGACAATAAAGTAACAACTCGAAAAGTTCAAATGTGTCAAAAAAGGATAACAATAGTGTATATCTGGTTGCTGAATACAGGACTGCGTCTTTATCCCAAACCGCTAATATGGATACGTGACACTTTGCGTTTGTTAGGCGAGTCTTAATATCTTAAGTTGTTTTTCGATAACTGGTTTTTAGTGTATCTTCAGATTATATTCGTAAAACTTGTTTTGATGGTGTGAGTGTAAGTCGTTCTTCAAAAATAAATTGTTCTTGGTTAGAAGATGAGGTCGTGATTGCGTGGATCTTTTAGTCAGGTTTCTGCGAGCCGGGTCTCAGCGCTCACAGCTCAACTGCAACTTCTCTCTGACTCAACTCTTGCCTGTCTTCAACCCCAACTCAACTGCCCTCCACTCGCTGCGACTCTGCTTATATGGACTCCGTCCAAAACCCGGGTGGGCCTGTCGGGGTTTGAGGTTCCTTGATAATTCTAAATCCGCATTAAGAATTTTCTTTGTTTCGGTCAGGAAAATTTATTACTTTCCATTTTTGGAAGTCCTTAATTTCTAGTTTAAGGGAATCATCCTCCCAAATTCTTCCTTTCTCACAGTGGCATCTCACACCAATCCCTTCAGGGGGCGTCAACAGGCCTCCCCTCCTTCTTCATAGTTTACCTTCACCTACCGCTCACGCCACCATTCAGCCAATGAACGCTCAGCAGCGTAGGTGTTTGCAATTATCGCTCAAAGGAAAAAAAAATATCTTCTCTTTTTTTTCTTTCTTTTCTTCTTCCCGACAACAAACCCTTACGACTCTCATCTTAACCGAACGCCGTCTGGAACTCGTCAACGAGACCTTCGACAAACAAGGACTGAGGCTGGTCAATGAACTTCCGCGCCCTGTCGCCATTTATTCGTTCCGATAAAATAATTTTTCTATCATGGCCAGCTCTGACACAAAACAGGTGCTCTTCTCAAATGATACCTCCGCAGATAGTTAATGGTTTAATCTTTCCCTCTTTGTACTTTGTGGGTGGTCCAGCTGACATTTTTCTTGGTCAGAGCGCGACCCAATTATTTTTATCTTTTAGCATTGTGCCTTGTAGGCCACTTGACCAACCTGAAATTTTCATTATTGCCATGGGCAGATTGCGATCTTCTTTCGCTGCGTCGTAACATAAATCAAATTAAATCCGGTATCTTACTTTCTTCGCTAATGAAAATAAAATCTTTACTACTTTTCTTTGTTAGAAAAAATAACATCGCTCAGTGTCTTTTCGTGATAGCCTCTTATCGCCTAAATTAATTATCGCCTTTTTTTTCACGCAACCCTAAATAGTGTCACATATGGAATATTTGAAACAGAACTTTAGATACAATGTTGACGACGAACGGCTGACATTTTCACTGAGGAAGCAACGTAATTTAACAATAATAATTTTATAGTATGTAAATAATACGTTTTTTAGTAAATAATAGAAGAAAAAAGCGAGAAAATATATTTAACGTAATAACAAAACAAAAATAAATTAAATCAAAATATTTAAATAAAGTAACCAAATATTTTAATTATATAGATCATATAAATTTAAAAAAAAATTATATAAATACACAATGGAGTTCAACAGTTAACTAAAGGGTTTTATATGGACTAATTATAAAACAAAACAATAAATAAGATTAAACTGCCAGTCAAACGTATATAACACTAGATAAAATATTTCCAGTAATCTTACAGGAATAACGTACAAACTATACTACATCGAAAAAGTCTAACTTACTAAATGTATAAGTTTTAAATTTTTACCGTAAGGTTATACAACATAAAAGAAATGATTGCCAAATTTTAAAGTTTAGCAATACTGTAGGATCAAATGCGAAATATGTTTACAATTGACGGTTCGAATCTTAATCCCTATTTAAAAATCTGATTTTCTGCATTTTCTCTTGCAAACACAGACAACAAGGTTCATATATGGATCTACAAGGTCTAGTTTGTTTTCAAATTTTCCATTTAACTTTAGGACTTGTATTATTTTTTTTCCAGTAGCATTAGTAAATAAGATGGGGGCTTATATCGACGATCTTTGAAAGTCTTCCTGGTGCTGCCACTATAAAACTTTTCAACCCTCGGATTTTCTATTGATGAGATTGAATACAGATACAAAAGGGATTCATTTAAGCATTTGTTTGACAATGGGCATTGATTAAGATCCTTACAATTACATTGGTTTCTGTCCTTAAAAACATATTTGCATTAGTATTTGCATTATGGCTAAAATTTTTAAGTGTTTTATTGTTATGCAACTTTATTATTTTCTCAAGATTAATAGTACAACTATAGCAAAGTTTTAATGTATTCTTATTAAACATTTTACTAAGCGGATTGCTTTTCAGAAAATGTTTCTCAATTAATTTTAGAAACTTATAGCCTAACTTTGAAGTAACTATTAGGCTGGTGCAAAAATAATGTCGTTTTCTCACATATGTTACTATGTGAGAAAACGACATTGTTCTTGCACCAACCTAATAATTGGTCAAATGGGGGCGTGTACCAGATGATTTTCCTGTTTCTACTTCTTTTCTTTGAACTATTAGGTTGGTGCAAAAAATAATGGCGCAATAATGTCGTTTTTTGACGTATTTTTTAACGTCAAAAAACGACATTATTACGTCATTATTTTTGAACCAACCTAATACCATCATATTCTATAAACTGAATTTCACTGCACTTATACCCACTATTACTAAGAAATTTATTATACACACTTCTATGTTTCTTAAACACTTTTTGTTAGAAGAGTGCTAATACGCCATTCTACAGAGGAAGCAATATGTCGGATTACAGATGGTATTTTTCTGAAAATTTTAATAGACTAGATCTAACTTTACATCTAAATACATCAACTGGTTTGACATTAGTATTTATTTTTAGCTTCGGATTTAAACTGTTAAACTCCCTATGAAATATTTTTCTAAGTTTATCAACATTAATTCTAATAGAGGTTTTACAAACATGAGGCCAACATACCTATACATCCCTATACTATTTCTTACTTCATAAGCAGTAAGCTTATTGAAATTAAATAAATCAACCAAATCAGAAGATTCCGCAGAAACTAACGATTCCATAAAAATATCAAATTATCGTCAGAATTTTTTTATCCATTGTTCTTTTTTGTGGATGATTTCGTTCATAATATTATTTATATCTTCACGTGTGATGTTGGGTATAAACTTTGGCAAATTTTAATGCCATTGTAAAAAGGTCCTTGGATATTAAATGGTAGAAGCCTATTCCGACTCAAAGAAAAAAAAGAGATATCGTTTCACCATGCAACACTGCCCTGGAAAATGGCACAGGGCCTCTGATGCTATTTCTCGCAATCCAGTCACTACAGAACAAAGCCTACTTGATATATTCTCCATAGAACCCTCCCCTGTAGACATTGATGAATCAGATGAGACTTGTGTAACAATGGGATTGACAGCCCTCACATCAATATCTCAATTAGATGATAACCCTGCCATAACTTCCCCTGGCCACATTCGTTTTGCTGGTCAAAAAGACACACAATAAACCCTATTACGGAAAAACATAGAAAATGATTTTCCAAACAGTCGTCAAGCAACGCCGCCTATAATGCGGGAATACTGGGAAGTTCGTAACCGCCTCAGCAATGACAATGGCCTAATACTACTTGACAGGAGGATAGTAATACCAACCTCCCCGCGCAAAAACATATTAAAGTGCCTACATTCGGCTCATCAAGGAGTAGTTGACATGAAAGCACGTGCCAATGACTCAGTTTACTCGACTGGAATGAATGCCTCAATTCGCAATTACAGGTATAATTGTATTACCTGTTCAAGGAATGCCCCAAGTCTACCACATGAACCAATCCACATGACGCCTACCCCTGAATGGCTATTTCAACAAATTGTAATGGATTTGTTCTATGTTGGATCCTTCACATATCTTGCTTTTGCAGACAGGCTTACTGGATGGCTCATTCTGTATCACATCAAGCCAGGGCAAGCAGTTGCGTCCAGGTTGATATCCATCTGCAGAGAAATATTCAAAACATATGGTGCACCTGAGGAACTTAGTACAGACGATGGCCCGCCATTCTCTGCTTACTCATTCCGACAATTCCTAAAAACCTGGGCTGTTAAACAAAGAATTTCATCAGTGGCCTATCCCCAACGGGCGTGCAGAATTAGCAGTCAAGACTGCAAAAAGACTCAAAAAAGACTGCACAGGACACCAGGGTTCCTTGGACAATGATATGGCAGCACAAGCAATCCTGCAATATAGTAACACCCCTATCCAAGGCATTGGCTTATCACCAGCGCAACTCCTGCTTCATAGACGTCTTCGGGATTTTATCCCATCGCACCCACAGTTATATAAACCACACCCTGAATGAATAGACGCAGCGCAAAAACGTGAACAGAAATTATCCAAACGCAATGCAGACATCATCGAGATGTACAACCGTACTGCACATGCCCTATCCACACTTTATAAGGGTGACACAGTCTCCATTCAAAACCCAAATAGCCGTCGATAGGATATAGCTAGGCGAATAGTAGAGACGCTTTCCAACCGTCAAAATAGAATTTGAGTTGCAGGATCAGGCAGAATAACACTGCGGAACCGTATGTTCTTAATGAAACTTGAAGCACCCATAATGAAGACCCCCATACCAAGCGCCATGCCAGTGTCACCTGAGCCGACAATTACAGATATATGTAGAAAACATCAATCTGCGAAAGAGTCAGGAAATGGTGGCATTACATTGCGAAATGACCTCGCGTCCCTACTCAATCACAGCCATCAAGAACCAGGATTCCTAGGGCGCTATTCCGACTACTCCCGTACAATCAGCCAGGCAACAGGGAACTAATTCCTCCCCAACGGCCAATATGCTTCCGCAATGGGGAGAGGAGGGAGATGTAGAAGTCAAGTGACTTACGTGCCAACATGGCTGCCTTATTCCTTGTAAAGCAAGCCAGCTAATTTTACCTCATTTTATAGGAGAGTGCCTAATACACCAGTTAGGTTGGTACATTTTGCTAGAATGGCCCTGTCCAATACATTTGCATGAGTGGTCTTTATTCACCCATATATTTCTCTATGAAATGACTCAAGAGTTATTAGCTTTGGCTACACTTGCCTACTTGTGTGTTAGACCACTGGCAAGCTAACCCATATTCTACATATATCAAATTGGATCAACTATATCAAACTCAATTTGTTTTTGTTATTGATATTTTTAAATCAGTTGATAAGTTCCTTGGTGCCGATCTTTGAATAAGTCCAAGCTGATTTTGAATTTTTTTATTAACACGCTCTAGGATAACTCCTCTTATCCTACCAATCTGCGACCTGGTGGCATTTATAATTCTTGTGTGAAGTTTGGTCTTCAACTCCGAATTGTGGTCTTTATGTAGTACATATGATTCCGTTGTACAAATCTGCCAAATCTATTTAGAAGTCTTGATATAATCAACAAAATTAAAACTACCAATTTTGATTTTTTATAATTCTTTGTTAAATTATTTCTAATTAGTGCCATATAAGCATTAGGATGAAATTTATAAAAGTTCGTAGTTTTGTAAGATTTTACGAAAATTTGATCAGATTTACTAATATCCTTAACTAATATATCCAAGTGCTTCTAAAATTGGTTCTTGTGTTTATGAAAAGTTATGTTGTTAATAATAATTAAGAGATCCATTTCAAAACCCTGTAAGCGGTCTAGGAGAGGTGCAGTTTTTAAAATCTTAAATCTATACGAATCCGTTGTATTCGAAACGTCTCTGTCCTTAAAGAACTAGGCTTTCTATCTCATCCTTCGTATTAAATTTACAGATTCGGGATCGGTTTTATGAAATATTCCCGTTTGTTTGCGATAGGAATGTTTTTCAGCGAAATTCCAAAATCAGTTTGATGCATATTCGCGTATTAAATTTAATGTAAAAGTGCCCAGCCTTATAAGGAGCACACACACACACACATATATATATATACACATGTGTGTCGGTGCTTCATCGATATATAAGCGAAAATGTGTAGGTCAATTATTTCTTAGATTTACCGTTTCTTTTTAAACCACTTCACCGATTTTTGTTGTCGTTATCCTGTCAGTTGCTTTTCATCTGGTCAATACACGTACACAACTCCTCTCTACCTGCTTCTACAGGGGCGCATGCGCACGCGATAAATACTTGGGATGTGGGGAACAACGGAATTATAATATCCAATGGCCACATTATCGACAAATGAATAGAAAATATCAGCGTTGATGGGACTTCTCAGATCAATATCTTAAACTTGAAATCGAGATGCCGTATTGTTAAATATTGAATTTTTTTCTAAATGTTTGCATAAAGAAACTGATTGACTTGAGAGCAAGAAGAAGCAAAATATTAAAAATAATTATTAAAATATACTCTTTTTTTATTATAATATTAGAGAAAAAATAATGAAATAATGATTTCTTCTATTAGGTTGGTGCAAAAATAATGTCGTTTTCTCACATGGTAACATATGTGAGAAAACGAAATTATTTTTGCACCAACCTAATATGTATAGTGTCTCATCGCGACTTGGGAGATTATGGATTTCTACAATTTCCTGCCCATTGTTGCTGTTTGTAAATTGTCTTTTTGTAATATCTTGGAAATCCCATTCACATAGCTTTGCTACTTTCCTCTGTCAGTCTTATCTATAGGATGTTCTACTGCAAAGCTTTTTTTTCTCATTATGCTTGCTAAAAATTTCAACAGTCTTTTTTCTGGTGCATTGCAGAAATTTCATTTCCATTTTCTCTGAAACTTCGTCGTTGCTCGCATGTTCAGTCGATGGTATGCAATGCATCCTTCAGTAGAACCCGATTATTATCGCTTGAAAAGTTTTCTTCATCTATGAGGGAATCGTCCAACATTCACTACTATATAAAACAACTGATATTCCATAACATTTGAATAATCTTTGTTACTAAAGAAATATTCTTGTTTCGTAATATCTTCGGAAGTTTTTTCTCTACCCATATGCGACATCAGATCTTGGTGTTGGACATTCCGTCCTTTGGAAAAACACTTCCCAGTTATTTAGATTTATGCACATGTTTGATTTTGGTATGTACAGTTTTTAATTTGTATGTTGGTTTGTTCCTTTTGCTGACAAAGCATAGACGAAAGAATAAATATATGATAGAAATCCGTTCTGATTTCAGTAATCAGAATTTTGAATAGAAATAGGAAAAGACGAGCAATAAAGTTATTAAGAAAATTATGAGATATTCGTTTCTAAGATATATTTTACAAACACTGGATTTAAGAGATGATTTGAGCCAACAGAAATGCGTTTCTACAGAAGGATGATGAGAATGTGTAAACACTAACGAACTGTTAAGAAAAATTGAAAACAAAAACGACAATTATACTTAGAAAGCGGTAACTGAAGTTACAGGGAAACACAATGAGGAAAGATGGCTTGAAATTTTGACAGTCACAGTGCATATGGCAGACATCAGATAGCTACCCAAGGATCTTGTATGAATGGATAAGGGGAACGGACGAGTGGGAAGGATGATATAATAATAAACGTTGCTATGTGTCAAGGATATCAAGTTGTGAATCATCATCATGCTTAAGATCCACGACACACAGATATAGGGATAATAATGATGACGTCAAAACATATATAAGGAAAAGTATAAATGAAAATAGGAACACAAAATACGAGAATAGAAAACACGAGCTTTTAATAAAACGATTTTATAATATTTATGATCTTAACAGGTTTTTGGATTATTATTCAAGAGTAAAATATATTTGTATTACATTATTTAGACTATTGTCCTCATCTTTATCGCCATATTATCTATAAAAAGAATACACTCTCGGCCCGGTGGCTAGGATCAAAGTGTAGTATCTGCGCTTTGTGAGATGCCGGGTCGGGTGTCTGTCGAACTCTCTGCTTGCAGAGAGGAACCCGGACGAAGCTCCGCCGAAGGGTAGGGTTTCGTTGGGGGAGGTTGACGGAACTGGCCCGCCTCGACGGGTTTGGATGGTTATTTATTTTTGGCTGGGCCTACGGGCTCAGAGATACCCACATTAAAAAGGCCTTGTGCGACATTCGATCCCCGTGGGTGGATTGATAAATACCATCTTTATCGACATATTTATCACAACGTTTCGGCCGTTGTACGCTCCGGTCTTCTTCAGGTGGTTGGAATGTCGAACTGAACCCTTCATTTCGCTCACTGGGGTAGACTGTTCTAGTTCCACGTGCCAGTTATCTCCTGTTAATTTGAAAGTTCTCCACTGCCTTAACCGGGTATTGAACTCACACTCTTTCGGTCATGTCATTGGATCTAACCAACGTCTTTATCCACGGTGCCATGGGTCCTTGACAAAGATGAGGACAATAATAATGTAAATAATGTACATAATACCTCATCTTGGAAATATAGACGGACTATTTTGTATTTAGTGCACGGCATATTCAGCGTTAAAACGTTATTGAATATTGCGTTCAACTTTATTACAGACACAAGGTTTCGACCAATATCATCATCAGGAGTCCAACATTTAACAAATATATGATATTTTATATATGTTGGTTCTTGTAATTCCGTCTTTGTCTTCTCGAGGGCACTTGTATTTAGGGTCAGAAGATGACGGTATTTCTCGGACGCATAAAGAAGAAAAAGGGGCATGTATAGTTTGACAGTCAAAAGACGTACAAAATGAAAGATGGACAGAGAGAAACAGCGGGTTTCAGTCTACATAAAGTTTGTTTTTTTTTTAATTGTGTGCCAGAAGAAGCAATGGGAGGGACTGTAAGAAGGAACCGTTGCTCGAGCTACAAAGGTTAAAAAGTTATGGATCACTACACACAGAACAAGACCTGGTCCACGGAGTGAACGGCACTCTCCAGCAACAGCTATATTCATTGAACAACCGTCCCGAAATGTGTTGTTTTTTAGTCAATACTCCAATATGAAACGGTTTCAAAATTTGATTATCATGTAGTATTCAATGCGAGAACATTGAGAATAAAGAATAACCATTATTTACATTATTCGGACTATTGTCCTCATCTTTGTCGTCATAGTTGTTACAACGTTTCGGCCGTTGTACGCTCCGGCCTTCTTTAGGTGGTTGGAATGTCGAACTGAACCCTTTATTTCGCTCACTGGGTAGATTTTTCTAGCTCCACGTGTCATGTTTAATGGATGCCAGTATTAAGTTATCTCCTGTTTATTCCCCTCTCCGTGTTCTCCACTGCCTTAACCGGGTATTGAACTCACGACTTTTTGGGTCCTCAAGGACACATGGCACAGTGGATAAAGGCGTTAGTTTGATCCAGTGACAATAAGAGTTTGAGTTCATATCCGGTTAAGGCAGTGGAGAACTTTCAGAGGGAAATTAACAGGAGATAACTGATAACTGACATCCATTAAACATGGCACGTGTAACTAGAGAAGTCTACCCCAGTGAGCGAAATAAAGGGTTCAGTTCGACATTCCAACTACCTAAAGAAGGCAGGAGCTTACAACGGCAGAAACGTTGTAATAAATATGGCGACAAAGATGAGGCCAGCAGTCCGAATAATGTAAATGATGTACATAATAACTTATCTCAGAAATATAAACAGATACTGAAAGAATAACAATTATGTACATTATTTATACCCGGGCAATTGTCCTAATATTTTTGCTATTATCACAACGTTAATGTCCTCCCAATGTTGTCAAGTTCTTGTCGATCTTGGATAACCTTCGAGGAATTTCGAACCAAACCCTTTATTTAATCTTCGGCAGAAATATTTTTCTCGTTCCACTGAACATTTCTGGGGATATCTCGCACTTTTCTCATTCTAGCACTGCTCAGTTTCGATCGAATTCTTTCACTCTATCAAAATCTACACCCCTCCAGCCAATGTATTAAGCTCACACTCATTACGCTACAAATTTGGCGACCCAAGATTCTAATCTCATAGTATAAATTTGAGTGTAGAACTTGGAATCTTAAAACTCTTCTGATTGATGCAGCTTGTCACATTTGACTGCATTGACAATTACTTCAATGACTGCTAAGGTTGAAGCCTTACTCTTATTTAGATTTATTCATTAACGGTTCCGATATCGAATTTATTTCCATTCTTTGTCCTAAGCTAGTGTCTCCGCTTCAGTCACTTTCCTACCGCCGTAATGTTCCTTCCCTGTGCCTTTTCTATAAATACTTTCAAGGTATTTGTTCGGATGATCTCTTAGCTATGGCATGTAGGCTTTATGGATCTAAGCGCAGTACAAGACTGGCAAAAAGACCTCATCAATTTACAGTTAATTAGGCTGGATGTTGTAGAAAGAAGAAGGCAGAAAAACAACAAAACAAAAAAAAAAAAAACGTGACGAGAGGGTTCGCCTGCAAACCAGCTGTTCTTCGTCGGTCGCCTCAAAAAAATGAATTGCGAGACTCCTTTTCTCGGCCCGTACACCGGGCAGTCGTGAAACGGATACCCAAATCAGACGCGCCTACTTCAACTACGTCTTGGTCCGCCAGTCTATTCGCACGTCCGACTGTTTCACGAAGTCCGCCGAATGACTCGCTTCTGCTGTGCCGCTGGCGCCTCGCCTTTTTATGCTAGTCCGACACTGCTGAAATTTGCATGTGTACTGGTACAATCTCTTTTTGGACGAGACCGGCGCGTATAAATCGCATCTTCGACAGTGGCCATGTTTCCTATCGGGTTTATCATGCGAGCAAGACACGTTCGCACACGTTTCGAGCTCCGCGGTAAGTTATCACAGATGTAGCAGTAAGTTTTTTTTACCGCACTTCTCACTTGTGGAACGACATTCCGGCTCCATGATTTCCAGATAATTTAATCTGCAAAATTTTAAATGCAGTGTCAATCACCATCTACTATCCTCCTGATTACTTTTCTTTAGTTTTTGCTCTTTAACAGAGGAACGCCATGAAATTAAATGGGTAGGTAACTTCTTGGTAAGTTTCGGTCCACCTGAAACAAATTAACGCCATCGACACTTTCTTCTGCTCTGATTTTCTTTCTTGGTGAAACTGGAAGCTTATGGTCCTGGGCCTGCACGTTGGCGGCAAATTTAGACATCAATGCCAGCATCATAAACAAGAAATGAAATTCTTCGATACGAGATAATGTCGATAAACGTTGCTTCACTATGCCTTTTCATGGTAATGGTTCCGATGATCTCTTCGGTATCTTATTCAGACTTATTGAATTTAAGCGCCATTACTAGGTTTTCTAGATTTAATCGTAAGTTCTTTGCTAACATTTTCGTTTCTTGCACTTCTTGGAGGAATAACTCTCTTCTGGTTCCACGCTTTCCAACCAATTTTAGTCTTCAAAAATTTAAATGCAATATCGATGTTTATCTACTGTCTTCTTGGTCACACTTCTTTTGTTCTCGCTCCTAAATATTTCTGATTTCTAATTTTGTGTCTTAGAGGCTTTACTGCCTTGCGTTGGATAAATTAGATAAACTTAATTTTAACCCGTTAAATTCCACTATTCTCCTATTTTCATCATCATTATTAGATGGTAATCTGTATCGTCGCGCCAATGCGAACTATCATTTCTTTAGTTGTATACTATGTGCTATGTCAGGGCTACATACAGTTTTGAATTCAGAGTTACTTCCTCCAAGATCGGTTGGCGCCCAAGGCTATCTGTCTGTCCTGCTATTTACTGGGGAGAAAAGAGGATTCATACTTTTCTCAACAGTATTAGGACGTAATTGATCCAACATGAACTCGATTTCGGATATCCGATTCCTCGATCCGTACCGCCTTCTTCCTAGTTTAATTTTCTGTTTTAAACTTAATTCTTAAGATAATAATTGAGTAAGCCTATAGCAAGTTCGATAACAACAAATTATCCGTTGAAATTCTCCAGTCGCGTTTTTAAACGTTTAAGCTTAACAACTTTAACAAAATATTGCAATAACAATCATAAATAAGAATGCGGGTCATTATTTTAAGAAGTAAGGGGGAACAAATGAAACGATTTGAGATTGATAGCTTTTTCCCTTTTACTGAAACAATCTCCCTTTCTTACATTTTTTTTCTCAATGAACCCAAGTTGGGTTTCTATGCGTTTTGTTTATCAAAACGAAACAGTTCGTTATATATATATATATATATATATATATATATATATATATATATATATATAGAAAAGTGAACATAGAAGTCAACACTTAGAGGCGACAGTCTGTTTCATGCTATATAGCATGAAACAAACTGTCGCCTCTAAGTGTTGATTTCTATGTTCACTTTTATATTTATACACGCTCTATCTCTGATATTGAGCACTTTATCCCATAAATATAGCACACCTTAAGACTATATTTCTTTATATATATATATATATATATATATATATATGTACATGTGTAAGAGAGAGAGAGAGAAAGGGATGGATTCTGATGAAATGACAAAAGCTGTAAATGCGTGTAGGTGTGCAAAATCTATTTAAGTCGATAGAATCTGATTTCGCGGTTTGTAATATGACATAATATTATAACGCATTCTTAGCGATTATAATATTATGTTTTACTTAGGCTACTCGCCGTTCACACATCATTAGAAATTCTCCTCCACCGACTCCATCGGACTTCCCAAGAGTTCTTTACAAATGTACTAGGCAAGCCACCATATTCTTACCTAGTTCATCTGTGTTATTGGGGATGTCTTTTACATTCCACAACATAATTAAAGTATTTTCTATTCTACTCATAGACGTTTCCCACTAAAATCATGTTTATAGTTAGAAATTATGTCAGATTAAAAAAAAAAGTATATCTCGCTCTGTATACTTTAGTTATCGACCTAAGAGAATGCCAGTCATCGAGCTTCTATTTTAAATCACTTCTTTCTCGAGCCGAGAATCTTTCAGCATTCCACTGTCTGTATGTCTATATGTATGTATCATTAAGGTTTTCTTTATTACTGTGATGGAGTGAGATGCGTGTTTTTATTCAGTGGCTTTAATTGATGTACAACGCTGGACGATCAATCAATAGACTTTGCCAGGTTATCCTCACCAACTTCCTCTAAGTGAAATTTTCTACTCAAGGAAAAAAGAAAATCTAAGTATTATGCGTCATCCTTCGTAAGCGTTAATTCGAAGTTTAAAATTGATTACTTGAGTGGAAACTGTTACAAGAAACAATTTGAAGCCCACAAAGCAATTAAAACAACAACGAATTAAATTTTGAATGGTTCTACTTCGAAATATTTCTGCGCGTTCTCTCTCTCTCTCTCTCTCTCTCTCTCTTTCTCTCTCTATCTATCTTCATATATATATATATATATGTGCGTGTGTGTGTGTTTCATTAGTTTCCGTTTTAAATTGAATTTCTCATTTATCTTTTTATAATACTCAGTTCTCGCTGAACATTCCCATCAGGAGTGACTTTTGGCTTCCACTGGAAATTAATGGGAAAACAAATCTCAACATCTATCCAACACTCTTCGCAGAATTCTTGTTCTTTTCAGTTATGATCTATTTTGGTTATTTCCAATTTCTCTTTGATTTCCAGCTCTTCCAGTCTATTTTTCTGGCACGACTCTCAACTTCACATTCAATTCTGAAACAAGCGGTTATCCACACGGCTGACTTAGAACACTCCTGATATAAAATAGACAATTAATGATGTTATCTAATTCCAGAGCGTCGTAGCTTCTTTTCTTTTATAACCCCATAGACAATAAAACCTACGAAGTAAAATCTTCCATGGGGCCACTCGCTTACCGAAAGGAAATAGAAAAAAAATTAAATTAAAACTTTCGGGATCAAGTACCACTTGTCCGGAATTGCGGAAGTTAACTTCACAGTATTATATATCTCAAATTTAGAACGGAGAGTAGTTTCGAGCCATCCGTCTCTAAGTAGTTAGACGCGCATCATGATGTAGAGATGTGTAGTGAGATGGCAAGAGAACATCAGAATTCTTGCTGGTCTACAGGGAGAGCAAGTCGGTTAATCTAATGTGAAGGAAGTAGCAGAAGTTATTTCAAAGTGTCACCCTCAGACCGTAAGAAGAGACGAAGCATAAACTACAACAAGACGGAATACATGATCATCAGTAAGAGGAAGAGCCCGAAATGCGATTTGCAGTTCGAGAACACTAGAATCAAGCAGTCGCGGAAGTTTAAATATCTGGGAAGCGTTTTGACAGAGGACGGTAATTGCGACACCGAGATCCACGTATTGGGATGGCCAAGGACGCATTCCAAAACCTGGGAAGAGTACTGCAAGATAGAAGTATTTCTTTGGTAACAAAGAAAAGAATACTGAGCTGTTACGTGACATATTTCCTTCTTTCCGGCAGCGAATGCTGGACGATATCCCCAAAGATGAAGACGAGACTCGAATCGACGGAGATGTGGTTCTACAGAAGGATGCGGAGGATTTCGTGGACCAAGCGTGTGAGAAACGATGAGGTTTGGAGAGGATGCTGACAAGGAGGAGACTCATGATAAACATCATGAAGAGGCAGCTGAAGTTTCTGGGACGCATAAAGAGGAAGGGGGGCGTTAAGAATCTGATACTAACGATTCGATTAGAGGGAAAGAAAGACAAGGAAAAAAATCGCGTGTTTTTTATGGCGGGCTTGGGCAGGTGGATGGCAGAACGTGGTCTGGGAGAGATAGCAGAAAGAAGGAACTTTTTGAGAGCTGCAAGGGAGAGACGGGGGCGGAGAGCTATGATCACCTACGCCCTGAAAGCATATGGCACATTAAAAGAAAAGAAGGCATTATTTTACATTTTGTTCTCGTCTGTATCTATATCGTGCCTTCGTTATGTTCACACCGAGGTCAACATGTTTCGAAACAGAATGTGTGAGGGTTTTTAGTCTGCGAAATTATGTTGTGCACCGGGGTATGCTTGCACAATAAACTCCTTATATTCCCGGTCATTTTTGTAATGTCAACGACCATTCGGTTACCACTTTTGTGATGCCACCATATACTCGTTGACACTTTTGTAAGGTTCGTTGTAGCAGAGATTTTGTAATCGCCGATACAACTATAGTAACGCCGTTGAACAATACTGGAGTCAGACGCCATCGAATATCACTCGCACTAATAGTACTTGTCGATAATACACACTCGAATAATGATCTATATAGTGAAATAGCGTAGAGAATAGCGTATATATTATAGAGGATAGGCTAGAATATAGCGATCCGAATAGTAATAGAGGATAGAATAGAAATAGGGACCATTTAGACGTCACACGAATTCTTCTATTATGCATTTCCTCTATAGTCACGTGATCCTCTTAATTCAATAATGGGATCGCCTATGTTTGCTCACTGGCGATCTATGTTGAAATTCAAGTGTCGGCAATGACACTTTATTGCTATATAACATAGTGAATGCTGGAGAATTTGCGCATAGATAAAGAAGAGACACGAAGCATCGGAACCGATAATACTCGCTCGACAAGTAACCGGTACAGTGATCCGAATAGAGAAATAGTATAGTGAATGAAGTAGAGAAGAACGGTCCATATAGTAATAAAGGAGAGATAGACTATGAAAAGCGGCCATTTAGACGTCACGGGATTTCCTATATGGTCAACTTAATTCAGAAATGGGATCGCCTGCGTTTGCACACTGGCGATCTAATGTTCAAACTCAAGTGACGGCAGCGATATTTATTCCTACATAACAATAATTTTCGGTTATTATTAGTTTGGTGCAAAAATAATGTCGTTTTCTCACGTATGTTACTATGTGAGAAAACGACATTATTTTTGCACTAACCTAATAACAATTTTTTAAAATTATTAGGGATGAACTTGTCTGTACAAAATTAATCATAACAAACAACATGAACGTGAATAAAAAGTTAGAAAGTGGGGGGGAATACGGTATCTTAAGATCGAAAAAAGAAAAGCCGAAAATCTCACATTCGAATTATCATTTTTTTATGGTAGCGTAACGAATCGTTGCTAGGACAATGTGATAATATTTACCCTAGTCTCACCACTTAGAAAATATATGACACAAGGTCTGGTTTAACATAAGGTACCCGAGTACGTACGCTCGGGCCTGGTACAAAAATTGCCCAGTCACCGCAAACGTCGGTTGCGCTGGCCTCCTTCTAGTTCAATTGGCGGTGCAGGTTCGGGTAGGCTTTTCCCGAGGACTGGACATTTTACATAGTTTTTATTTTTCCCAGCTGCGTCTCTTTCCGCAAAGTCACAATTGAGTCGCAGTCTGGCCAAAGAAAGATTCGTAACAGAGAGATGATAATCCTCCGACGAAATGTGATATGTCCTTAATATAGACCAGACTTGATAACTCGCATTCACGAATATATATTTCTTCATAGTCTCTTATGTATATAAAAAATTCCTCGAACGAGTTGTGAGAAGCAACGATAACCTCTTAGTTCAAATATATATATATATATATATATATATATATATATATATATAAAGTAACGAAAATCTTGGTAATCCGTATGGATAATCCAAAGGACGATGGAATCCTGAGAGCTCAATGTTAAGTCAGAGCGAATAATTTAATTTAAATGAAAAACAAACCACTTTAAGGCTCCATTGTAATAATTTATTTCACCAGAGACTTTTATTTTTCTCTTGATCTTCTGAGTTCACCTTAAAAAGTGAAACGAAAAAATGAATTTAAAATTTAAATTCATTTTTTCGTTTCACCTTTTAAAGTGAAGTCTGAAGATCAAGAGGAAAATAAAATTCTCTGGTGAAATAAATTATTACAATGGAGTCTTAAAGTGGACTTTTTTTCATTTAATTTGATATATATATATATATTTTTTCTCATCTTTCCTATGTTTGTTTATTGTCATTGTTTTTTACCCTTTTATCTTCTATTTAATTATGCGCGTCCTGTTTGCCATTATTACTGCGATTGTGAGCAGCAATAGTTAACATCAGACCAACGTCAAGCAAATCTGATTTGTAAGAGTCGGCCATCATAATTCACTAAGTTAAACCATGTACACGTTAACACCCCCAATCAATTAAGATCAGAAACCATAAGAGCACTCCCCGTAGCATTAATCATTTTATTGTTAACGAGTAGAGAGCAACAAGACAACAACTTTACACTAGGTAACAAATGTAAGAGACACGAAATACGAATTTTGATTCTTTCTTTTTATGTCTCTTGTCATTTCAGGACGTAGGCGATCATGGCTCTCCACCTTCCTCTATCCCTTGCAACTCTCAGCATGCTCCTTCCCTCTGTTTCTTCCTCCAGAGCACGTTCTGACATCCACCTGCTCAGGTATGTCACGCGTTGCTTTTCTTTTTTTTCTATTAGGTTGGTGCCAAAGTAATGACGTAATAATGTCGTTTTTGACGTTAAAAAATAAGACAAAAAACGACATTATTACGTCATTATTTTTGCACCAACCTAATATCTGACCTGTGAGTATCAGATTCTCCAAGCCCTCTGTTATAGAGCACGAAAAGGTTTTTCTTCCTCCGTATGAATTATTCTTGCAATGCTCGGAAGAACAAGGCAATGGAACGGGACGATTTACGACATTATGGACTATTTCGAATGTGCTGGCTCATGTGAGTTAATAATTTTCCATGATACGGATATATTTCATAAGAATGTAACAATGATCCCATCTCTCTTTCTCTAATGATTGAACATATATATATATATATATATATATATTACTTGTCAAATTTATGATACGTCGAAAAATATCTTTAGTCATTTGTAAGAGAAATAAATGGTAAAAGGTCTACAATTAGACTATCGGAACATAACTCAATTTCACTTTTGCAATTTCTTTTTATATCTCAAACGACGGTTTCTTCAGCAAAGCAGGACGCAGGTTCGAAACCTGGCGGAGGGCAAATTTTCCTTAATAAGATTTCTCGAATATTCAGGCCAGTAGAGGAAATAAAAATATTCTATAAAATAAAAGGTACATCTACTCAAATATGGATATCCAATAAAATAACGAATATATATATAAATATATATATATATATATATATATATATATATATATATATATATATATATATATATATAAGGTAATTTTATAAACAGTGGCTGCTGCTGCTAATGCAATGCTCTTTTACTCAAATCGAGCTGTTCTAGCTGCTGAAGCCTTTCGCATAGTAAAGACGCTTAAAAATTCTCCTTACGTTCTGCCGTTCATCTATAACTTGGTGGGTAGAATCTCTGACTGATGCCAATTCGGCCGGGTTTCGATCTCTGCTTGAAGCAATCGGATGTCTAGTGAGAATGATGAGCTCTAATACAGCGAATATATATATATATATATATATATATATATATATATATATATATATATATATATATATATATATATATATGTGTGTGTGTGTGTGTTTGTGTGTGTGTGTATCATGAAATTGATTAAGTCCGACAATTGTTTAATATATTTTCTTTTTATGCTTTTTTATAGATACAATTTAAGTACACGCTCTGTTTTTTTTTTTTTTTTTTTTTTTTTTAAAATATATTTACCGGCCTGAATATTCGAGAAGTTTCGTATATTTCTGTTAGAGAACGCATATTTTCTACGAAATCTCTCCAACATTCAGGTTGGTTAATATATTTAATATTGTTTAATTAAAAACAGAGAATTACTTAAATAATTTATATCTATAAACGATAACGTATAAAAATAATATCCATTTATATATTAATTTATTTATTTATTGTGTCTGTCTGTGAAAAGATGCATGTGGCCAGCATTTTCCATTTATGCCAGTTTCGTTGAAAAACAAGAAAATATCCTCTGTGTCAATTGTTTTTTCATAATCTAATAATCTATTTTGAAAAAGGTATATCTGTAATTATAATTTGTATTTGTTTATCTTTCGAATATTGAGTATGTTGGTGCCTGTCACATCGGTATTTTACAAGCATTGGGTCTTTATGCCTAAGTTTGCGTTTAGCTCTTTTTATTTATTTATTTTTTTTTTTTTTGTTTTTCATTGAGCCTGACATGTTTGTCTTTTATGGTGAAGTCTCTTAATAATTGTAGGGATTTTCTACTGTTTATATGGTAACGTCGTTATCATATTGTAAGTTCATAACACTTGCCGGTTTCTTTTTGCGTTGTTTCGCGCTTGTGAGTTTGTGAATTCGTTATTAAAAGAGTGCCATTGCTACTATTTGTTATTAGGTTGGTGCAAAAATAATGAAGTAATAATGTCGTTTTTTGACGTTAAAAATACGTCAAAAAACGACATTATTACGTCATGATTTTTGCACCAACCTAATAGTATGTTTTCATTACATTAGTTTAACTGCGTGGGTATTGATTATCTATTATGATTTATAATATGAATCTCTTATATATATATATATATATATATATGTGTGTGTGGGGGGTGTAGAATAAAGTTTGAGGGAACATCTTTATAATCTCAGTCCAGTTCATCTGGGTCGGTTAAATTGTAGTAGAAGTATTGTGTGGCGCCAATTTTCTTTGAGGCAAAAATAAGATTGGTTTGTAAATCTTTATTCGATCTTTTTTACATATCCAACTGGTACCAGCAAGTGGCGCCACTATGAATAACGTAACCTCTCTCTCTCTCTCTATATATATATATATATATATATATATATATATATATATATATATATGTATATAACTTGTGTATGTGTGTTTGAGAAATAGAGGATCGTTGTGAGGGGCTAGAAATAAAAAAAGTAAACTAAATGTAATATGCATATTTAAAAGCTTCTTTTCAGTTGCTTCTCATTCTCTTCTATTTCCTAAGCGTGGAATTATTTGTTGAAGTTCAAAGAATATGATTGCAAGTAAGATTACTGGTAGGAATAGTACGCTGCAATCTGAAAATATATTAAAAGATTCATTAAATCTGCTCTTCTGATCTTATTGAAACTCATTTCATAACTCTTTCTCTCTCTTTGATATATGCACGTGTATCAAGAATCCATAATCTGATACGTATTTAGTTGAAGACTAATCGGAAATTTGCACTGTATAACTTCCGATCGAATGGGATTAATGTTCAATAATGAATTATTTTCATTAACAATAAAGGAGATTATGTTCAAAATCTAATGTAATTCTAATGTCTGTGACTTCCCAGCTACTATTTTGATCAGGGTTTTAGTTCAGTGTTATGTGACAAGGTGGTGACGGTACTATAACGTTGCAATCAGCTATACATTTAACGCCAAAACTGATCCCTAAACCATATATTTGTCAATGTTATGATAATGTTGGAAATAAATGTAGTTGAAAATTTATCCCAGGTCAATTATAACATCAGAATATTTTTTCTTTATTAAACAATATGTATTGAAGTTATGTATACTAGTTTTAATGAAGAATAATTCAGATAATGAATGCATATTCTGATACACCTTTAGAATTTATTATCTATTTTCTGTTAATGTAATGTTTCATATTAATTAACGGGCATGTTATGGGAAGTCTACAAAATAGTGTTTTTCTAAAGGTATGATTGTAGAAAGCTTACAGCAGCGTCTATATCATTTTGTTAGCTGGGTTCAGTTTATGTAATAGGTCATTATATTAATCTAGTTTCAGACTGGTTTTCAATTCAGTTTTATTTTACTAGACTGTTGCTGCTACTTTACCCATTGGGTGAAGATGGATTTCGTTTTATTTTTTTTTCTAATGGAACGAACGCTGAGTGGATGCAAGTGACTCGACCGGAATTTCATCTGTTTTCACTTACCAAGCAGATAACCGTTAAACCGTTCGCACATACAAAAGTATCCACTACCATAGCATTTAACCTACGGTTGAAGATTGCCAGAACATACTTTGCAGAAACGTTGTACTTAAAACAGCATCAACAAGTATGAAAAATTAAAAAAAATAATTAAAAAAAAATCATCGAATAGGTCAAAATATGTCTTACTTTCTAAAAGATCAGATTTACACCAATATTAAGTTAATAAACATCTACGGATAGGTAAATAGATAAATAGATAGCTAGGTAGGTAGACATGAAATCACTGCGATAGATAAATATATCGCTAGATATACATAAATAAATAGATAGATAGATGGATAGATTGATGCAGATAGATAGGCATAAATAGATAAACACATAATCACTGCGATAGATAGATATAAATACAAACATGAAATCGCTGCTATACATTGTTAAACATGAAATCACAGCTATATATATATATATATATATATATATATAATTTTAAAAACAAGGAATGTATTGATTTTAATTTTAAAAGTCTCTAAGGCCCTTTCAACCAATATCTCATCAGGAGGCAATCGTTGGATAATTAATTAACGAAAAGAATAGTAACGACAATAAAGAGCAAAAAGGGGGAACACGCTAAAATAAGAAACAAGTGTCTATACTTGTAACGAGGGAAGGGGAAATAACGTGTAAATAAATAAGCGAGGGACAGTTAAAATAAAGTATCCCCAAACAGATTAAGAGACTTTACAAATTCCTTCTGCCGGCAGAGAGAACGTTTCCTTTATCCTATACAGACCGATTCCAAAATCTTCAAATGATTGCTGGAATCGGCTGTATGAATAATTTTTTGTACGACTTGGCACAGGCTATATTCTCAACGAAGTGTTGAGCAATAGCCTATTCCATATTCATGGGGGGGAGATAGCATAGATAAAATATTCTATTGTTGCTTGAAAGGGCCTTAGAGACTTTTAAAATTAAAATCAATACATTCCTTGTTTTTAAAATTATATATAAATTTTGTACCTCTATACATTTGTGTATGTATATATATATATATATATATATATATATATATATATATATATATATATATATATAGATAGATAGATAGATAGATAGATAGATAGATAGATAGATATGAAATGACTGCGATTGATAGATAATGAGTTAAGATATACTCAAAGTCATTCCGTAATATGAATAAAATAAGCAAGCAACAGTTTTCTTGCAAGGTTCCTTCTTGATCAACATTTATTATGATTTATTTACCTTCATTGATATATACAACGGTGGTGATACACTTGAAGCCCTAACTATTAGGTTGGTGCAAAAATAATTTCGTTTACTCACATAGTGACATATGTGAGAAAACGACATTATTTTTGCACCATCCTAATAGATCGATTTCCATAGCACTACCGACTAAGGTACATGTTAATGAATGTGACCTCAATTGGATAATCAGCATAATAAGATTTATAATCGGAATTCTGATAAATAGAGTGCTCAGCAGAACCAGACCGCAAATAAACAATTCGGTTTCGTTAAAGAGACTGGGACAAGGAATTCAATATTTCTGTTCAGAATGATGTCTGAATAAAGTAAACATATGCTAAAGAATGTCTAATCGTGTTTTATAATTATGCAAAAGCCTTTTGGTAAAGTATGCCATAAAGAAAAGTTAGAAGTTCTAACTATATTTGGGAAGGATTTTAGACTGATCCAGAACCTATGCGATAGGACAGGAATTGAATTCAGTAAATTAAGACAAAGAGAAAGATGTCTGAGACAATGACATGTCTTCTCCCCGGACCTATTCAATCTATACAGGGAGGCAATTCTAAAAGAATTAGAAGTTCACCCATAACAATTTATTAGAGGCCAGGGTATTAAGCATTTAAGATATACAAATAACACAGTGTTGACGGACGATACAGAAAGTAAACTGTAAAAATACAAGGACTTCAATCAAAGAGAAATGACAAAATATCAGTTTCAAAAAGAGAGCAAGTATGTCGGCAAACGAAACAGCCCTACAATCAAATCACAAAGTGGAAATATCAAAATAAAGTAAGTACAACAATTTGAATATCAGATCTAGGCATTTTTATAACAAGACGACAGAAAGTACGACACTGAAAAGCGAAGGCGCATTTCTATATCGTAAGATGCCTTCTGAAATATAAGCAAATATTAGCAAACAATAAAATCAGAAACAAAGAAAAGGGCATTGAAACATCATTAATACCAGCCTTTCTATATGGTAGTGTTTTGTAATGTCAACGAACACTCGTTGCCTCTTTTGTGATGCCAACGAATATTCGTTGTCACTTTCGTAATGCTCGTTGTAGTAGAGACTTTGTAATCGCCGATACAACTATAGTAACGCCGTCGAACAATACTAGTGTCAGACGGCGTCGAATAACACTCGCACTAATAGTACTTGCTCGATAATACTCGCTCGAATAGTAATCTATATAGTGAAATAGCATAGAGAATAGAGTAGAGTTATAGCGGTCCGTATATGATATAGAGGATAGGCTAGAATATAGCAATCCGAATAGTAATAGGGGATAGAATAGAAATAGGGATCATTTAGATGTCCCACGACTTCTTCTATAAGCATTTCCTCTATAATCACGTGATCCACTTAATTCAATAATGGATTCGCCTGTGTTTGCTCATTGCCGATATATTTTCAAACTCAAGTGTCGGCAGCGACACCTTGTTCCTATATAACATAGTGAATGCTGGAGAATCTGAGCATAGATAAAGAAGAGACACGAAGCATCAGAAACGTGGTTCTACAGAAAGATGATGAGAATACCATGAACCGAACATGGGAGTAACGACAAAGTTTTAGAGAAAATGGAAACAAAAAGGACACTTATATATAGCATCAACAAGAAACAGTTGAAAAGTCTGGAGCCCCTAATAATGAAAGAGAGTTTGGGAAATTTGACACTGACAGGACATATTGAAGGGAAAATGGTCAGCGGTTTGCAGAGCATAACCTACCCTAACGATTCTTGAGTAAATGGATGACGGAGCAAGGTTTAGGCGAGATAGCAAAAACAGAACATTTCAAGAGAGATATAAAACACGGAAAAATTGCGGAGAGCCATGATCGCCAAGACCCTGAAGAGAAGCAGCTCAAAGAAGAAGAAACTTCATTTCGAATTGGCATATGGTCATCATTAGGGTGACCTAATAATAGTTACATTTACTACAGATTGGTAGTGATACGTGAGGTTAGCTTATTTGCCTAACGATGCAGTTTAAGAAATACCACGATTTCTATCAGAGAGGCAAATATATAATATATAAGAACACACAAAATCCCAAAAATAATCAAATACTTATATGAGAATCATTTGTCGATGAGCTATGAATATATATTTTTTGTTTCTATTATTGTCATTACATTAAAGTAACATTTACTGACAAACTGTTTACTCGGATATCCAGTCTAAAATATGTGTGTGTCTATGCGTGTGTGTCTCTATGCGCGTGCCTCTGATGGTCGCTTTTAGTCGTGGTCGAGGGGCTTAAGTGGTTTACTGAATCTGAGAACGGTAGCATCAGAAGTTCTGAACTTCTGGTAGAGCCACGTTTGGCGGCAAGTTCGAAAACTAACACTCAAACTAATCGTGACCAACCCCAAAGACTGTGACAGTGGAACAAGCAGACAGTGATTTCATTGGATCTAAACGGTTGAACTAACGGATGATGAGGGCTATGCCTGATGGACACGATACAGAAGGTGCCACTTGAAATAATAACAGTGTCAGCGGAAGTCTGTTCCAAATTCATAGCTGTATTCTGCATGTCTCATTCCTTAGGTGCCGCAGAGGAAGGTTAGGAAATCAAGTTCGTGGGTCACTTCCTGGTAAGTTGATGCTCACCTTAAACAAATTCACGCCATTGGCATTTCTTTCTACTTTGATTTTCTTTCACTTTCAACCAACTCTTGAAAATCGAAACAGTGACAAGGAATTGATGTAAGGAGGGAGTTTTCTGTTAAGTTGGAAGTTTCTAAACCAGAACCCGCACGTTAGTGGTAAATTTAATCATCAACACCATAATCATAAAGGAAGAAATTACATTTTTGGATACGAAATAAACTTGACGACGACGATATATCCAAAGATAATTAATAAGATAAATAAATTTTATTTCACGTAGTCTGCTCGATTCCTAAGAGTATTCGAATCTGTTGATCTAATCGCTAAGCGCTATTCCTTCACTTATAACAGACCCATGCCGTTAGATCTCCAACTTCATACGAATCAATCTGAAAATAAAAGAAATAACCATGTAGAATGGAATATAATCCTTATTAAAAAAATGAAGGTATATATTGTGATGTGGGGTCTGGCAAGACACAACACTTATGTCGACAGAGCTAGACGTGATAGCAGTATTCAATACTCAGCTAGACAATTCGCTGCAATAGTATTGTCATCGTCTTTTTTCTCTGTTTAAAAGCATAGCAAGATTTATTTTGGTATTAAGCTCCAATCTTTTCTGTACATATCCAGCTAGAGATTATCTCCGAATTTCATGATATCTTAGTTTGTAAAAAGGTTCAAACAATTTCGCTAAAACCAAGTTTTAAAAGACATTTTAACCTGCATTCAAAAACAAGACTCGAGAGTCTCTCAATATAGGGAGATATAGATATTTTTTTTTTGTTTCTAAGGAAATAAATCACAATTCCGATCT
>OZ010602.1:47464519-47502019 GCA_963932145.1 Acanthosepion lycidas
ACAGGCGGTATGGTTTTCAGGCATTTTTCCCTCCAGTCCGATAACATAAGGAAATCTTCCTGACAAATTGATCATGGTGAGATCCCGAGTCTCTTGGAGAGAATGCAAACTACTCGCCCACGTGCCCATAAGAAGAATAGATAAATAAAAGCAGATGCTATTCTCGACATGAGTAAAAGGAGTCAGAAAACAATGCCAAGGTAAAAAAAGAAAGGATATAGGATTCTGCACAAAGAATTCAGGAACAAATGCAGGTGGACTGAAGAGGAATGATTCAATGAAAAATAAGCAGAAATAGAAATAATGAGTATGACAGACGAAGATGATATGTATAAACAATAAGAGAACTGGAGGAAAGACATACTCATCAACAGGATGCATAAAATCAAAGGACAGAACCTTGATATTAAAGAAAGAATAAATGCTTAAAAGATGATGGATTATATCGGTAATCTTTTCCACGACGAAAGAGGACAAGCGGCAATACACAGAAATAGTGAAGGAGCAGAAATATTAAAATCTCAAGTGGAAACAGCACTGGCAAAATTAAAAGAAATCAAACAGTATAAACAGAATGAATTGTATTAGGTTGGTGCAAAAATAATGACTTAATAATGTCGTTTTTTGACGTATTTTTAACATCAAAAAACGACATTATTAAGTCATTATTTTTGCACCAACATAATAAAAGAGATACCGGCAGACTTCGATGATTTCAGCATTGAAAATATTACAAATAAATGAAATACAGTGCTGTTCCATAAAAGTGATTCACCTGTTTTTTTTTACTTAAAAAATGTTTCGCCTATTTTTTGGTGGGGTAAAACTAATTTTTAATCTTACTAATATAAACACCCCTTCCCGACCACCTAGTAAATAATAGTTTATTCACCATAAGGTATTCTATTGATAATTATATTTTTTGAATATAAATGAGATTTAGGGAAAAACTCACTAATTTCCTGCAACTAGAAATCAATAGAAACATATCCGAACAGCTTTAAATAAAGAATAATAGAGGTATAATTTATTTATAATAGGTAATATAGTTCGAAATATTTAATAATCTATGGGTCCTCCTTTATTTTGAATAAACTTTTCAACCCTTCTTGGTATTGATTTGATTATGTTCTGGCAAATCTTACCTCCACGCATTGAATTCCATTTGGATATAAAATTCACAATCAAATCCTCTGTTGCTCAACTGCTTTCTCCGGAGCCCGTACTTTATAATGCTCCGTACGTTTTCTATGGGATTGAGGTCAGGAGATTGGGGCGGCCATGTCATAACACTCACCTGCTTCTCATCAAAGTATTCCTTCAACAATTTTGATTTGTGACAGGGAACATTATCCTGCATAAAAATGAGCTTGATGGGGTCGATTTGCACCCTTTCAGCAGAAGGGGGCAGACAAAACTCTAAGATTATCTTGTACTGCTCGCTCCTGAGGGTCTTTTCAATAGGTTTTAAGAACCAAGTTCCATGAAAAGAAAATTATATCCAGAACACTATACTGCTAAATTCAAAGAGCTTTCAAAGCGTCTTCTTCAGATTTTAGATCGCTTATCCTTTGAATTTAGCTCAACTTTCGTTTCATCGGAGAAGAGAATATTTAGTAAAAAATCAGGTGAGTCACTTTTATCGAACAGCACTGTATATGTGGTGATATGCCGGAAGCTATAAGTAGATCTAATTTAATAAGACTGATTATGAAACCATGTGCACACGGACACGAACAATTAGTGTAATCAGCGATATAACAAAACTTATCATCCAAATTCTGATGAATAGAGAACGCAGCAGAATCAGATCGGAAATAGGACAAGATTCGTTCGGGTTCGTTAAAGACACTGGAACAAGGAATACGATATATTTTCTACAAGATATCAGGAAGAACAATACAATTACCGAATCAGGTGTACCTGTATTTTATAGTGTTACACCGTACCTACGAAATTAATGGTTATGTCCCAATTATTATAAACACGGTGGTATATACTGTTTGTTGCTTTCCAATTGGGAATTAATTTCCAGCTGTGCTGGTCAAACTCTCTGCTTTCAGGCAGAGAGGATCCCCGGACGTGGTTTGTCGAAGGGCAGTGTCTCGTCTTGGGAGACAGCTACCCGACTCCGTTTTTTACGCGGTATACGAGGAACTTTTGGCCGAGCCTACGCGCTCCGATACTCCACACTAAACTTCGTCCTTGTACCACATCTGACCACGTGGGGCGGTTAGGGAATATCACCACTTGGGAATTCATTTCCAAGTGTGCTGGTCAAACTATCTGCCTCCGGGCAGAGAGGATCCCTAGACAAGGCTATGTCGAAAGACAGAGTCTCGTCTCAGGAGACAGCTACCCGACCAATTTTTTATGGGGTCTGAGGGGAATTTTGGCCGAGCCTACGGACTCGGATACCCCACAATAAGACTCGGCCTTGTGCCACATCTGACCACGTTCGGCCGATGAATTAATTTTTTAATGAAGATTTGGACGACTAATTAGTTTGAATATCGTACCCTGAGTGGGATTTTACGCTGGGTGAAATATCTCCATTTAACCAGTTGCGGATCACCTGTATCTAACAGCAGAACATGAAAGGTAAATATTTTTGATGAAAACGACAAAACCATGAAAGATATTCTGAAATAATGTCTATTCGAATTATTCATTTGGAACATCAGTGTATGTAACCTATTAAGGAAATTGTGAAAAATGAGCCATAATATCAATAATGGGAGCAAAATGAACTAAACAATTGATTTGAGAGTGCAATTTGCTGTAAAGATTTAAAAAAAAAATAACATTTAAGGAATTCAAAACTGATTTCAATAAAAGTGTTCTGAATTGATAATTCTATCTTGAGATTTAAAAAAAAACTCTTATTAAAATATTTTGTAAATTTTCAAAATGTCAAATTCGTTTTTTTTTTTTTTGTTTCTTTTTTTTGTTTTTTTTTTCTTGATTTAAGGAAATGATTCCCGTGGGCATAACGAAAAAAGAGGGAAAACAAACCATAATAAAAATATTTTTAAGTACCATTCAGAAGGCTAGTAAAAAATTGCAAAAAAAAAACCAAAAAAAAACGAGTTATTGAAACATCATGAATGTTATCGATTTTTATATCAGTATTATCAGCTAACATTTCTTTTAAGTGCAAGCGACAACAAATATTGAATAATATCTAAGAGCTACTGTACTTTTATCGTTCTGTCGCATAATGAGAAGACGCTAAGGAATCTGCAATATATTAAATATATTCAACTTAGGTCCACCTGAGTATGACGATAAACTATATCCGGATGCCAGGCCTCTGATTGGGAGGTTTCGAGGAGCATGGAACCATCTCTTAATTGCTGTTGTTCAAGTTCCAGCCTGACCTGGTGTGATAACATCTGTTAGTATCCCAGCTATGGGCAAACAGTAAACCCCCCCAAACTGTGGTCAAAACACTATGATAGTATAAAAATAGATGTTTATGGTAAAAATACAAGCAATACATTTTTGAAAAAGAAAAAGTAAGAACAGCAATACATTTGAGTCTCGACATAAACCCTCTTTACAAAAATACGTCAATAAAACCTGATCTAGAAACTGATTTCTTACAAAGAATCCATATTCTTTTCATACGACTCTACCCTAAAAAATCATGTCAGCATTAAATAACCCATTGAGACTGATATGCCGTAAAACAAAATAAACCAACTTCGAATCACTGGTCAGCGTGTGCGTGTGTATGTGCAATTCAGAGCCCACATCTGAATGAGGGCATTACATTCTCCTCTACCATGTCTTACTCATAGGGTGGGTGTTTATATTTTTCTATTTTTCCTCCATTTCTTCCCCGCGCCTGCAACTCATATGCATCTGAAGCTGTCACCTGAGACTATATAGAGACGTAAGAGCTTAGCAGATGACCTCTCTCCTTGCACCTGGCTGCTCTCAGAGACACTGATTTCAAAATCTATTCATGCATAATATGCAGGGAAATACGTACTGCATTACGATTCTTCCCGATTTTTAAAATAATTCTATTCGGAATATGTTATCGTATTTACAATATTTACATTGTTCTGACTGTTGTCTTCATCTTTACTGTCATAATCATGACGTTTCAGCCGTTTTACGCTCCGGCCTTCTTTAGGTTCTGTACGAGGCGTAACAGCAAAATTGTCCAAATCGTGTAACAACATGCGATAATTGTCCATAACACAAAATGTTTAATGTCTAAAATCCACTAAACTAATTGAGTTTCTTTTTTTCCAGGTTTTTAGATAAGACGTCTCGCCATCTTGAAACCATTTCTGGTAAGAATCACAAAAAATCGTTTTATTTATTCAGCTACAATTAAAATCTTTTTTGTGTCAGCCCCACTTCCCGACTGAGCAATGGTGAGAAGAAAGAGATCATTGAGGCCTTCAGTAATGATACCAACATTCGTCATCTAGCTTCCATCTTCAAAGTGCATTCGAGAACCATCAAGAGAACGCTGAATAAGTTTAAAAAGACGAAATATTATAGACGAAAATTGGATCAGGAGGACACAAAGCAAAAGGGATACACATTTCAACTTAGAGCTAAATACATTCTTATTGTTCAAAGTAGAGTCCAGTAGTGTTATAAAAACCTCTGCGAGTTCCATTAAGATGGATTTAATCATTTCTAAGAAATACCGATTCAGAGCTAATTCTGACAATTGGACAATTTTGATTTTGTTATGAAATCCGGTACTTTGAAGTTTCGACCCAAGCCCTTTATTTAGTCCACGAGGGTAGATTCCATGAGCCATTTTTTCTGGATATCTCAGTTTCAGTTAATTGCCCTTTAGTTACTCTAATTGCCAGGTTTTTAAATAAGTGAACTCAAAAGTCTTTGGGTTATGTCACTTTTGGATTATATCAACTAAGGCTTTTATCCACTAGGCCATATAAAAACAGTCCGAACAATGTAAATGGCGTAAATAGTTATAATACCTCATCTTAGAAATAGAAACAGATTTTCCTGTGTTCTAGGATTTCAAGTCCTTCCGTTCTCTCTCTCTCCCTCTGTCTTACCGTTACTTTTTAGGGAGGGGGATCAGTAGTCTTCTGAAAAAATCAAATCTCTTAACCAATAATTGTTACCTCATATATATATATATATATATATATATATATATATATATATATATTATTTATATATATGCACTAACATAATATATACTTACTGTGAATGTTATTTTTAGTGGCTACGTGTTTCAGGGCGCATCACTGTTATTTGTAACAGTGACTTAATGCGAACTTGTTGAAGCATTTTAAGGTTATAATACTAGCTTTATGTAAACAAAGTGATTATTTCTAATAGTAACGATATATATGCAATTATACCCATGTACAAAAATATTTACATAAAAATAGAGAATGAGTAACTAAATAACCACATCATAAGCTGAATTACGGAACAATTAGGGAAAGTTTAGGAGTCTAACATGTTTCATTTTTATATTCAACAACGAATGAGATATGAAGCAAAACAATAACACATTCTGGGATTTTTACTTTTGTGTTGTTTTATTTTCATTGGTTAATTATGTTTAAAGTGCATTTGACTTGTTATACAGACGTTGGTTTTATCTGCGGTTTTCAAATATATGACACGGCCATTCGAAATTCCAAGAATTTAAAGGATTCTAAGCCTAACTGAAAAAATGTAACTATTACTGTTTTGAATAATCAAGAGTAGTCTCCCCTTGTTTTGTTAACCTCCTCTTTGAGAGAGCTATTTCTGTTTACTGAGACTATGAACGGACAAAACACGCGAAACTTCTATTCTCAGTTGTTTAGTTTAGTTTTTTTTCTTTCTGATTGTCCTGTTAGGCGTCGCAGGGAGACACAGAGTTTTGTCAGCTGTAAGGCGAGTGGCCTGGAGGAGAAATATCTCGTGGGCTATGAGAGTATCTGCCACTGATTTTTTCCAGCGTCTTCTTGGTCTGTTTCTCGCTCTCCAGTCAGAGTACCTGAGGGGGGTATGCTCGTAGGACTGATTGGTTGATACAAGGCATACGTGAGGTTTCCGAACCACTTCATCCTCGTTTTCGAAGTGTTGTATGATTGGTATTGCTCCTAACATATCTCTCATTCCTGAACTTTCTTAAAGCCTACACCTGCGTACTTTTGTCATTACAATTACTTTATGCATGGAAATGTATACTAATTCCAGTTTGTCTATGTGGGATTCAGATTATAATATGTGTGTCAACTCGACATTATCTTTGGTGCTTTTTCGTATGTTGATTTAGGAATGTTTTTGAATACGCAGCATTTGTTTTAGAAAAACATATATTACTTCGTCTAACATGGATTTAATAAAGGTTAGAGATATAATATTTTTGACGTGTGTCTATAGTTGGTAATATATTTAGTAATCTACCGAAGTACTTTCGATGTGAAAAATTACGTTCTTTTTTAATTAAGGTGGCATTTATAAAATCAAATTTATATATATATGAAACGTTTTAAATATCTTAACATTTACGGTCGAGCTAGTGCTTTGTTTAAAATTAAATGTACGATTTTTGTATGTTGAATTTTAAGTGAAACGCTCAAGCTCACCGAGTGATTTCACTCCATTGTGTATAAAGAACGCACTTAAAAATCGAAATAATGCCTACCTCATCGATTTGATAAATTCTTTTTTTTCTTGCATCATATACTGGTGATCGAGTGTAGACTAATGGAAAAAGAAAGATAGGAAATAAAACCAAACATGTGCAATTTGAAATTTAAAGTAGGTAAGTCTTCTCAAGCTGGAATTTTAACAGCCCAATTTTCCTTTCAATATGGCGCCTACTTCATTATTAATAGGTTTATGACGCAGACAAATTTTATGCAAATTTAGTTTTTTATTCACTGGATGTTATTCGACTTTCAATAGGGCTCTACTATATTGCATTTTTAGTTCCTTGGAACAATTTTTCCCCTCCAGAATCGGAGAATGTAATAATCCTTCGTAAAGTAAGGCTTTCTGGTCAGGAAAAATGGTCCTGAAAAAAAAAAAAAAATAAAAAAAAAAAAAAACCTGTCATTTTGTCTTTCTGGATAGTATTCTGTGAAGGAGTAAAAATAAATTGTAGAAAGAGACTTTTTAAATACAAATATAAGCCTTATCGGAGTCTCTCTCTTTATATATATATATATATATATATATATATATATATACAATAAATAATTTAATGATCAGAGTTGAAATAGTTCAGGAAACAGTATTATTAAAAAGTGCTCAGTACACATAGAAAACAAAAGTTTAAAATTTTACATGCATACCTCTTAAGTACAGACAGTTAGGATATATACCGATCTCGCTACTTTCGTTTCAAACTTAAATCGCCGGATGATACCGAAAGTGTGTGTGTAGTATATATATATATATATATATATATATATATATATATATATATATATATATATATATATATATATATATATATATATATATATATATATATCATATCGGCGTGACGTATTAGTTAGAAAGTTTGTCTCGTTAGAACAATTACGCCTGAGTATTGAGTTCGATCCTCACTGAGTGCCCAATACTTTCGGCCTTCTGCCACATTTAAGCTACGCTTGGAAAATCACTATATATATATATATATATATATATATATATATATATATATATATATATATATATATATACGGGGGTTGCACAAAATAATTGGAACAGTTGCACAATCCACTCCTATATTTCAAAGACCTATTATATTAAGAACTTTAACTAAAACTTCGTAATTGCAGCTTATATCTATTGTAAATACATTTATTTATCTAATTTACTGTCTTTGTCTTTTTTATTTTTAGAATTTAGTAAAATTTAAGCTAAATGCGTGACCTCTCCGTGTTCGAAAAAAAAAAAAAGCAAATTGCTGGAGCTCGCATGGCAGAATCCTCGATCACTAAGGTTCCTGAATTATTTGGTTTTTCAAGAGCTACCATATCAAGAACACTGATGCAATTCGAGAAACAGGGCAAGACCTCTAGCAACCGTAGCAATTCGGGCCGGACTTGCAAACTTACTGATAGGGACTGACGTCCATTGAAACGCAATGTAAGAAAAAAATCATCTGCCAAAGGGACTGCTCAGTTGAATAACCATCTGAATAGTTCAGTTTTTACTAAAACTATTCACCGTGAGCTCCATAAGGCTGCATATCATGTAAGAGCCACTGTGAAGAAACCTCTTCTCTCCACTCGCAACATTCAAAAGTGCTGCAGAGATCACAATGCCTGGTCTGCAGACCGATGGAAGCAAGTCATATTCTCAAACAAGTCCAGTTTTTCTCTTTTGCAAATTTCAGGGCGAGTTTATGTGTGGAGGCAGCCCAAAGAATCTTACAACCCTGACTGCTTACTTCCAACAGTGATGCATGGAGGTGGATCAGTGATAGTTTGGGCCGCCATATCATGGAAACGTCTTAGTCGAATAGTTGCCCTGCATAGTAGAATCAACAGCAAAGTTTACCTGAACATTTTGGGAGATCATGTTCATCCAATGGCCAAGACTTTATTCCCTGATGGTGACTGCATCTTCCAAGACGATAATGCTCCAATACATACCACTCGAGTGGTTAAGAATTGGTACGAAGAGCATGAAAGTGAGCTAGAATACATGGAGTAGCCTCCAGAATCTCAAGATATCAATATTATTGAAAATTTGTGGTGCATTTTGGAGCAACAAATAAGGAGTCGCTATACTCCACCGTCGTGTCGTAAAGAGCTGGAGAAGGTTTTAATAGAAGAATGACTGAAAATTATTCTGGATGAAGTCAGGAAGATGTATGATTCAATTCCTAGATGTATTAAAGCTGTCTATGAGGCGAAAGGAGGACCAAATCCATATTAAATAAATTTTCTTTGCATTTAACAAGCGTTCGAATTATTTTGTCCAACTCCTGTATATATATATATATATATATATATATATATATATATATATATATATATATATATATTACATATATATTGAAAAATACTTATGCCTTTATCATCAAGCGATAAAAAAAAACGCCAAAGAAGAATGAAGGGCGACTAAAGTGTATAGACAGAAAGAAGTTAGACGAGCGAAAGTGAATATCAACAAAAGTAAGATAGAAAGAAATATCTACACAAAAAAAGGAAGATAATATTAACAATGAACACCAAGTGTAATACATCATCTGCAAAAGAGGGGAATTAAACTATAAATTATTATATATCAACACAAAAATACATTATTTTTTTTACTCATTTCACCCCCAAAAGGCGATAATGCCACTAAGGCGCCAAGGGAGTAGTACAAGAAAATGGGAAGACGTTAGTGAGGAGAATGGCCGATAATAAAAGAACGGGTTTAAAAAACGATCGAAGGCGGCGATTGACGTTGCATTTAATTTTTTTTGATCGTTGGTAGCAAGGAAGCAAGAAAAAGAATGAGGGTTACATGATCGGTAACTGTGAGAGAAGAAACTATTAGAAGAGAAGTCACGTTTACGTCTGGCTATATCAACAGAAAAACGATACTTAGCTACGGACCCAATAATACGCTTAAATTCATTCTGTCGAGGAACCAAAGAGAAAACACAATATAACAGTTATCCCGAAATTATAGAAAACAAAGATGGAATCCACGTTACGGTGGTGTAAATGTAACGGAAGTTGGGATGCCTGGTCAGGGCCGATAGCATTACAGAAGCATTTCGTGTTTTGTCGTCTATCTCAAGACATACAGCAGCAGAATATCCCAAAGTCACATTTTCCGCCCTTTGTTAGAACACATCCGAGATATTTAAAAAAAATTTTAGCGAAAGAAACAGTCAAACATAGAAACTACTGCTGCCGTTATATCTCATGCTGTGAACGTGGTGAGCCCACAAGAGCACCCTTGTCCGTCCAGCTCTCACGTTTTAGACAGAGCTTCAAAATACCCCCCCCCCAACGCACATTAATCTGCTGGAGCTCGTCACGAGCGAGATGTCTCCAGCGGCTACAATGTTCTAGGGCGAGGTCGTCTCCGTTTTTTTATCGTAACTGGTAGGTGATACTTGGAGGGTGATCATCAGGTTGTCGCAAAAGGTAACCGAGCCAGCGAACACGTCGCTGAGAAGAAGAATATCAACGAAATTGGATTCATTTTAGAAGTGAGGATCTTTGATTTCTTCATGCGTTCAAATTGTAACTGCAATAAACTCGTAAAAAATTCACTTATCGATAAAATTTGTTGTAAAAAAATATATATATATATTTCTACTTCACTCTAGAAAACAAACCTTGGCAAAAAATGAACAACTTGTAAACATAAATAACAAAATCGATGAAATTCACTACCAAATTGGAGAAAAAAATTGATTAGAGAAAAAGCGAAACGTATGTAAAATGTTCAATCAAAGAATAAAAAAAACGAAAATACGATGAAACTTTAATAGTCTATCTCTTTTGATGTGTAAAACGTGATACATATAAAAAAAGTGATTTGAGAGTTGTTTTTCCTTTGTGCACGTTCAGCTTAATTTAATTTAGTACAAGAAGGAAAGAAACAGGAATAAGAAGATAAATAATGAAAGAGAGAAAGAAAGAAAGAGAGAGATAGAAAGAAAGAAAGAGGGAGATAGAAAGAAAGAAAGAGAGAGATAGAAAGAAAGAAAGAGAGAGATAGAAAGAAAGAAAGAAAGAAAGAAAGAAAGAAAGAGAGGGAAAAATGAGAAAGAATGAGAGAGAGAAAAATGAGAAAGAATGAGAGAGAGAAAAATGAGAAAGAATGAGAAAGAAAGAGAAAATGTGGAGTCAAAATTAATTATGTAAAATTGTGAAAACAGCAAAATAAAGAAGTAAAAAATAAGGTAGTAATAATTACATATAATGGACATGAAGTTGGAGAATTAAAGAGAGACTATTTAAAATATCGAATGATTTGGCAGACACGCCAAAAAAATGGAAGAGACGACATTGTGGAAAATGATAAAAAAAAACTACGAAATATATCATTTAAATCGTGAAAGTCCAAGAATATATCAAGTAAAAATTGAGACCGCCGTCTTAAAAAAAAAAAATTAATAATACGAAAACCGTTATAAAATTTAAAGCAAATTAACAAAAATAAAAGAAGTAAATAAACAAATAAGCCTTTTTGTGATGTTAACGAACACTCTTTGCTATTTTGTAATGCCAACGATTACTCATTGTCACTTTCGTAATGTTCGTTGTAGTAGAAACTTTGTAATCGCAGATAAAACTATAATAACGCCGTTGAACAATACTGGTATCAGACGCCTTTGAATAATTTCGCACTAACAGTACTTGCACGATAATACTCGCTCGAAAATTAACCATTGTATAGTAATCCGAATAGAGAATTTGTATAGTGAATACAGTAGAGAATAGCGGTCTGTATAGTGATAGAGTAGAAATATACATCCAAATAGTAATATGGATAGACTAGAGTTGGAGATCTGTCAAACGCCAGCTATTTCCTATATGTATGCGTTTCCTCTATGGCCACGTTGTCTACTTAATTCAATAATGAAATCGCCTGTGTTTACTTTATGGCGATCTATGCCCATGTGTCGTAAGCGACACTATTATACCTATATAACAAGCTTTAAATAATCATAACATGTTTCACCGATGGAAACATGCAAAGAAATGGCGAGGAAAGGAGCTAACATACATGAGAAAATAAAGAGACTAGACAGGGAAAAGGAAAAAAAAAAATACGAGCATATTCAGTATATTCTGCAACAATAATTTATAAGAAGTATTAATGAAAGTCCATAACAGTTTGCTGGGTAACATTTCTATCTGTTCAAGAAAGTAATGGATGAGAAAATTACGACAGGTGAGATATTTACCTCACCTGTCTGAAAGGGAAAGAAAAAAGTAAAGAACAAAAACGAAAGAGATATGCGAATGGAGAGAAGACGTAATTTCAAGAGTAACGCTAGTTAAAAGGTGTCAGTCATTAAGGTAAGCACATCAATTGACATTGGATATTTTGAAGGAAAGCCAATAAGTTTATCATGTCATTAGCGCTCTGATATATGACAAATAGTTAATTTTGGGTTACAAAGTTTTCAGTGGTGGGTATCAAAGTGCGGAATTTTTCTCAAATTAATAATCGTTCTTACTGTATAAATATTCCTGGCATAATCGTCTCGGCGCTGACAAGAAAAATGGTTTTAGAATAAAAACTGTCAACTTGTCTTTCGGAATATAATTACAAGAATTCTAACTCAGGAAGAATAGAAGGAAAGAAAGAAAACATCCAATTAAAATGGTAATACCTCGTCAGACAGAAAAACTGTGTGAGAAGGTAGATGCAAAATGCGACAAGAAATCTGAACAGGCGTCGGTCTAGCGACAGAAGCATTTCTAGAAGCTAATCAAAGGGCGGTAAAACAGAGAATGTTTCTTAGAAAAAGAAAAGAAAAAATAAGAGAACGAAAAAAGGAAAGAGGAAAGAGAAAGAGAAAAATACAAAAATAAAAAGACAAACAAAGAACAAGAAATGAGAAGGAAAAAGAAATGAGAAAGAAAAACAAAAGGAAAGCAGAAAAGGGAAAGAAAAAAGAAAAAAGAGAATAAAAGAAAAAGAAAAAGAGAAAGAAAAAAGAGTAAGAAAGAAAAAGAATAGAGATAGAAAAAAGAAGAAAGAAAAAAATAGAAAAAAAATAGAAAACGTGAAAGAGAAAAAAGAACGGAAAAATAAAGAAAGAAAAGAGTGATGGATTCCTATATGCGTAGGATATTCTGTCGTCCATATTTTTATATTAAATATCCGAATTCCAAACATTAATAATAAAATAAAAAATGAAGTAAACATTCAAAAAAGCCAACAATGATTAAAAATATTCTAGAGTTAAAATCTTTGGGTAGTTGGTTCTCAAAAAGAAGCAAAAAAACAAATAAAAAAAACAAATAAAAAAAAAAAAACATCGTTTACAAGGTTCGTCCACAGCAAAAATCTGTATTTCAGAAAAGGCTTTTATCATTAACGAAGAATCATGGGCCGTCTTTTTTTATGTAGAAGATAGTATTTTGAAGTCGCCTACAGAGTGTTCATACTTTTGTTGTTGCAGATGGTTCGTTTCAAATCGTGGACACATTTTCTTTCAACATGTGGTGCGTTTGTATTCTCATCTCTACTCGAAATTAAAAATCTGTGGGGTTTTATAAAATAATTTTCCCCAGAATGTAGGCTTGAGAAAAATAGGGTTTTAATTTTCTATGATTGATCAAATATTTCACATGGTGATGTTAATTTTTAACCAATAGACACCGAATTAAACCAGGCATGGACAATTTTTCTTGAACAGTTTCCAACAGGAGATACATCACATCACAATGTGAGAAACACTACAAATGAAGGTAATTTTTACAGTAAATATACCGCAACCCTTCTCCGAACAGAAAACCCTGCGCGTTAGCATCAACCTTAGAAATGCGGCAAAGTCGATTTTTTTTTGAGAAGACTCCTTCCATAATTAAAAATAACTAACGTTTTAGTATAATATCAACAGTGATGACAGAGTGATTAATAAACACGCCAATGTATGTGATTTGTTTTTAATTTATTCATTTGCTGATACAAAAAAAATATTTCTAAATGAAAGCGTATATTTATTCTCTTGAGAAAAAATATTGATGTTTACTGTTTTTTGAAGGAAAGGCTGTTTACACGTATGATCTTCCTTAGTGAAAATCTCTAGTGGTTTCAAATTCTGACAAAGTTACTTTAAACGAAAAGTTACAAAACTCAAGAAAGGTTGTACTTTTTCATTGTATATGTATGTTGTTATGTATGAGACTGTCTGTTACTAAATGAGAACGAAAAGAAACATCATTTTAATAAACATTCTTTTCCTCGAGAAATTAGGCGCGCCATTCAGAAAGCCAATAGTGGAATAGTCTACCCATGACTCACTTAAACAGTGTGTGTTGTGGAATCATTTTGGATACTTGTAATATTGTCTGTTACTGGACAGGAAATCAAGTTTTGGCGTGTTCTAATATAGCATATATGTCGTTATGTAATCGTGTTGGAGGTAGGTTTTATTTTGTATGTGATATCTATCTACTTATATGGCAATAGAATACCGAACAATTTCTCCATGGATGAGAAGAAAACAGACGGTACCAGAAACGGGGTTCATTACACGGATACTGAGAGTTTCATGGACGGAGCGACTAAGCAATGAGAAATGTAAAGAAAAGAAAATGTTTTTATCACTTTAAGAAAAGTGATAAAAAAATTGAATGCCATACTCAGGAAGAGACAGCTGAAATTACATGTACACATAATGATGAAGAAATGTATATTTATTGTACAAAGATACAATTATTTTCGCAAATGGCCGAAAGGAAAAGTGGGTAGGTCGTCTCTGACTATTGTAAACCTAGTTAATCTCACCCGTGACCGATTCATAATGAGGAGGGAGTGGTTACGAATATTAACACTCGTGGTACATATCGAAAGCAAGAGAGAGATAGAGGAAGGGCAGGGAGTCAAAGACATGACGTGTAAATGGATAGCAGAACGGAGGACGGGAGCCTTAGCAAAGGAAGAAAACTGCTAAGAAATATACGTGATCTGTTGTGGTTAGCTATGAAATAAACAGAGGTACCGTAATAAATTTGGGTACGCGGGAATAGATCAAAATTTAATTTGCCGGGCCTGAATGCTATTTCATACGCAGGAGTAATATATACAAAATGGATTTTCTCATTCTGAGACCACTCAGTTGCGTGTTTTTTTTAATCATTTCACCCCAAGCAAGGTGACAGTGTCACTAGAATGCCGGTGGTTACAGGGAGAGAAAGTTAAAGAGAATGAGAAGATTGAGGATAGGGCTAAAAAGGAAAAGGTATCAAGAAAACAAAAATGGCGATTGAATTTGCGTTTACGCAAGAAATCGGACGAGATTTCCATAGGTGGAAATTGCGACCCCCCCCTAAAAAAAAACTGTCAGAGTAGAAATGACGGTTGCATCCAGTTCAACATTAAAACGGGGAGACCTAGTTGCCAAGTAGCGCATTTACAGCCATATCGTCGAAGACGTACGAGCATTTTCCATGAACATATTTGCAGGACAGGTTGAAGGAAGCCACGTCACGTCGGTGAGAAAGTGACTGAAGTCGACATGCTTGGTTGGGAACGATTTTATTGCAGATCCTTCTCTGGATTTGTTTCAAGAATCTCGAGATACACAGAAGGACGAGATATTTCAATATTATTGAATACACGGACGAATTATTTATAAATGGGCAAAATGGATTCTTTGGGGCACGGCACAATGAATCAAACTTTCTTGCAGCAGACGGAGTTATTAACTCGATATAATCTCTCCAGTTCATATCAGTGGGAAACGTGAAGACAAGAGGTTGTAAAGTGCCATTCACTTGGAGCTCAGCATCAGCCATCCTGGTGGTAGACAGAAAAAAAAATCCTGGGGTTCTTCTATAGATCCGATCTGGCAAAGTTTGGAAATCAGTTAAAATCATACATCAACATACAAGATTGAGTCACATTCGTTTGTGACACATTAAATTCCAACTTAAATAAAATATTAGGTTGGTGCAAAAATAATGTCGTTTTATCACATAGTAACATATGTGAGAAAACGACATTATTTTTGCACCAACCTAATAAGTAGATTCATGTTTTATAAACATCGCAAATGAGGAAATCAGCAAAATCGACATAGATATTATTATAATGTCAAAACCCATTGAATATATTTCTTCTTTGAAATAAGGACGTGTTTTAACAGAGGGAGAAAATGTGATAACAACATCCTAACGTCTACTGAAAAAGGCATAAACGTCTTGCAAAAGTCGTGTATTAAGAAAAAGTTAAGTTTTGTTATAAACAAAGCGTACTAGACTATTTTCGTAATATTGTTCCTACTATATGACAGTGAATACTGGACAACCTTTTCATAGCCGAAGAGGAATGTTAAGAAAACATAAATCTGCTCTACAGTTGGATGCTGGGAATGCTATTGTGATTAACGAGGAAGATTTGAAGAAAATGCAAACGAGAAAAACGATTCTTCTTAGAATCATAAAAAGAGTTTACCGTTCTAGGGCACATAATGAGTAAAAGGGTTGGAGAATTTCACTCTCACTGTACATATTGAAAGCAAGAGGGCAGGAAAATGAAGCAAATCAACTACGTAAGGAGGAGAGGTAGTTGTGGAGAACAATAATCTTTTATATTCTGAAGGGAAACGACACATATAAGAAAAACGATCAACGGTATATTCTTTTTATTCAGAATGTAAAACATTTTTACAAATATAAATTGCTGTCAGTAGTTTGGAGAAGATATTTAAAAACGAAACTGACTTTTAAAACAGAATGCGAAAAAATTGACAGCATAAAAAGTCCATAAAAAAAAAATAGCAGAAACTCGTTAAACAAAGAAGAATGACGTAAAATATTTCGTCTCAAAGCAAATTTACACTGAAAGAATTATTTTGTATTATCAAACTGTTTTTTTCCTTATTGTAAATGCACATATTTATTCATGTATTCAAAGAGAAGATTTGCTGCATTGCCGATGTGCTTGAAGGGACACTGTAAACTTATGAAAATAAGCTCGAACCGCGGGGGACGCCAGTATTTACCGCCCGGGAGATTTCATAGACAAATGGCAAAATGGGGAAAAGAGACAGAGAAAAATGTGGAACGTAGAAAGAAATAAAAATATAACGAAAGGCGGAGGAGGAATATATATATATATATATATATATATATATATATATATAAAAGAAAGGTAGAAAGATAAAGAGAGAAAGAACAAAAGAAAGAGAGAAAGAAAGAAAAAAGCGAGGATGAAAGACAGACAGAACGAGAGAGAGAACGAAATAAAGACGCAACGAAACCAAAAAAGATGGAAAGAAAGAAAGACTGAGAACGAAAGGAAGACAATCAGAAAGAATGGAAGAAAGAGAGAAAGAAAAGAAAAGAGAGAAAGATTGGCAGAGCGAAAGAAGGAAAGAGAGAAAGATTGATAGAACGAAAGAAAGAAAGAAGGACCAACGAAAGAAAGACAGAGGTAAGGAATGAAAGAAAGACGAACAGACGGAACGAACGAAAGAAAGACAAATAGACGGAACGAACAAACGGAAGAACGAAAGAACGAAAGACAGACGGAACAAACGAACGAACGAACGAAAGAAAGACAAGCGGACGGAACGAACGAAAGAAAGACAAATAGACGGAACGAACGAAAGAAAGAGAATAGACGGAACGAACGACAGTATACAGTCAGAAATGCAGCTATAAAATCGAGAAAAATGAAAAAAGAGACGCATTGAAAAATGCAAAGGTCAAGTCTGAGACATAAGTAGAAACTGTTATCGAGAAATCAAGAGATAATGAAAGAAAGATCTTAAACCAAGAACGTAGTAATGAAATAAAATGGGAGCAAAAATTTTTCGAAAGAATCTTGTTTGCTCATCTTATTATTGAAGAGATAAAATCAATTAAGATCGTATTTCAACAGTAAAAAAGTTCCCCAACCACATATTGCAATCTTGCCGAACTTACCGAAAACGAACATCTGTTAATATTTCAATCACTCTTTTATCTCTTTGTAATCGTCAAAGGAAAAATATCAGAAAATTAAAAAAAACAATATGGTCGACAAAGTGATATTAACTAAGTTCCGTTTATTTAGAAGAAAAATAAAAACGTATGAGGCATTAGTGAGGATCGATCTTACTATTGAATGATTACTGTCTAAAGAAAAAGTCGCCAAACATAACCGATGCTTTGGTATACGCAAGAAAAATATCGCCAAAATGATGGGGCCGGATATATGTATGGTCACACACACAGAGGATTTGACACGTTCAGCTTCGGCAGCGGTGTAAAAATTCCTTAAGCCTCTTTGATACTTTACCTATTAGGGAAACCTCAAACACCATGTCATGACCCCAATCCATCCCTAAAGGAGAGATACTGCCGGGGAGGATAGTTTGCGGTGCTTCAAGTCTAAACTGACATATTTTCTTGCCGACAGAAAGTTGCAGACTATCATTACCCACGTACTGAAAAGACAGGCGCACTTACTTTTATACGCAATGCATTCAAATTCATGGACAGTTCTCGCTCCTTCAGATTTCCTGTCCTTTCATGCTCTGAATAAATGTTTTTTTTTTGTTTTGTTTTTTTACTATCCAATCACAAATTCTTCAAGTCACACGTAGTCTCCTTTTTTATATATATTCTGTAAGTTTTACATTTTCCATTTATTCTTTCTTTAATATATGTTTCAAGAATTTTCCAATGTGTATTTTGCGTAGGTTTCCTTGGTATTCTCATTTTCCCCTAAAACATCCACGTTACTTAAATATTCGCTCTACAGTACATTCAGTATTCTTTTTTTTATTAAAGATTTCACGCCAGCCAAGTTGATAAAAGCCACTAAAAAGCAAGACAAGTGACAATGCGGACATTATGAGTACATAGTCTCAGGAGACAGCAGATGACGAACGACGTTGTATTTAAAATTTTTAAGGTTCGTGGCTGATAAGAAAACAAGAAACCGGAAGAAAATTCCAGCAGAACCACGTCTTTTTTTTATCTGGCGTGATTTCTAAACATTCACTGGCTGATATGGAATCAGATGTTACATATAATTTCTACATTCTTTTTCTTATTTCTAAAGAAGCCTTCCTATCTTTTAATACTTCGCTTATATTCTCGAATCTGTTTTTGCTATCGAAAAGCGACTTCGAATTTATTCTATATAGATGTTCAAATAATTCAAGGCTCAAGAGCCACTTGAGAGATTTACTGCTAAAATATAATGAAAAGGACATGTCATATTTTCTGTCGTATTTTAATAAAATGAAGGGCTTGATTTAATTACCATGTTTATTTTGACGCCCCCACTAAGTTATTTTTCCCTTAGAATGCCTTACCTTCTTAAACTGAATAGTTAGGCCTTTCTTCTTGCTTTCTTAAACTATAGTATCTAGCAGTTTTAAGTTTCCCGAAATAATAAATAATTGAAATATCTCCATGTATGGATCAGTTATATATTTAGTATAGAAGATAATGAAATTAAAAATTGTCTTTGTTTAAAATAGTCAAGAATTAGGAAGGCGAGAGAGAGAGAGATAATATCGAAGAAAGGGGCGATTTGTTAGGGAAAACAAAGAAGACGTTTATTAAATACTCATACACATAATAGACAAAAACTTGAGTATATCCATTCTAATCGCACTCTAATATGGCTACTGGCCCTATTTATAAGAAGGAATAGTCCATTGTCACAGTTGCAGGAGTGGACAGGAAGTATGCTGTGTCCTACTGCATAACAGTCACATACAAATCTGTGTTTTTAAATGGGTTCATCATATTAATAAATTCATATGGGTGTCATGTATGGCTTCAAACACATTCAACAATACCTCAACTATAAACTGTTAACAACCGCAAATCAATGATTGAAAATGATTTCGGTTGAATGAGGTCTTAGTGGGGATCATACTTCCTCGAATCCTGTGGGTTGGCGCTACAGAATCACAATAAAAAAATGAAGCAAATAACTTCACTGGAGGACATATTAGAACTAAAATGGACAAAATATAAATCGAAGAGAAGAAAATGACAGAATGCAAATGTTGATGTTCCACACTATTTCAAACAAAAGGCTAGGAAGGAAGCCGCTAATACATACGGGAAAGGGCTATCAGAATTAAGGAACTTGATAAAACTATTTTCTTCAAATTTTAACCGTCAATCGCACAATCTGCACGGACAATGAATTCCGAATGTTTCATTATTTACATTATTTGGACTATCGTCCTCATCTTTTTCGCCATATCTATCACAACGTTTCGGCCGTTGTACGCTCCGGCCTTCTTCAGGTGGTTGGAATGTCGAACCGAACCCTTTATTTCGCTCACTGGGGTAGACTGTTCTAGTTCCACGTGCCATGTTTGATGGATGTCAGTTATCAGTTATCTCCTGTTACTTTCCCACTGAAAGTCCTCCACTGCCTTAACTGGGTATTGAACTCAAACTCTTTTGGGTCCTGTCACTGGATCTAACTAACGCCTTTATCCACTGTGCCATGTGTCCTTGTGTTCGACATTCCATCCACCTGAAGAAGGCCGGAGCGTACAACGGCCGAAACGTTGTGATAGTTATGGCGAAAAAGATGAGGACAATAGTCCGAATAATGTAGTGTACATAATACCTCATCTCAGAAATATGGACAGACTCCGAATGTTTCCTTATAACGAAACTGCTAATATTACGATTATCAAACTGACTCTCCCTGTCAGCAGATTGCCATACTCATGTCTCTAACTGTTATGCTTGTGACCGCCGATAATATATCCCAGTAGATTGTTGTAACCTATGGAATATTACTGAATAGTGTAATCACACGAAGGTTGGTAATGAACGATAATACTTAGGACAAGAACAACATATATAAGATTCGCCAGCGGCGCGTAGAAGTAGTAGTCCACTGTTTCTGAGACTAAGTATTTGTCCTCTTTGCGTCTTCTATTAAACTTCGTGCTTACGACCGCATCACGTTGAAACACCGTTTCTGGTACGATCACCGAAGTTAAGGATCACCGAACCTGGTCAGCACTTAGATAGGTGACCGCTAGGGAATACCGGGTGCTGTAAGCTTAGATGTGCGGGTGGTCTAATGGATAATGGCTCGAATTGTTCATCGGAGAGCAGAGTTCTAATTCTAGTTGGGTTCGTTCTATTTACATACGCACAAATATTGTGTTGATGCATAATTATCAGTGATTTTTGGAACAATCTTTATTTTGAAACAGTTACAACAATTTAACAAAAACATTTTTCAATGGGTATGATTATTGACACGCATTTTTATAAACTAAAAATAATGTTTTTATTAAAATGTAAAGAAAACAGCAATCTTTATTAACAAATAATTCGCCTACAAAAACGCGTGAAAATTATGCACTAACCCAATACAAATTCTTTCCCCACATCAATGAGATAATTATTAATCCTTGTATCACCAAATCTTTATTATCGCCAAAGACTTGCAATCTAAAAATATTTTCTGTCTTTAAATAACCAGCAAAGGGTTGATAAGCTGTAGAAAAAAGAATCATAAAACTTCGTTGTTAGGATATTAGAAAGAGAAGACGTGAAGTTTTCCCATTAAGTGTTAAGTCGAACATTTTCGATTTAATAATGAAAGAAAATGGCGAGATAAGGTTGCTAAGATATACAGTAAGAGTTAATCTGTTTTCGGTAAAAGATTCCGCTTACATCCATATCGTAAACAAGAGATAATAAAGGATCCTAGATTTTGGCTGAGAAGATTGCCATGTGGAATTTTCTACAGATCTATTAGTTTCAAACTCACGCCTGTTGAATCTAGGCAGATTCCTCGCTTGCTGAGTAGTTCTAAAATATTCGAAAATATCAAAGGATTCCATGAACAATTCGATTATCAATATCAAAACTGTTCTTTTACAATTTTTTATAATTTTTACCCGTAATGGTGGTTTATCAATTTACAAAACAATTTTTTTTTTTGTTTTTTTTTCTGTCTGAAAATAAATATTATACGTTTATCAAACTGGATATTTCTTTACAAATTTTGGAAATTGCCTTCAAATATTTACTCGGAATTGTAGATAAATTGTATCATTTGAAAGGACACGATGAATAGATGAAATAATTATAGATGAAGAAAAGAGGATTAAGGGAAACATCGAAATGGTAATAAAAATGGGGCGATGCGTAACTTAAGAAATTTTAAAAGAAGTGTAGACAAAGATAAGAAAAAACAAAGCCTATCCGTGAAAAAGACAAAACAATTCAAAACTAAGAAGGAAGAATTTAAAGTGTAAAAAATTGTGGCAAAAGTATGAAAAAGACAGGAAGATAATTAAAAAAAGGAAGAAAATTCAAGACAAGGTGAAGTTTAGCAATAAAGAATTCTTCTTAAGACTTTTATGCTGCATTTTTAGTCGTCTTTGAGAAAAAAAAAAAATCTACTAACTTCATTTTGACATCTTCAATTCACAGTTCACAGGTCCATCAAAACAAAGATCGACAAACAAAGATATAAATATGCGTTTCTCAACCGGTGTGTCTAGGTGCACTCATGCGCTCTGAAATGTAGCCAGGTGCGCCCACAAGTTTAGAAAAGTGTAATTTATTAATTATTTTGACATGTAAAAAAAATCATTACTATTATAAAAAAAACCCAAAAAAACTAGAGACTCTAAACACATGGCTTCCATATCTTAATCAAGTCTTTGTAATTTGATATTTTAAGCTGGGTGCTAAATTCCTTAATCTTTTAGAAGGAGTAGATAATCCTTTGCCTTTTGCTTTCCTCGACGGATTTAAATCGGTCATTATCAGTCTCTCCAAAAAAGAAACATAACAGATTCTTCATAAATCCATGTCAATGAAAACTCTACCGCTTCAATATACGACGTAATGTCTTAAAAATTAATGCTTATTTCAGGAGAATTTTTATCATTTTCAAATTTAATAAAAAGTTTTTCCTTATTAAAATTTAAAGTGCGCCTCCAGAAATTTAGATTATCTACAAGTGCGCCCTGAATTTAAAATGGTTTAGAAACACTCATATAAATAGACAAATTCGATCAATAAATTAGACGTGAAAAATCCCAGATAGTTAAATTTATGTACCAGTTTGAATTTTAACCTCTCCCATAGGCAGGGCGTTCTGAGGTTGTGTTATGGTTAGTAAACTTGTCTCAATAGATCAGTTACGACTGAATTTTGAATTCCATCCTCACTAGGTGCCATATACTTTCGGCCTTGTGCCACATCTAAGTTACGCGTAGAAAAATCACAATGTCCAATACCTAGCTCACAAATTATTTAAAATAAAATATAAGAAAATATAAACATGAAGAAATATAAAAAGACAAATCAGATCATAAAGGTAGATTTGAAAAAGACAATTTAAATCTAAGGAAGATTTTTTTTTTTTTAATTTTAGTAAAAAAAAAAATAATAAATGTTTCAAACGTGGTGAGTTTAAAACTAAGATCGAGGAATTGTAAAAGTGAAAAATGTGCGAAAAAGTCGAAAATTTAAAACTCAGAAGGAATTCAGTATCTGTCTATATTTCTGAGATAAGGTATTATGTACACTATTTACATCATTCGGACTATTGTCCTCATCTTTGTTGGCATATTTATCACAACGTTTCGGCCGGGTACGCTCCGGCCTTCTTCAGTTGGTTAGAATATCGAACTGAACACTTTATTCCTCTCACTGAGGTAGGCTGTTCTTTATCCACTGTGCCATGTGTTCTTTGAAAAATCACCATATCCAATACCTTTTAGGTCTACGGATAACCGTTACCATTCATGCATACTTGATAAAATGGACCCCTTCCTCTTACCGCTCATACAATGTCCCTCAATAACCATCTGTCATGAGTCATTCACAGGTTGAACTTTAGTAATACGAAAAAAATGCGACTTTGGGATTTGTGTGTCACATCTTCAGTTGTCTCTTAGCAGAAGAGATAGTCAAATTTCTGTCAGATTGGATTATGACATATCCAATACTCTCTTGGTACAGTTAATAATTAGTCCTTTCTTCTTGCTTTCCATTACTACCAGGTCTAACTGTATTTAGATTATTTATAAGCGGACTTATCCTTGTTATAATTTTTGCAATATTTCGACTGTTGTGGCATCCAAATATCAGACGGTGCATCTCGATCCAGGAAAACCTCTGGTAACTTCGAACTGAATGGGGGTAAATATTTCTCCTTCCGTTGACCATGTTTAGGCATATCTCGTCTAGCTGAGTACGTTTTACATAATGCTCTCCCCATTAACATATAGTCCAAGTATACGTGACCGTGCAAGGAATTGAACCCACACCTAATATGAAATTGAATGAACAAACCAACCCTTCAAACCATTAGCCTGTTTTCCAATAAATAATAACTTCTCCTCCCAGAAATTCAGACCGAAATTACCTGTCTAACAGTTCTTGTCTATTTTTAGATTATGCCACAGGTTTCTTTTTTTTTCTTTTTTTTAAAAACAAACAAACAAAAAAACAATGTTCCAGTAGATCCCTTCTGCCCTCTTTGATATATCAAGAAACTCTAACTAAAAAAATCATTAATATATTAGATTAACCAGAAATTCCTGACTTACTTACGAAGCGAAAAGAAAATACCATATCTTTATCTCTCTCTGGTGGAATTTCCAAGGAGTATTGCATTTCGACCTTGCTTCACACGGTCGCGTCATCAACGATAATCAGCAGCTAGACAGCGTGTACGACCAACTAAAGAAGGGGTATCCTGCTTTGTTCTGTCGAGACCAGGTTGACTAAGGAGAAGTTCAAAGAGATGGACGGTGTTTAGACTCTTCCACATCCACCATTCAAATCCTGGGCCTGCTCCCAGTTATTATGGCCTATACCGCTCGATGACACACTTCCTCCACGACCAAGCGATTCATCCTTTTTGAAGGAAGCTTGTTTACAGTTTTGGCGGACTGGTATCTAGGACATATTCTGATGCTGGCTGATCCCTGGCAGATGAACGTCAAATGGTCTTTATATTGAAGAACATATGTTAGTGTTGCTTCATAAAATTGTTGTCTTTCTGCTTCTTAAATCAGTCAGTACTTTTTAATCAACTCAATAAATAATTGGAATTAAATCAGTTCTTGGTTTATTTTGTTTGGTTGAAATGAACCAGTCCCTTTGAAAATGATAATGGTCCTTTGTCTATATTGGGTACCAAGAAATTAGTTCAATATCTCATTCCTAGCTTTACTTTAGCTTACCGTTGAATTAATGCAATAAGGCATCATCAGATGTTCAAGTATACAATACAATAAGTGTTGACTTTTTTCTGCTTTATTATTACTTTGAGGTAGACCCATAATGATTTAAAATAATGAAAGAAAAACGAAGGAATTTTATAAAACGTATAGGGAGGTAATAAATGTGCTTAATGGACTTTAAAAATATGTTTACCTCACAATATGGGAACTATAATATATTAAATAAATAATTTGAAAAAAATAAAGACTTTATAGATAATAAAAAGGAACTAAAATTTGTTTTTTTTTTAAATAAAAAAGGTGAGTAAAAATGTATACGGGTGATGAAGCAAAAAGTATTCAGTACATTCGTAAACAAGTTAAGTTGTTTTTTGTTTTTTAATTTAAAAAGCAATTTAAGACACAAAGTTTAATCTAAATACTTGAGCGCACATATGCTGACTTGGTTCTTGACTCATCGACGACACTTTTTCTTAATAAACTTATCTAATCCCTCGGTTCTTTCTAAATGCTTATAAAGAGTTTTTTTTTTTAAACGTTTACTTGCTTCGGCTTTATATCTTTAACTATTTTATTTTTCAGACAAAGTGTTTTTTACTTACTTCTTTTTTTTTACTGTTATTTTATCTTTCATTTTTAAAAAAGCATCTTTGACTTCGAAGTTAGATTAAATTAAGAACAGTGTCTTGAGCGCTAAAAGGAAGCACGTCGGCAATCAATATCATGGCTTAAAATACCAGAAGAAAAACGATTTTAAACTAAGCTGAAGTAGCCATATAGGTTACGGAAACAAGAAAGAATCTAGACAGTTTTATAGACCTCTCTACACGCTCAATAACAGATACGGTGTCTGTTAATCTAGTCTTATATATCTGTGAAATTATTTTATGACCATGCTTCTTATACTTTAGTAGAAAATGTTATAAAACACAAATTACACCATTTCGCTTATACTCATGTAAAGAAATATTTTCCCCTAACAACGGTTTTGCTCTCAAGAAAACGAATTTAAGTATATACAGTGTGACCCGGATATAAGAGAGATTTTTCTCTGGTCCCAAATTAGAGCTTGTGTTAATGTATATAAATTAGACCAAACCCCGATATAAGATAGTTCTTTTCTGTTCCTGACAACTCTCTTATATCCTGGTTACACTGTATTTAAAATATATGCGTAGCAGCAAAATTGTCCAAATTGTGTAACAGCATAGTTAGCTATTCCACAAATATCTAAAAACAAAAACAAACAAAAAAAAAACACTAAAATGATTGTTTTTTCTGTGTTTTTAGATAAAACAGTTAGCCAAATTGATACCATGTGTCGTTAGAATCACTGAAAATACCTTTTGACTTATTCAGCTAAAAAGAGAGAACGTTAAAATTGTATTCTGTCAGACTCAATGTCTTTCGGACTGAGCAATGGCGAGATTAAAAACATTATCTAAGCCTTCAATTGTGCTGGCTTCTATCTTCCATCTTTAAAATCCATTCAAGAACCATCAATGGAACGATGAATAAGTTTGAAAAATATGGAGCAGTAGAGAGGGAGACTGGATTAGAAGGTCACAAAAGGAAGAGGGATCATCACTTCAAATTAGAACTAAAGAGATCAATTCGAAAACATCCAATTCAATTCATAAGTGTTTGACATGTGATAGGGGAATTTCAGTTATGACAGTCCAAAGAGCAGTGAAAAAAACTTGAAAATGAAATCTTATGTGAAACCTGTGAGTCACCTTGTTACTCCAGGAAAGAAAGTTAGGTTAGAGAGGGCGAAGATCATCATGAGTAAGTTGGAAAATTATCTTGTATATATATATATATATATATATATATATATATATATATATATATGAACTTTATTTCAATAATTCATGAGCTTCAGATGCTTTTTAATTGATGAGGATCATGTCATTTTCATTTATGATCGATTTCATCAGGATACTTCTGTTAAGCTTAGACAGCAATTATACATACTTATTGCTCAGAGTTCAATAGTTTTATAAAAACCTCGGAGAATTCCAATAAGGTATCTTTAATCATTTCCAAGAAACGACGGTTCACATCTTAATCTCACCAATGAACAATTTTGCTGTTGCAACCAGTCTATCATGAAGAATATGTAATAAAATGAATACGTAAAAAAACTTGTTGTCGTCGTAATAGTTACATGTGTAGATTTTAAATGTTGTGTCTCTTACGTACAGGGAAATTCTGAATTCTACATAGTTTTTATTTCTTTTATATATGTAAACTGATTCTTGGATAAGAGGATAGAGTTGATTCCTGTTGCATTCTGTGTCGTTTTGAATATCGAGCTGTTCCTTACTCTAGACTCCCAAAATCCCATTTTTTTTACTATCATCAACATCAGTCCTATGGTCCGGATGTGGTCGTGGAGTCATTCTGCAGCTAAAGACATGACCAGATTCCTCGATATATTAGGTTGGTGCAAAAATAATGACGTAATAATGTCGTTTTTTGACGTATTTTTTAACGTCAAAAAACGACATTATTACGTCATTATTTTTGCACCAAAACTAATAAATAAGCCGCATGTATCAATGTTTGATTATCCGGGAAGAATTGTCTAGTTCACTCAGTGAAATTGTCAGCAGATTTTCTTTTATCTGTCTTCTAAGCCAATATTTTCTAGGATGGCAGTGGAAAGATTGTTGATATTTATGACGTATCGACGTCATTTCACATTACTGTTCTTGAAGGTACTTATAACATCTTCCAACGAGTATCTTTTTTTAGATGTTGGTACTTGCACTTCGGTATTTGTGATGAGGGCAACGTAGGAGATGTCTTGGATGACTCTGTAGCATCTCATTTGTAATGCTTGGATTCTTTGCTGTAGTTCTGCTTCCTATGTCCACAATTTGCAGGCTTGCAGAAAGATTGGGAAGCCAATCCATACAAAATTCTCAATTGTGTTTTTTTTAAACACACACAAAGAAGCAACCATTGGTTCGTACCGTACCTGTGCTGAGCTGATTGTAGATGCAAATTTTGGCAAAGAGGGTGTAATCTGGTAGGATCAGAAGTGGAACAACGTTAGTCAGATGGAAAGGTTCGGTCTCGGTGACAAATGACTTTGTACTAGAATAAACACCGATGGCTTCCAATCAGTTTAGTCTACTTAATTTCATTCAAAAGGATTGTATCAATCTACGGTATAGATTTTAAGCGCTTCTTAAATTTGCCACCCGCTGCGATCGTCTCCTCAATAGTAACAAAATGTCACCTCCTTGGCAAGTCAACCATGATGAGGTTCGAACTCTGCTCCCATGGTCCGAACACCAACGTTCTAACAGATGGGCCATGGTGTCAAGTAAATAAGAAAATAATGCGATAATGTTTTCTATTCATATTGTTCGAACTGTTGTCCTCAACTTTATTGTCATATTCACGACTTTTCGGCCGTGGAACGCTCCGGCCTTCTTTAGGTGACTAGAATTTCAAACTCAACCTTATATTTTGTCCACAGGGGGAGACCTTTTCTAGTTCCATTATGGCATGCCTCTTCTGGATGTCTCAGTTACCTCTTTTTAACTCAATTTAACTCAACTCTAACTTTCTGTTCACCACTGCCTGGATTCTTCCGGATGGTTTGGTAGAGGAGGAGAAGGTTTTTTTTTTTCTTGTCGGTGTAGATGCTGCGGTTGAATTATCTGATCGTTCCAGAGACCTTGTCTCGCCCATTGCAGCCGCACTTTGCTTAACATCTAAGAATTTAGGTTACACTGAGTGTGGTTGTAGTTAGGCCGATCTTTGTTTAAGTATGGATTTTATAAAATTTGGACATATAATAAATTGTGTTTGACATGTGTTTATTGATAGGTAACTATTTATTAGGATGCCTTCTAAGTATTTTCTACTTAATAAATGTTTTATTTTTAATATAGTGATCTGTAAATTTTTCAGTATTTATTAATTCCCCATTTTGAAATTTTATGAGCAGATACAAAAATTCAAATATCAAGGCCATTGGTTCCCAAACAGTACAATGCGCCTTATACCCGTGGCAGAAGAGGATAGCAGGTTAGGCGGAATGATTGAAAGACAATCAAAGATTTAAAACATTTTCAAAAATTTCATATGCCAAAAACAAATAGGATTTTAAAATATAAAATATTATTAAGTATTACTTGTAATTGCTTGCATGAGTCTCAGTATAAAGAGGTATAAATAATTATTGATCGATTTTATCTGAGGCATCTTTGCATTGTATCATGTATTAAAAATATAGTAACTAAGGTTCGCAAATTGGAGAAGTTAGTTATCAATGATAATGTTCTGACTTCGAATCGCGGTTATCTCCCTTTAAGCCTCTCCCTGTTTTTTTAATTTTATTTTTAAATGTATATTTTAACACGTAACATATGGTGAGGCGCGAGCAAATTTTAATTTCGAGAATGCGAACCCGACAAAAAAAAAAAAATGAATAAACGTTGGGAATCTCAGATATAGGCAGTGTAATAGCAAATTACGGTAAGTGGCGCACCAATATCCGTAGGCGAACAGATATAGTGAAAGATGCTTTATCCCATAGACAGTCATGTATTAAGAAATCGATGAAAAACAAAAAATTATCCGTATTGTTACGTAATGTCTCATCCTCCGCCCAACAAGGATTTTTAAATCATTGTATGTGAAATGATAAAAGAATTTAAATAACCTAGATGAATGATTTTACCTGTTGAGAATATGAAGGGAACATAATATTTACATTATTCGGACTGTTGTCCTCATCTTTGTCGTCATATTTATTTCAACGTTTCGGCCGCTTTGTACGCTCCGGCCTTCTTCATGTGGTTGAAATGTCGAACTGAACCCTTTATTTCGCTCACTGGGGTAGACTGTCCTAGTTCCACGTACCGTGTTTTTTAATGGATGCCAGTTATCAGTTATCTTCTGTTAATTTCCCCCTGAAAGTTCTCCTTTGCCTTAACCGGGTATTGAACTCACACTCTTTGGATCCTGTCACTGGATGTAACCAACGCCTTTATCCACTGTGCCATGTGTCCTTGAGCGAAATAAAGCGTTCGGTTCGACATTCCAACCACCTGAAGAAGGCCGGAGAGTACAACGGTCGAAACGTTGATATAAGTATGGCGAAAAAGATGGGGAACATTTTTCCGAATAATGTAAATAGTATTCATAATACCTCAACTCAGAGATATAGACAGAATCATCATATTTACAAGGATATAAGGGAATGCAAAAAAAATGTTGTTAAAATTTAAACGTACCCTTTGAAATGGATTAGAAAATTTAGTTTTCAAACAATTAGGCGTTAGAAGAAGTCAGAAAAAATAATAGGCTACGATGATCACCTCAGTCAACTGTGCATAGAAATAAATACCATATAAGAACAATAAATAATGAATATTAAAAAGGCGATGGGGAGTGACAAGCTTTACAGCAGCTTCAGCGATAGTAAGAAAAGAGAAGAAGCTATGAAAGGAGTCAAACGAGTCAGTGGTACCAGAAAACAGTCCAGGTTATTCTAACAAACGAAGTTTTCGAAGCAGTTCCATTGAATCGTTGTGCCTTTACCTTATCAAATACTTTTACTTACTTGAGAAAAAACTGTATTGTTACTGCTTGTCCAGAAAGCATCATGAGAATAAAGATGGCATTTCTTGTTCCAGTGTTTTAAACGGTTTCGCATTATGATTACTCCACTTTAAATATGACTAACATTCCAGTTTATTTGCATTTATCGAACTAGTGTAATAAAAGTATTCATACTTCAATGCAGACTTTATATAGTACAAGGGGAAATTTTCATACGGGAACCCATTCATATTCCCTTGTTACAAGTTACAATTATTAACCACTTCCAACGGCATATTGTCGCACAGTTCAGTGTAACCATACCCAGGGAATCTATCCGATTAACGTAGACTAAGAGACCAATCCCATTGAACCAAGCTACGGTCTATTTTATTATTTATACCAAGAATACGTATGGGAATGAAACTTTGTTATTCTTCTGATATCTGAATACTCTTTAACTTTTACAATCAAATTTATTTTCGTTTATGTTGTCAGTGACAATTTCATATTATGACTTGAGACCGCCATGGAACAAATTGAACAAAAATATCAATGTTGTATATTGTCTTCAGAGAAAGCCTTATCTGACAAAATGCATAAATGTCAAGTTCATTCGATTCCGAAACATTACCCAATTTCGATAAAGATTAAAGAAATTAAAGGATCATTGAATTTCATCTCACAAAACGTCTGATTAACAATAAAAAAAATTTCTTCCCGTGTTTTATTTGTATCTTCAGCTTATACACTTTCCGATCTATGTATCGCAGTTTATTCCTATCTATGAGGGGATATTCCTATCTATCTATGAGAGGCTATTCCTATCTATCTACAATTGTATAAATATCAAGTTCATTCGAATTCGAAACATTACTGTTGAAACTTGACTAATGCATGGAATAATAATGCAACACAAAATGTACTTAGAACAAAATGTATTGAAACAAGGAAGTGTACACAATATTTACATATAGTCTTTTGTATATTCCCGGGAAGACCGTTCCTGGAGAATGTGTTGACTGAGTCGCAGTCGGGCAGAGTCTCTGGTTGAATCTCATGATTCCTGTATTTATCAATCCACCCACGAGGATCGAATGTGGCACAAGGCCGTTTTAATATGGGTATTACCGAGCGCGTAGGCTCGGCCAAAAATATGGTCTTTCTGAACCCGCCTAGACGGGTTGAGGCCCTGTAAACCTCCCCGGACGAAACCTTGCCCTTCGGCAAAGCCTCGTCCCGGTTCCCCTCTACTAATGCAGAGAGTTCGACAGTCGCCGAGAGTCTGTCTCTGGGTCTCTGAATCTCTTGATTCCTGTATTTATCAATCCACCCACGAGGATCGAATGTGGCACAAGGCCGTTTTAATGTGGGTATCACCGACCGCGTAGGCTCGGCCAAAAATATGGTCTTTCTGAACCCGCCTAGACGGGTTCAGGCCCTGTCAACCTCCCCGGACGAAACCTTGCCCTTTGGCAAAGCCTCGTCCCGGTTCCCCTCTGCTAATGCAGAGAGTTCGACAGTCGCCGAGAGTCTGTCTCTCGGTCTCAGAATCTCTTGATTCCTCCCCTCTCTTCCCGTACCAACCATATTTATATGGTCGGTACTACACTATGCAAATTAGGTGGATCCTACCACAACAATTACCCAATTTTGGTAAAAAATAAACAAATTAAAGAAACTTTGAATTTCATCTCACAAATTTTCTGAGTAACAATGAAAAAATTCTTCCCGTGTTTTCTTTGTATCTTCAACTTATACAGTATATAACTTTATATGCTAAACAATGTTTCGATTTCTCTGTAAGCCTGATAAGTATATTCTTAATGATAGCTCCAGAATTTATATTTTATGAGAATCACATGCGATATATATTCATCTTAATGTTACGTTTTTATTTGTCTAAACAAGTGGTGGGCAAACTACGGGCCGCGGGCCACATGCGGCCCGCCAAATGTTAGTAAATTTGAAAAAGAAAGTGACCAAGCAACACCAAATAATTGTTACAAGGAATTTGACGCCTAATTTCAACAAACTGGTAAATAACTGCAATCAAATATATTATTCTCATTGAGTCATTGAGATCCTTATATTGCTCAGTTGCTTTGCTTTTTTGTGTTTCATGTGAAGTTACTACTTCAAAATGTCAATGTTTTTTTCTCTTTAAACTGAATTGCTTTATCAAACAAATCTGTTTCATGTTAATTTTTCTTCTTTAAATTTAGTTACTTTATATGCGTTTTTTATTTGAAGTTTCTACTTTAAAATATTAGTAAGAATTGTTTTGTTTTTTTTTTCTTTACGCAGAGTTAATTTGACTTCCAAATAAATGTTTTCTACTTTATAATATTAATTAATAAAAATAAATTTTAAAACAAGGTTATTTTGTCTTTCAAATGTGTTTCATATGAAACTTCAACGTAAAAATACTTATTAATATTCTTTTCTTTAAAGTACTTTAAACTGAATTACTTTGTCTTTCAAATACAAACATTTCATGTAAATCTTCTACAGTACTTTAAATATTAATTAATAAAAATTAATTGCATTTTTTTTTGTAAAAGCCTTTTTTGTCAATTTTTATTAATTATTTTGGGTTAATATACAATGCGGCACAACAAAATTCTGAATTTTAGAATGCGGACTTTGAACTGAAAAGTTTGCTCATCACTGGTCTAAACATTTGTCCTGTTTGATCGTTAAGTTAGAGAATGGTTTGGTGGATTTACCATGTACTTAAGATAAACATTAAAAAAAAAAAAGAGTGAATGCATAGTTTTCGGCAGAAGAAGTGAATCTACGTTAAAGTTACTTAACATTTATGTCGAAACAATAATTAGGCACGTAATGGTTAGAAATCAAGTATTCCAACCACGAGACTCCGATTCGAATCCCAAAATGGTGAATTTTTCAGAGTAGTGGATTATTGATAATAACCACAAAGACATTTCTATGGTACCATCCCGCAGGCAAGTGTGTGAAAACCGCACCACGTTTTGACCCAAGATTAATGACAAGATGAAACTATTAGGAATACTTGCTAGCAGAAAAAGCCATGTCACCGTGTTCGAGTGTTTTAAAGTATCGGTCTTGCTCAACTAATGATCCCAACATATTATGCTTTATTCTCTCCCCAGAAAGTTTTACTCACCATGTTTCTAGTCTAAACCGGCGGTTGGTTCTGTGCATGTCAAAGAAACACTCTTGTACCTAGGACTGATATTAGATATCCACCCCAGTAGCCGGCTTTATGAGTCTTTTGTTTTTGACGGATTATTAACTTTTTGCATGTTATTTAAAGGAAAACAAATGTTTTTTTTTGTTTTTTTTATATTGTAAGAATTTTTGGGATATTATAATGAGTCCCCGATACAAGCCCAATTAATTAACCCATAGCAGGGGAGAAGTAGCAGCCTAACAGAAGGGCAAAGTCAGAAACGAAGAGACTGTCATTGCTTTACATACATCAAAAACAAGCAGGTATGTTATTTAAATGGGAAATGTAGTAATAAACGACAGAAAATGTGAAAAACAAACAAACAAAAAAAAACGATAAGTCGCGAATGAATAACTGAAGAATTTTTCCAGGAAGTAAGAAGAATTTTTTCGAGATAGGAAAATGTCCATAAAAAATTTAAAAAATTCAGTCTGATGAAATCATATATCTGAAACATGGAAGACAATTTTGCGCAATTTTCTTTCAATGGAGGAGAGACTTGAAACATCATCATTTTATAGTGACGAATGCTAAGAATACCATGTACAAGACATGTGGATAACGAGGAAGTTTTAAGAAAAATAGGAACCGTGACAAAATATATGTTAGCAAATCAGAGAAAAAACAGTTGTCGGGCACACAAAAAAAGAAGATATAGATAAGAACTCTTACAGAATGTACTAGTGAAAAAGTATGGGGTGAAGCAAGTAACCTATTTAACGAATATGAAAGCAAGAATAGGTGAAAAATGAAGAAAAAAATGGATGCAGATAGGCAGGGGTTCTTGAAGTAACAAGAAACAGGAAACTGAAGTGCATCGTTATTTCTCCCTTCCTGAAAAGACACAGCAGAAAAGAATAAAAAGCAGAAGAAACAGTTTGTCGTAACCTATATTTTCCTCTACTTTTAAGGACTCTTCTGACGTATGCATCATGAGACGTACGCATCTAGTAAGCAATACATTATAATATATAATATTAGATTCACCCTCTAAGAAAATTTTCGTAATTGGCACCTCGTAGCTGTATATAATCTTTCGTGTGTGTGTGTTTTAACAAATAACTTGGAATCACTGACAAAAGATCACCGTCGACATTCCTACGTCTTTCCAAAAGTGTAATTTTCCGACGTTACAAATTTTATTTCGCTTTTATCTCTAAAGGTATTTGCTGCATGTGACGTTTGAATAGAAAAAAAAATAATCAAAAACCGAAACAACAAGTAAAACTATGGAGCATACTGATTCAATTAGGTTTATAAACGAGTTAAAATGGCGCCCAACATTCTCTGCTTCACCAACCAACAATGCTAACTCTGCTGTCTCCTTGGATCGTAAATGTGACAGGGGTTCCAGTAACTGTCAATAGGCGATTATTTTCCCTCGGATGAATTCAGCAAAAAAGAAGAAAAAAAAAAAATTTATATAAGATAAAAATAAAACAAAATAAATAAAAAAAAAATTACTAAAATTTCTAAGCGTTCGTCCGGATTTAATGTTTACAATTCAGTTCCCAAAACAGTTCTGACTTTCATTTTTATTTATAAAACTTTTTCGCGCTTTTAAAACCTTTGAGTTCGTGTGTGTAATTTTATTTTGTATTTTTCTAATAAATACGTGCAGTAAAATATCTGCCGCTTTTGGATTTGTTTATTCGGACTGAAGGATTAGAAATCATTTATCAATACTGACTTTATGCATTTTATTGTGAGGATTGAAACAATATATTTAGTTCTTCAATTACGACGCCTTTGTAACTCTTTCCTGTTAATGTAATCAAGTTTTGTTGAGGTTTAATACATTTTTATCATACATTTCAAATATTTATCAACGTTTTTTCTTATCTCTCTGATCACTGACTCTCTTTACTGACATTAATATCTACTTGCATTTGAAACCGAGATTTGCATTCCGTGTTTGAAAGCTTGGCACTTCTTTCGCTTCAAACCAGCCATTCTCCCGACGTTTATTATTGAAACAAAAGAAGTACAAATAATCTTTCTTCACTGAATTAGTACATAAGTAATAAAATCATCATTACTAGTGGAAAGTTAAATAAGCTTAAACCTTATTATTAGGTTGGTGCAAAAATAATGACCTAATAATGTCGTTTTTTGACGTTAAAAATACGTTAAAAAACGACATTATTCCGTCATTATTTTGCACCAACCCTAATACAATTGTAATATATACAATGACACGGCGTGAAATATTGCTTCATATCTGGCCTGCTGTTTCTGTTATATATTTAAATATTGTTGATGATATATATAAAAAAAAAAATCAGGAATCTGCAATATGCTGAGCTGCTATCTCTGCTTGTCTCTTTCCTCCCGCCTTAATATCGTTTCCATTTGCCTTTTCTATAAATATTTTCATTTTAATTGTTATGATGAGGTTTTCTGCTTGGTATGTCATCGTTATGAATTTACGCTCAGTACTTCGTGTGAAGAGGAGGCACGGTGGGGTAATGGCTTGAGGAATCCGAGAGCCGAATCAATTAAATTCACTTACGTGCTAATACCCTTGGGAACGGCAAGAATCAGCCATGGGTAAATAGCAGGATAGACCGGGTTCTATAGCCTTGTATGGCAACTGGTCTACCGAAGAAAGAAATGGAAATCTACAGCGGGGGGAAAAATCTGCCTCGTCAGTCACCCATCGAAAGATACATGATCATCTATCCGTGTATCACGCATGGTACATAACTAACTTCGTGTGATTATGTTCCGTCAATTTATAATTGAATTTTTTAGATATAACCCGAAGTTCTATTATGAAGGTTTCTTCTCTCGCACTTCTTGCATGTGATACTTACTCCTGTCCTCTTACTTTCCAGTCAAATTTGATGCTCAAAAATATAAATATAATAGCAGTTGTTTTCTCCTTTCATCTTAATTCATGTTCTTTTATTGTTTTCTCTCATTAATGTTTTTCTCATATTCATTCACATCCCGTACCACTATGTGTCGCAGGGGCTTTATGACCTTGCTTGGGGTGAAATGATTCAAACGAAAATAAATGATAAAATGGCAATCCACCGCTCACACGATTGGAGAAATTAAACAAATAGAAGAAAAAATATATGTAATCAATTATTTAAGGATTTTGTTTAATCTAGAAAGGGTTACTGAATGAGGAATAACCAAAATGGTGGTTGGAAATGAAATTGGTAATATTTATGACATCAACAAGATACAATACTCGCCAGTAGCGTGAAGTAGGTAAACCACTGCTAGTGGTGGACTACTTAGACGCGCATATTATGATATTTACCTGCCTCCCAACGAGGTAGGATTCAGCGCAAGGCCAAATTAAATGTGGGGAAATCTGAGCCCGTGGGGTCAGGCAAAAATTATTCGTTGACCCCGCATACGCGTGATCGGCTATCTGTCTTACCTCCCGGGACGAGACACTGCCCTTCGGCACAGCCACGTCCGGGTTCCTCTCTGCCCGAAGGCAGATAGTTCGACACGGCAAGAGCTTCCCAAGCTGACAGCTCACGCTGCTAGCTTAGGCAGAATATTGCCCCGATATACAATAATGTCCAAAGTATTTATGAGGATTTGGACATACCCATTAGTGTTAATAGATACGGAATATAACAGATTTGCATTGGCGTTTAAAACACACAGGTTGATAGAAATACCGATGTACAAATCAGAATCAATAGATAGCACTTTTAACATCGTGTTCACTTTCCAGACTACTATTTGTCTATGCCTTGAATATTGCTTGCAAATATGGTCCAGTGCTCTTGCGATATATGCAGAGATTTTTGGTAAAATACAAGAAGAATCAGCCGTATTATTGGTTCTGATTTGATGTTTCGATTTCAGTCGCTTTATCACCATAATATATTCGCGATGGTACCCAGACATTATGAATTTAGGT
>OZ010602.1:47504519-47514519 GCA_963932145.1 Acanthosepion lycidas
TGATTATATGTGACAGGCAAGGAATAAATCCGAAGTTATTTATCTGCGAAAAGCGAAAAAACAATGCATTCGAAAGTATTTTATGGCTGAAATTAGCTATTGCAACAATAAAAAGATGAGACTTATTAGCCAATCCAGTAGTACGCTTGGATTCTTTCAGTTCCGCTACCAAAGAGGAGAGTCCATTAGAACTGTCATGAATATTGTTGTATCGTCGTGATGAATGAAATACAGAGAAGAATGAGTGCATAACATATTTATTAAGCACCAGAATCAGGTGCTAACGGATGCATACAAAAGAACAGAGAAAGATAAAATGCGAAGAATTAACAAGACAACTTACAAAGAATAGAGGAGGTTCAAATGCTGTATAGCCAAACAAATTAATGTATAGAGGAGGGTCAAATGCTGTATAGCCAAACGAAGTAAGGAATAGAAGAGGCTCAGATGCTGTATAGCCAAACAAAGTAAGGAATAGAGGAGGCTCAAATGCTGTATAGCCAAACGAAGTAAGGACACGAGGAGGGTCAAATGCTGTATAGCCAAACGAGGTAAGGAATTCAGGAAGACCAGATGCTGTATAGCCAAACGAGTTAAGGAATAGAGGAAGGTCAGATGCTGTATAGACAAACGAAGTAAGGAATACAGGAGGGTCAAATGCTGTATAGCCAAACGAAGTAAGGAATAGAGGAGGGGCAAATGCTGTATAGCCAAACGAGGTAAGTAATAGAGGAGGGTCAAATGCTCTATAGCCAAACGAAGTAAGGAATAGAGGAGGGTCAAATGCTGTATAGTCAAACGAAGTAAGGAATACAGGAGGCCCAAATGCTGTATAGGCAAACAAAGTAAAGAATAGAGGAGGGTCAAATGCTGTATAGCCAAACGAAGTAAAGAATAGAGGAGGGTCAAATGCTGTATAGCCAAACGAAGTAAGGAATAGAGGAGGATCAAATGCTGTATAGCTAAACGCAGTAAGGGATAGAGGAGGGTCAAATGCTGTATAGCCAAACGAAGTAAGGACACGAAGAGGGTCAAATGCTGTATAGCCAAACGAGGCAAGGAATAGAGGAGGGCCAAATGCTGTATAGCCAAATGAAGTAAGGAATAGAAGAGGGTCAGATGCTGTATAGCCAAACGAAGTAACATCTGCCTATATATTAATCAACTTAGTATCAACCTATTAATCAATTACTGAAGTCTTTAATCGTAGATAATTGAAGGCTAAATGCAGACCATCTGGTAGAATGGTGATTTATAAGCTACCCTAGAAGAAATATAGTAAGAGAAACAGACAGAGGGAAAGCAAGTTACTGCGATGGGAAAATGACTGAGGTCGAGGTGCCAGGTCAGTATCACAAACATTGGACGACATTCTCTGTATTTTGTCGAGAATCACGAATTATATAACCGAGAGCAGCTATGAAAGTAATATTAAACGCCCGAGCGAATGGTAAATGATTAAATATTGCCTGGAATGAAACAATGAACCAACTTTCATAGCAGCAGACCTAGCAACTCATTCGTTATATTCACACTACTTTATGACAATAGAAAATGTGAGAGGGAGAAGGCGAAATCTGTTGCACTTTGTTGCGTTAGCATCGTACTTACTGATGAAATTCAAAAACGTTTCTCTATGATGATTAAAATATAACAGTTCTCTTTTAGATTCATCAAAATTTACAAGACATTTCTTCCCCCTGTAAACAACTGATTGGTAGCTGATCTGGAAAATGATGTCCTGTATTACTTTGTCGGATCTGTCGGATTACTATTAATATAGGAATACATAATTTAGCCATGAGCATTAATACCTTGTTACAAAGGGATGATATCGGAAAATTCATTTCTGAAGATTGAAAACAACGAGTCCTAGTGAACCTACGCATTTCTTTGAAATGATTTAGAATCGGATCATTTCGACATGTTCTTCATTACCAGAACGACTGGATTAATTCAAATATCAGTTCAGAAACACCAAACCTGTTGAATTTATAGAGAATGCCAACATACCAACCTCTGTCAAGCGATTTCCAGATATTTAAAGTCACTAGGAGTTTTTATCTAAAAACTGAGAGATAGATAAACGTTAAAAGATCGGCGGTTGAACAAAGGAAACGGAATCCATATTGAAAATCTGCAAGAAATGAGATACTTAACCAATTCTACTAGTTGATTAGGATATCTAGTACATTACCAAATAGAAATAAAAGACTAATAAGGCGGTAATTCCAGGGATCAGACAGTTCACTTGTGTTCTTAAAAACAGGGATTACAGAAGAGAATTTGTAAGAGGTAAGAAACACTTGTACATTTTTGTAGAGGTTGAAGGGAACCGCAGTTAGTCAATGAGTATTATTTCCTTAAGAAAGTTAAAGCGATGCCATCAATTCCATAAGTATTTGGTGGGGGTTGCTTTGGAGATGATAGCAAACTCCATGGACGCAGTTATGAATGCTAAATTTGCATCGCACTTGTCACATTGAGTTGGCTATTTTAGAGATTATTCAGTGGATATACCAGCGAATAGCTAACAAATGCATCTCTACATATTAAATAATAACAACGGCTTGGAGTGTTTTGTCAGTCATGGGATATCCATGTTCATTATAGCAACTGAACTTACTCCCTCTAAAATCAATCTAGGGATATACGGTGTTAATACAGTTCAGTTAAAGCTAGATTATTTTCCTTGGACCTTTTTCTCCGCCCATCTTTCTTTTTGATTCATATAAAAGCAAAAGCAAGGTTTATTATATATGAAATTATATCTAACATATTTCAAATGTACTTTAATAGCTTCATTTATATCACCTGCGAAAGAATTCGCATTCGTATATATGGTTGAATCTGTTCACAGTAAAACTTTTTCTCTTTATGAATGCAGGTCGATTTTATATCGATTGATCAATCAGGTGAAGATGTATTGATTAGCAGTCAATAATTGTTCATGGAATATTAACTTGTAAATAGTATTTAGAATATATAAGTATAAAAATTAATTAAAAGTTATCAATTTAATAGTTACATCTTAAAACCGAACTGTCTCTGCCTCATAACAGTGACCAAAATTATAATGGCGCTTTGGGTAACCAACAACGGAAAGCAATTGTTTTTGTTCCTATGGACCATTTCACGCGAATCAACAATTTTATTTGAATATATCTTTTTTTGTTTCTCGGAATCTTATCAGTTTATATAGTTTGATTTTCATATATGTATTAAAATACTGTATCTATCCACCATCTTTCTGGTTCATGAAATAACAGTCTCTTTTTCACATTTCTCCTACATCTGCGTTCCATTCTACTTGCTTCTCACGAGACGAGTTTAACGGACCTCCTACGTGATTAACGTGATATAAATTTCCTTCAGAATGTTAATGATAGTCAATACTCGTGCTTCATTTGAATGGCATGAAGCAGTTAAATTCGTTCGAGAAAGTTCCCCAGTGTTTCCAAGAAAATCTGTGCAGTAAACAATTGAATAACTCTTTCGAGTGTGACTGCGATAATATGAACAACCAGGAAACAGCGGAATATTATATTTAATGAATTAAGTCACTTGTATTAAACTCCAAAGAACTTTATCTTTTATTAGGTTCATAAAACCCCAACCTGTAACCACCATAAAAAATTATATAAAATATAACAAATATATGAATAGCGACAAATGAAATCGTATCTTAACCGACGTGTTTCGTCCTCTGAGAGAATTATCAAGGCAAATAAAAGATTTTATTTTGTAACATTTATACACAAAAGGAAAATATTATCGGTTTTAGAAAGATTTAAATTCAAGAACGCTCATAAATATTCATCAAGTTAGCCGAAACATCTAGACATGCTATAGAGGACGCTCAACGATACAATTCAATGTCTAATTGACGAAAGTGAGTAAATGATGTTCTTGAAATTTTTAATTAAAGTAAATTAGCATTTAAATTCTTTTACTTTGTCATTAAATTATATGTTATATATTTTAAATAACATGAGATTATGAATTTTACTGTTTAATTTAAATTTTCTTTTTTTAACATTTTTATAGTCGGTTATGTGGGCTTGGGAAGATAGTAATTCTTTCAGAAATAGAGACAGTTAAAAAGATTCGGAGCACATTTATATTCATCAGGAAGGGGCAGTTGAAGTTCCAGGGACACATAATGAGGAAAGAGGGGCTTGAGTAAAAAGGGAACTAGAGACAAGCGAAAACAACGCATGACATACTTGGCGGGTTTGAGCTGGTGAATGACAGAAAGAGGGGATATGGCAGAGGGAAGAGACTTGTTGAGAGCTACAAAGAAATAGAGGGAGGTGGAGGGCCATGATCGCCTACGTCCTGAAAAGACATGGCACATAAAAAATAAAGAAAGAAGATTCGTTAGCGATGTTCTTGAGAATTTACCGTCAAAGTAATTTACTTCCTCTTTTGATAAGTGAGGCATTCTTCAGATCAAAATTGTGGTTGATTTTTTTTTTATGTATAACAACTGTATATGATAAATTGTTGTGTATAAGATAACTTTTATTTACATTATTCGGACTATTGTCCTCATCTTTGTCGCCATATTTATTGCAACGTTTCGGCCGTTGTACGCTCTTGCCTTTTTTCAGGTGGTTGGAATGTTGAACTGAACCCTTTATTTCGCTCACTGGGGTAGACTTCTAGTACCACTTGCCATGTTTGATGGATGTCAGTTATCAGTTATCCCCTGTTCATTTCCCTCTGAAAGTTCTTCACTGCCTTAACCGGATATTGAACTCACACTAATTGGGACCTGTCACGGGATCTAACTAACGCCTTTATCCTCTGTGCCATGTGTCCATGGCTGAAACGTTGTGATAAATACAGCAACAAAGATGAGGACAATAGTCCGAATAATATAAATAGTGTACATAATACCTCATCTCAGAAATATCGACAGATACTGAATCACTTAGTTTTAAATTTACTACTTTTTCACACATTTGTTTCTTTTTCAGTTCCTTGTTCTCAGTTTTAAACTTTCTACCTTTGAAACATTTATTACTTTTTTACTAAAATTTAAAAAAAATACTTATTAAATTCTTCCTTCTTAGATTTAAACTGCTCCTAAATTAATACATTGTCTTTTTCAAATCTACCTTAATGATCGGATTTGTCTTTTTATATTTTTACACGTTTATATTTTCTTATATTTTATTTTAAAGAATTTGCGAACTGGGTATTGAACATTGTGATTTATCAAGGGCACATGCCACAGTGGATAAAGAAAAGTCTACCTCACTAAGAGGAATAAAGTGTTCAGTTCGATATTCCAACCAACTGAAAAAGGCCGGAGCGTACAACGACAGAAACGTTGCAATAAATAGAAAAACTTTTATATATTATTTAATGAAACATGCATCAATGAAATAGTGCTGCCTAAATAAATATATATATATATATATATATATATATATATATATATATATATATATATATATATATAGGTTTTGCTCTACTTAGTGTAGTGAGCACGTTTAAGTTTTAACTTAAATTAGTCTGTCGGTGTTTTCTTTTTTTTTAGGCTAGACACTGCGGTGTTGATTGATTATTTTCGTCCGGTAAGGATATTATTAGTCTTTTCTTTTTTTATGAAATTGTTTTCCTGATATCAATTTGTATGTTTTTTTTTTATTTACAAATTATTTTATCTGAGCTTTTTCAAACAGCCAGAGTATACGTATTAAGTTGAAATTACACACACACACACATATATATATATAAATATATATATAGTTATGTTACAAAAAACTTGGTAATTCGTCCAGTTGGTCCTAAGGAGGATGAAATCCTGAGAGCTCAATGTAAATTCAGAGCTAATAATTTAAAGACATCACTTCCAAAAAGTGATGTCTGATGTTCCAGGGTACTTTAAAATGTCTCTGGTGAAATAAACTATTACAATGGAGCCTTAAAGTGGCCTGTTTTTCTTTATTTATATATATATATATATATAGTGTAACCCGGATATAAGAGAGTTGGCAAGACTGGAGAAGAAGTATCTTATATCCGGGTTTGGTCTATTTTGTTTAAGTAAGTATGGCTCTAATTTGGGATCAGAGAAAATCTCTCTTATATCTGGGTCTCTTATATCCGGGTTACACTGTATATATATATATATATATATAATGAAAATGCATTTATTTTACTAATATTCATTTTGTATTGTTTGCTGGTTTTTTACTACAAACATGCATTTTTATACTTTCATCGTGTTTTGACCCCAGTGTGTGGGTTAACTACTTGCCCATAGCTGGGGCCCTAACATGTGATACCACCCCGCATCAGGGTGGACCTGGAAACAACTACAATTAAGATATAATTCCACATTCCTCAAAACTATCAATCTCTTGATCAGAGGCCTTGGTAGTTGGTAGTTCATTGTCATACTTAGGATGATATTTTCTGTCGTAATCCCCTCGGTAGAAAATGTCTCAATCTATGGTCAATATTAATCACATAGAGAGAATCAATAAACAATGTAAATTTCAGATCAAAATTAATCTAATAATTGCATATCACGCTAAATATTCACCATCAAAGAGGTCGAAAGATAGACGCAGAGATGTAATCGGAGAGCTACGTTCTGAATGAATGTCCATGTCTGTTGAAGCTTGAATGAAACAGTTTTCAAATAGACACGAAAACAATTAGCAAAAAGTCTATCGATTCTCTTTTGTGTGTTCTCAATGCGACAGATATGAGAAAAGATTTTAAAAAATGCAAGAGATCAATAGGAAAATATTATAATGCATATGTGTATTATTATTGAGTCGTGAGTTGAATTTTAATCAATAAGGTTGAAGAATTGTGTTTAATATACACTGTCTGAAGGCAGAACAGTTGAAAAATAAAATACAAAAAAAATAAATAAATAAATAAAATGGGAGAACCACTAAAAGAAGCACATTCGAAGAATATGTAGCACGCGGCCACACGCGGAAATGACAGCTTGCACTTGATCAACACAAACTGGTTTCCCTGGAAAAAAGAAACGTTGAAAAACACTTTTACGGAATCCATGAAAACATCATTGACGATACCTATTGGAACAACTTTGAATTTTCAAAAATCATTTCACCCTAAGCAAGGCAATACAGCCACGAACAAGCAAGGGGTTACTGAATGTTATAGAATATGAAAACAACTATTAGGGCGAATAAATAAACACGATTTAAGAGGAGAGGAGATGACAATTGACATTGCATTTTAGTTGACTGGGAAGCAAGAAACCAGAATAGAGTTCCACAAGCGATGCAATAAGTACAATAGAAGAAACTATTAACATAGAACTTACGGCTACCTACAGCCATTTCAAGTCCAAAATGATGAAACTTTAAATATGAAATATTGAAAAATTAACGATGTTTTTTTTTTTTTTTTTTTTTTTTTTTACCTATGTTTATAAATACATGTTGCAAAATAAAATCTTACGTTTTTCTTTTGCCTGTTAATATTAAAGCTATATACACTGGACTGAGATCCTAATCTTAATTGCCATATTCACGACGTTTCGGTCGTTGTTCCATGAGGGGATTTGTTGAAATTTCGAGCCGAACATTTTTTAGTCCATGGGCGGGGGTAGGGTGATTTTCTTAACTCCACGTGCCATTCATTTTAATATTTCAGTTTTAGTTAATTTCCATTGATGTATCACCTCTCGAAGATTTTGTTTTCTCTGCTTTGACCAGGGTTTAATCACACAACTATTTACATCTAGTCAAGCCAAATGAGCAATGGTGAGGAGGAAACAATTTATTCGGGCCTTCGGTTATGGTAATGGTACCAACATTCATAATCTGACTTCCTAATTCAAAGTCCATTCAAGAACCATTAAGAGAAAGGTGAATACGTTTTAAAAAGAAGGAACAGTAAAGAGGAAAACTGGATCAGAAGGTCACAACAGGAAGAGGGACAATCATTTCAGCTAAAGAGATCAATTACAAAAGATCCAATCCATAAACCGTTGTGAGAAAGAAGTTTCAGCTATGACAGTGAAATGAGCAGTGAAAATGACTTGAAAGACTCATACGTGAGACCTGTGTGGTAAACTGTTATTCCAGGACAGAAAGTTAGAAGGTTAGAGCGGGCAAAGATCCTGTGGAAATATATATATATATATATATATATATATATATATATATATATATATATTGACAACTTTCCATTTTGGACATACTGACTTCTAAGCACACCAACTCATGATTGCCAGTTTTTATTATAATGCTGACCATGAGTTAAGTCGTTTTTATGTCATCAAGACTAAAACATCGTGTTGTTTCTTTGGTTTGTGCAAAAAACTGGTACCTATTAACTAGTTTCTATGACAGAAAAGAAAAAAAATCGTACAGGCAAATAAATACAAACATTTATGAGGAAAAATAAATCATTTGAAAAAGATTTTAATGCTCAAAGCGTCAATTATGAGGTTGCTGTTGTCGCAATTGTCAGTCAATGTGTGAAATAAACAGATTTTTAAACAGCATATAATGAACCAATGTGCAGGTACGCGCTCAGAAATCATATGTTTCTCATTTTTGTTTTCATATCAGCGAAATATTAACAAATTTTAAAGGTTTTTCTATTTTCTTTATTTAACCCATCAAATTACCAGAGCTTTATTCTTAATGGTTGTGGACATATCACGTTGAAACACCGGTTCCCGTATGATCACCAGAGGTAAGCAATGTCCAATCTAGATAGTTGAGCGCTTGCGAATACCAGGTACCATAAGCTTGGATATTGCTGGTGGCTTCATGAATAAGGGCTCAGAATTGTTAATCGGAGAGTAAATACACTTGGATAGGGTATGAAACAGTCACTAATCCCTCCAGCTACGGATTAAATAATATGACTAGTATCACAAATTACTCTCAAAGAAAAGGAAATTCTTACATTGTAAAATTATTTTCTGATTTAAATAAATTTCAATGGGTTAACAGAAAAAGAATCAATCAATTTTTTTAAAAAACTAGGTTATGAAAAAAAAATGAAAAAGGGTTTTATCGTCATAAAACATTAAAATTTCCTTACCAGATATATACCTTTCCACAAATCTTGCATTAACCTTCTATTCTTTCCATATCTCCTTCAGTCTATAGTTTTTTCAGTTTGGTCTTTGTCTTTTGGCAGAGGACAAAAAGGGGCGATTGCTTTTTAAGGACAGAGTCTCAACTAAAGAACTTTATACGGAGAGGCCCGCTCTCTCATTGCACCAGAGACAGGGTTCAGTGATCGCACGGAGTCTAGCGAAAGCGACGGTTAGGATTTTCAATTTTAAATGATTCATTTGACTATTTTGATTTTCTACGAATGATTCATTCTAATATAAATTGAACTGCACCACATATATTACATACATATATATATATATATATATATATATATATATATATATATATATATATATATATATATATGCATACGTATACACTTATATACATACACATATACATATGTATGCATACATATACACATATATACATACACATAAACATATATATGCATACATATACACATATATACAAACACATGTACTTATATATGCATACATATACACATATATATGCATACATATACACATATATATGCATACATATACACATATATATATGCATACACATACACATATATATGCATAAATATTGATATATATGCATACATATACATATATACATACACATATACATATATATGCATACATATACACATATATACATACCCATATATTTATATTCACATATATGCATACATATATACATACCCATATATATATATATTCACATATATGCATACATATACATATATACATACCCATATATATATATATTCACATATATGCATACATATACATATATACATACCCATATATATATATATTCACATATATGCATACATATACATATACACATACCCATATATATATATATTCACATATATGCATACATATACATATACATATATATATATATATGCA
>OZ010602.1:47519519-47602019 GCA_963932145.1 Acanthosepion lycidas
ACATGTAGAGCGTATATATAAACATATATACATACACATATATATATATATATATATATACATGTAGACCATAGATATACACATATATATACACAAATATAGATAAATATATATGCATACATATACACATATATACATACACACATATATATACATATATATGCATACGTATACATATATATATATACATATATATATGCATACTTATGCACATATATACATACATATATATACATATATATGCATACATATAAACACATATACATACATATATATGCATACATATACATATATATGCATACACATATATATACATATACACATATACATACACACATATATATATACATATACACATATGCATACACACATATATATATATACATATACACATATATTCATACTTATACATATTACATACATATATATGCATGCATATATATATATACATATTACATACATATATATACACAAACACACAAACATATACATAGACATTTATATATATGCATATATGTATGTGTGTATATACACACACACAGTGACACACACACACGTGTGTGTGTGTGTGTTTGTGTGTGTGAATTACTCTATCGAGTGTTTCGTTATACATCATCTCTCCGTTGCATCTCTGTCTTTGGCCAGAGTGAGCTCACGAGCGACTCAGTTAAAGGACAGAGTGAGCAAGTGAGGAAAATTATACTGAGAGGTTCCCCCGCCTTGGGAAACAACTGCCTTAGGTCGTGCCCTCTCATTTCATCAGACAGAGGGTTCGTTGCTAGCACCGTGTCCAGCGCAAACAACATTTGCGTGGGCTGTGGGCAATTTTTGTTCGTAACCCGTGTGCGTTAAAAACAAAATTTTCCAGGTTCTTATTATCTGATTGTCGAGAGACACGTATCTATGCATTTCTGAGAAACTTTCATGGACAAGTGTCAGTTTACACAAAAACATTGTCCTCTCAGCATATTTTCCACAAAATATAATTTATGTTTATGATGAAGTTTACATCACGTTACATAGAATTTATGCGATAATTAATCTTTTGTGAAAATAGGTGCCGATTCTCCCATTGACAGCATGTGAACCGGCGTTCACCATTTTCATCTGATGGCAAGACGAACGACATGACAGATTATGAAAAAAAAATCATCAGACAATGACATTTAAATTTCTGTTTTCGGATCAAACATTATTTGGATTAATTTTTCTCGCAAGATTATCAACCCAAAGTTTAGGTATCGGTGATGAAAAAAACTGAAAGCAGTTTGTAATTCAAAATATCAGATGCATATATTTACACACACATTTGAAAAAAAAAAAATTGATTAATTGTTATTTTTTACACTATTTACATTATTCCCACTATTTTCCTAATCTTTGACGCCATGTTTATTACAAGGTTTCGGCCGTTGGACGCTCCGGCCTTCTTCATGTGGTTGGAATGTCGAATTGAACCCTTTATTTCGCTCATGACACAGTGGATAAAGGCGTTGGTTAGACTCAGTGACAGAACTCAAAGAGTGTGAGTTCAATACTTGGTTAAGGCGGTGGAGACCTTGGAAAGGGGAATTGACAGGAGATAACTGATAACTGACATCCATTAGACATAGCATGTGGAAACAGTCTACCCCGATGTGTGAAATAATGTAAATAGTGTACATAATACCTCTTCTCAGAAATATAGACAGATACTGATTTTTTTATGGCTTTACAACATTTTGTGTGTTTACTTAAAATCGAAATATATGTTAGACTGTAAGAATAATTCTGTTTTTGAATATAAATATTGATTTTTTTTTTTTTTTTGCGAATAAATGATTATTTTTTGGATAAAAATTAATGACATATTGTCCAGAGCAGTGTGAAAGAGATTGATTCCTCCCGTTTCCAAGGGAAATTACATCTCATTAAATGAAACGAACCCAGCTGGAATTTGAACTCTGTACTCCGATTTCTCATTCCGACTCGCCTTTTATTTTCTTACATCGATCTAAAAAAAATTGACCAAATATGGAAATATTTGTATTTATTTATTTTCAAATTCCTCTTTAACAAGAGATATGCAACATACTATGACACAGACGCGTGCGTATGTGTGTGTGTGTTTGTGTGTGTGTGTCTGAAGATGATGATGGTGTAAAATTTATATACAATTCGTATAGCTGACAGAATGACAAAATTATATGCGAGGAAAAATGTTCCAGGATCACTGAGGATAAGTGAGGACAATAGACCAAAATAAACGGCGAAATGCGCCGTTTATAAATTTTCTACTTTGTTTCATCATCATCACTTTTGTTTCGGATACTATCACACGCACACACACAAACATACAGTGTAACCCGGATATAAGAGAGTTGTCGGAACCGGAGAAGAAGTCTCTTATATCCGGGTTGATCTTATATTCGGGTTTGGTCTATTTTGTTAAGGTAAGTATGGCTCTAATTTGGGACCAGAGAATATCCGGGTCTCTTATATCCGGGCTACACTGTGTATATATATATATATATATATATATATATATATATATATATATATATAACTGCGGATGTCAGTGTGTCACGTTTTTCAATTGAAGAGAATCAACCCTCTAACTTTCAATAGCTCATATTACAGAAATGTTGGATTCCAAAGTTTTCATATACAGCGATTATTTTCGGTGATATTTTCTGACGAATTTTTTATGCGATAAAAATTTTTCTAACTAGGAAATAGATCTGCGAACAAAAGAAATTAATTGGGAAATCCGGTAATAATTAATTTTCTGCTAGGGCACAGTGAACAAAATTTCCTGGCAGAAACCTAGCAATTCATTCACTATTATCTCCCCACTTATAACGTATACACATGTAAAGACATAATTACGTATTCTTATGATGCCTAGAAGCATTTATTTTGGCCCACAAAATGTTTATTCTTCAAATTATTTATCAATGTACATGATAATTTTCTTATCGAACATATTCTCAAAAATGATGTCGTCCCAAGAACCGCAATCAAGTCACTAAAAAGTAAGGATTTACAATGTGTGAAATAATATAAAAAATGAGAAACATTATTAAGGAGAAAAAACAAAAAAATAAGGGAATTTAGATGACAGAAGATAACGATTAACATTGATATTTATTAAAAAAAAAAAATACAAAAAATGTGGCACAATGCCAAAGGGGATAAGGGAATTCTGGACTTCTTTTTGTCTTATCTTAAACTTAACTAGCCACAATTACTGACCCAATCATACTACAGTATTCCTTACACCAAAAGAAAACACTCCTACCATTTGTGTACAACCACCATAATACCTCAAGTCTCTATGAAGTCCTAACTATTAGGTTGGTGCAAAACTAATCACGTAATAATGTCGTTTTTTGACGTATTTTTAACGTCAAAAAACGACATTATTACGTCATTATTTTTGCACCAACCAAATAGTTTTCATGTGTACAATTTGTAATATACAGTACAGTACATCAGGACAGTTACCATGAAAGTGTTTAAAGAAATTGAGATAGTGAAGCTACATTATGTCGGTCGGAAATTAGTCGAGAAAAATATAATTAATTTAATGCTAATTAAGTAGATGGCTCGATAATAATTCGACTGTGAAAATTACATTCTAATTATTCTTTTGAGGAAATATTGATGTTTGCATTTCTGTGCTTGCAAAATCTTAAACTGATGTTTTGCTATTCATTTTAGTATATTATTCGTGCTTCCATTCTAAAATACTTTACAATAAAAAGACGAGTACTTTTTGGACCGACACTATATATATATATATATATATATCACATATATATGTGTGTATTTATATATATCACATATATATGTGTGTATTTATTATAATTTTTTTCATGTAGACAAAAACTATTTACTCACTACAAAGATGCAACTTCGTTTTCAGTGCATTTAAAATTCCACTTCGACAGGTGAGAACCAAAATGTTTAGGTACAATTCTGTTTGTAAGCAAGCCGCATGTGAAACGTCACTTCCTTTTTAACATTTGTTTGAAAAAAAAAAAGAAAAGAAAAAAAGAAAATAAAGCAAAAAGGTGACGGAGTGAAGCAATAATGAGTCTTGATAGCAATTTGGTGAAGGTTTGTTGAGGTGTTAAAGTAACGTCTAGAACTGAAAAATTTCTTTTCGACAACAACGGTCAAATGTTTCGCACAGCATTTCCAAGCATTTTAAGAGAGAGGAGTGAGGGAGGAAAAGTGGGAGATATTAATATGATGAAAGAGGAAAAAATTCAAACGATAGTTATAGCAGTAATTTAGCATGTTTTTTGGGTTATTTAAAAAAAAAAATACCTAAGCCAGAGCTGAATTGCATATAAAAGTTTGGAGTTACCACTACTAGTTTTGTAATCAGTGAAAGTGTTTTGTAAATTAATAAATTTACAGGTGGAGATTTCTTCTTGGTATGTTGAATACATAAGGTATTCGAGTTTGTGCTTTTTTTAAAATCATGTTTTAATTTAGAAATTAAGTATAAGTAGAAAAGTATATAAAAGTATGGGAAATTAATCTAACATTTATAAGCAGACTATTGACGGACTGTATAACGTGTAGAATAAGTGTGGGTGTAAATCAATTTACCTGAAAATATTACTAGTAATATATACGCCCCAAAAAACATTTTAAGAATCATAATCTAAGACAGATTAGTGGATAATTATGTAAGAGAGTAGAAAGTAGAGCTATAGTTTTAAACGCTAAGAGTTATGGATTTAAATGGTTAGCAAGTTTATAATGTTAAATCTTTAATATGCCTACAAAAAATGGTGTTTCATATCTTTGATTTAATAATTGGGTGTTGTTCAAAAGTTCAATAATACATATTTATTTTTCCTGAAAAAATAAAATAACAAGGTTCGTTCAAAGATTTGCAAGTTCTAGCTTGTTTTAGGATTTTCCATTTAAACTTAGCTGTTTTTTCTTCCACTTCTGTTTCCAAATATTTAGAAAATGATATCATATTGCGCTTGCCTGAATTTGTAAAAGAGGATATGTGATTGTAATATCGATTCTTAAAAGGTCTTCTACTTGATCCCACATACAATTTAATAATCCTGGGATTCTCATTTGATTAGATATAGCACATTATATATATATATATATATATATATATATATATATACAATGAATTTTGTTAAACATCTGCTGGATAATGGACATTGATCGGGGATTCTGCAATTACATAGCTCCTTTACTTGTGGTATATTAGAATTTGGGTTTGGGTTGTGTTTATTCTCGTTATGAAGTTTCAGTTTTCTATTCTTATGTGATTTAATAATTTTATCTAGATTCCTAGAACAGCTATAACTAATTTTTAGGGTATTACGGCTGAAGATTTGACTTAATTTACGCTTCGTAGGAAAGTCTTTGTTAATTAGATTTAAAAATTTGTATCCCAATTTGGTACGGACTATTTAGTTTATGGAAGATGTGTACCAAATTATTCTCCTTCCGCTATTGTTTTTTTAGAGTGATTATAATTTTCCCTATATTTAATTTCGGAAGATCTGTAGCCGCTGCCGGTAAGGATTTTGTTATAAACAATTTTCTGTTTATCGAATATTTCTCAGTTAGAAAAGTGATGGTTGATACAGCTTTCAATGGATGATGAGATATACGCTTGGTGAATAGAATAAGAATTTATATAAAAGGAGTTAGCGTTATTTTTGTAGAACGGTTGGAAATTATTTAGGCCTAAGTTTAAGGTTACATCTAAGAAATCCATTTGTTTTGTCGAAGTGCTGTGTTAAATGGACTGAAAGAAAATTTCATCGTTGTAGTGAGTAAATTGTTTTTGTCTCTATGAAAAAAATATGATAAATAATTATTGCTCTCCTATCATTTTTGAGCCATCTTTTGAGTTAATGCTTTGAACGTTAGAATTTCGTTCTCATTACATTCGTGTATATATATATATATAATTTGTTAATAATTTGTATCAGTATAGAGTTACTTTCATATACTGATACAAATTATTAACACCCAACCCCTACCTATTCTAAACAATCCGCCCTTGATGTTACCATGAAAATTTTGATTTCTATTCTGAATATACTATTAAAACTCGTAAATTTCAGAAATAAGTTATTCAAAAAAAATTTTGCTTGAAGATGGAACAGAGTCTACTTTAACTCAAGTTAATTCAAATATTATTTTGAAGTTCCCGGCTCTTGTTTTGAAACATGAGACCTCTTATGTAGCGAGTTGGAATCATATTTTTAAATAAATAATTATATATATATATATATATATATATATATATATAAAGAAATATAGTCTTAGATGTGCTATATTTATGCGATAAAGTGCTCAATATCAGAGATAGAGCGTGTGTAAATATAAAAGTAAACATAGAAGTTAATACTTAGAGGTGCCGGTCTGTTTCATGCTGGATGCAGTCATCAGGCCTTACGATTGCATCTAGCAAGAAACAGACTGTCGCCTCTAAGTGTTGACTTATATGTTCACACACACATATATATATATATATATATATATATATATATATATATATAGCGGTACTCACTTGGAAAAACCTTCGGTATTACGGCGTGTTGTTGAACAAACCAGTACCAAAGGAAAAATGAGGAATAAAAAAAACAAAGAACTAAGAACATCAAATTAAAGTGCAAACAATCGTCCAGAATTCAAGCTCAGAGTCCAAAGAAAAAAAAAACCCAAAACGAGTAAAAGTAACTAAGTGCTCAATACTTGAAATAGAGCAAACCTAATATAAACCTAACGAGCCAGGTAAACCCACCTAGGTTTCAGCTAAACGGACCGTCAGGCTCAAACAGGCCAAAGAGGTAAAAATGGAACAGAATATATAGCTTAAACCAATAAACAACCATGCCCAGGTGACAAAAAAAAAAAAAAAAATTCTAATAACCAGCGTTTCCTATGTCTACACCTACTAAGAATTTTTGATTTGAGATTTAATTATTGGGTTCTATATAGCTAGCAATAGCTGAATTTTCCTCCGTGCATAGGAAACAATATATGTGTATATTATATATATGTTTATATATGCGTGCGTGCCTGCGTACGAATATGCATCATATCCGGCTAAACTGAAATTGGTAATCGTGTGTATGTATGGGAAGATTTCCTAAGCTCTTGAATTGATTTTCGGTTTTCTTTTCTCTTCTCATCTTGTTTATTCAATTATCGACAAACTCGAGACATCTACCTAGGATGAGTCGATTAATTCAGCGAAGGCCTGGTTAAATCGGCATTTTTATTAGGATGTTGATAAGTAACTCCTAAATCAATCGCCTCCATTGTATTACTATGCGTTGTTATCTTCAGATACCAATGAGAACTGAGTTGGGGTCTGGCGCCAGCACGCGGCGCATATGTCTAAATTAAAGACAGAATTCGAAATATTGATTAGCAAGACATGCTTTCCCCGTCCCAATTTGGAAATTAGTTCTACAAAAAGATTAACAAATCACACTGAACGGAGACAGAAATTGTAAATAAACAAATTAAATGAAATAATGTTATTCTCTCTTGTTGCTTGGATCTTGGTTGAAGAAGTTACCTATTCCTAGGTGGTGGAAGCAATGGCTGTTTCATCACCCGTTATCGACTGGATTAAGAATTATTTTATAAATCGTACAACGTCTCACATCTCTTATTTATATGTATATATAATGGAGTCTCCCGTCGATTTCGATACATAAGGATCTGACAACCAATTCAGTTTTTTTTTTATGTTTGTGGCTGTTCAGTCCCGCTATTTACCTCCATAAAAATTTCCATCTTGAACAATAATGACGATCTCGGAACATAGCAACAGAAACATTTTTGACACTTTTTTTTCGTTGCCTTTCGTTTTCCGTTACCTTTAGGCCGAGGGTCTGCAACCTACGGCGCTCGGGCATTTTGACGGGCCGGCGAGCCTGATTACCAATGACTATTTTTAACATGAGAGAGACGAGGCTTTCGAATTCGACAAAAGGCCTGCTGTTATCTTCCTCTGATCCACCCAACCGAAATTTTTGAATACTATGACCGCAAAAACACAATCAAAATCAAATCACCTCCATTTCAGAGTAAAAATAAAAAAAAATAAACATAAAACAAAAACTGAGAGCCGATTTGACCGACCGACCGACGACAGCTTCAAAGGAACAATGTTGTCTCAGTCGGCTATTTCATTCTTCCAACAGCGACCCCCATCGCTTACCCCTGCCACCTTCCCTATGTAAGTTGCTGGAATCTTTCAATGAGCCATGTTCTTATCTTATCATACCCCTCTTCTTCTCAAACAAGAGTCTTACACTGATTTTTTTGCATGCGGCCAGGCTCGACACGGGCCATATGTCACGCTTTTTAAAGCTTAATTTCTCTGCAAATAAACTGAATAAAATTAGAAATGTTTTAAATACCGAAATAAAATTCAAATGAATGTAAACAGTGCTCTTCGTATTTACTTATTCAAAAATAAATAAATTCAGTATTTTGTTTTGTTTTAGTAATTTGAGAATTGAAAGTAAACCCAGAAAATATAAGATTTTTGATTCCCGGATATAAACAAAAAAATAATTTTTAGTGATTACAGATTTGATTTCCTTATTTCATTGTAACTGAGCGAAAAGCGAAAGTCGCTATTATTATGACACGTATGGGTCTGTAGGAACCCTTCTACTCGTATTTTTTGTTTAATGTTAAAATTTGGAGTGTCGGGATTCCATACAATAACAAAATATCGTGACAGGGTTGCTCGTAATTTGTCCGTTTAGAATCAAGTTTCGTTACATACGTTTAATGTCAAATAATGGATACATATTTGTTATGACCCTTGGCTATATTAAAAGATAACAGAAGCGAAAAGAAACGATAAAGTGAAAGAGGCCAGGGAGGGACTGACATGCGAGGTAGCAGAAATCTAAAGACAGTTAAACATACGCGCATTATACATATATGCCTCATGAATGCGTGGATGATACCGCATGTGTACGTACGTAAGTGTATATGTTTGCAACTATTTGTACTCCTATGTATGGGTATATGTGCTTCGTTTTTGTTTGATGTATATGTGTGTCGTTCGTTTGTGGAACAATTTTCAATAACAGTTTCAAACCTACACGTCATAATTTCATCCATTTCACTTCGGTTGATTTTTTTTCACTTTGAAGTATTTTGACGTTCCTTGAGGAAAAGTAATTTTTGTTAGGTGCTTAGTTTGAGATTTTCTTTTGTTTTTCTGATTTTTCAATGTTTATTTTCATTATGGTTTTAAATATTTAGGTTGACAGGGGTCTGTATATGTAATTTTCCTTAATTTTTCATTAATGGCCTTCGTCCGGCCCGTGACCCGTCATTATAACACGATCCGGCCCACGGGGTCGAATGATTTGCCGACCCCTGATTTAGGCCGTCAGAATGATTTAAAAAATATCTGATAACAATCTGTCATGAATATCAGCAGGTATTTCTATCCGGAGCAACTCGGTCGAACTTATTATAATCATTGACAACTGAGAGGTAACTAATTAGCTTTTCTTTATATCAGAGCCACCTCCGTCAAACATTCCTTTGCCCTTGACCTGTATTCGAATTCGCAACGCATAGGTAAGTGTGAGATACATGTTTGCTGTTGAACTTGGAAAGTGCCTATAGAGAATATTACTGCTACGAAAACTAACATGGCATTTCAAGCCAGATTAGGTTTGGCGTTAAAAGTAATTACAGATCATGTCAGTTCTGTCTGGTGGTAAATTTAAGGCATTCCCACTTGTCCATTTTGGCTATGACGCTTCATATACGTTAAAGACCAGAACTTGAGAGGAAAATCTATTTAGACAACAGACAGATCTGTACTGGAGCAACATATCGGAATGTTAGAGGATTTAATCCACCCTACAATATTAACATTAAAAACAGCGTGGCAAAAATATTTTAAAATTTTAATGGTTAACATTTTGCTAATTCGTAGGATTGAAAAAAATATTTAACAGAACAAATCTGAAATTAAGTTATAGCTACAACAGAAGCATATAAAAAAAATTACAAAAAAAAAAAAACATTACAAAAGATAAGAGATCTGATAACAAAGAAACAAAGAACCCGGTAGATGTAACTGCAGAGTAAAAGAAGAATGCTTTCTGAATGGAGCGTGTTTGACAAAGAAAGCTGTCTACGAAGCTGAGGCAGCGGTGGTGAGACTAAATCCTACGTTGGAGCTACCAAGGGTGAGTGGAAAATACAATACTACAATCACAAAATGAGTCTGACCAAGAGTAAATACCAAGGCTGCACTGTGCTTTCTAATTATTATTGGAACACTGTTCAAAGTAAAACAATATAATGGAACCAATAATGGCTGCAATTTATTCCGAAAAAAATTAATCACGCTGCAGCGAATGGGTCCTCAACATTTGAATAACATATCGTATCATCAAAAAATACAATAATTATGAACGTCTATTTATTTATCTATTTCCTGTCCCGATTTGTAGTGGGAAGTAAATCAACTTAAATTAGTAAATTTATTTGAATAATCTATACAGATACGACCCCATAGAAGAGAACATGACTAAAAACTGTGTGTACGCTATCCCATGCAGCTGTGGAAAGAAATATAAAGGGAATACAGACTTCAAGAAAACCAGAACACCTGAAATGTAACCGCGACATTTTTTTTACCTTTTGCCTCAAGTGTAAAAAAAATAACACAATTATTTTTCTTTTGACTTACTATTAAATCATGCTTGTCATTTTGGTTGTTCTGAAAGAAATTTATTCATTTTTCAATACCACAACGTTGTTAATCGGTTTATATTTCTGAGATGAGACATTGTGATTATTTACATTATTTACCTTATTCGAACTTTTGTCCTCATCTTTGTTTCCATATTCTCCACGTTTCGACCATTGTACACATAGCCCAGAGGATAAAAGTGTTGGTTGATTTCAGTGACTTAACCTAAAGAGTTCTGAATTCAGTACCTAGCTACATTAGTCGTAAAAAAAAAAAAAAAAAAAAAACTTGGTGTGTTGATTTAAAAGGGAGATAACTGATACTGAGATATCCGGAAGAGGCATGGCACTTAATACTGGAACAATCTACCCCTGTGGTCGAAATAAAGAGTTCAGTTCGAAATTCCAGTCACCTGAAGAAGGCCAGAGAGTTCAAAGTTCGAAGCGTCTTGAATATGGAAAACAAAGAGAACATCAGTCCGAACAATGTAAATAGTGTATATAACGTTGTTTCATCCGTAAATACCTTAACCATTGTATTGGCATATAAAAGAATTTAATACATCTTGAGTACAGCTATTAGGTTGGTGCAAAAATAATGTAGTTTTCTCAAATATGTTACTATGTGAGAAAACGACATTATTTTTGCACCAACCTAATAGCTGTGGGCTGATTAAAATAGAAATACATGAGTTATTGTCGGATACTGTGATCTACGATTTTCTTACCCATAGATAACTTATCCAAGCGGGCTAGTTACCTTAGGCTATGACGACGTTTAACAAATGTCTTTATATATGTATATATTTCAGTTTATTCGAATAAATCCCAAGTTTTTATGTACGATATCTTTATTGTATATACGTCTACGGGTGTGTTTGCGTGTACGAATAGGTGGCATAGAAAGAAGAATGCGTCTACAAAAACAATCTTTTTTATTTCTTAGCCCTCGATCAATATTTTCACATCTATATCGCGCTTCAAAAATACGTTGATCAATGTTTATTATGCATTTCACATGGCGCACATCAATAGGAAATATTACGTATGCATGATTTTTTTCTTTTTTTTTTTTTTTTTTACAAGTCAAGCAAATGAAGTTGGGCATCCTCAACAATTCCCAAATCAAAAATAGGTTTCCTATTCAAAGATTTCTCCGTCGGTAAATAGATCAGTCCAGATTTTAATATTATTGATTCCCGTGCCTTTTATGTCAACGTTAAATCTCGAGGCACGATTTATATTTCATTGGCAAATATGTTTAAAGGCATAAAACGGAAAATGAAACACTGATAAAATATATATATATATATATATATATATATATATATATATATATATATATATGTATTATATTAGGTTGGTACAAAATAATGACGTAATAATGTCGTTTTTGACGTATTTTTTAACGTTAAAAAACGACATTATTACGTCATTATTTTTGCACCAACCTAATATAAGCTTATACTCATTGAAATAAATTTATTACTGGCGATGAATTTTCTTGGCAGAAGTATAATCTAAGCAAATAGATCTGTTGTGAGCGTCTATTTGTATGAACGCAAGCCATTTCGTTAAATGAGAAATTACCTTACATATAACAAAGTAGTAGAGATAATGGTTGCGTCCCAATATTATAAAGATTGCAATGAACTTCTTAAAAGATTCGGTATTAGAAAAGCGGAAAAAAAATCTTTCCCGCCGAAGAAAATATTGCAATGAATAGTTTTTCTTAAACTTGTTAAGCAACGGCACAAATGCAAGCAAATTAAAACATCACGGCACATTTAGAAATTTTGTAAAGCGTATACATTGAAATGTACTGAAATAAAACCATAGATTTTTTTTTAAAAATGCACAGACAAATATGAACTTACTTTATTTCAATATTTCTATTCAACTATTTGTGCAGCTTATTTCGTGACAAACCTAAGCCTGATGTTTTTCGCGATTTCTTTAATATTTTGTCCATTGTACAATAAGCAGAATACCATTTCTATTCAGTTGAGCGTAGCCTTTCTTCAATCTATTTTTTTTAATTTTATTTAACGTCGGGATGTCTAATTTACATAAATAGTAGAAACTTACAAGAAAACTGATTAAGACGTTTTAGCTAATGTGAGATATTCCTTTTGTATTGAAATCCATAATGTATCAAGATTAGTGAAAAAAGTATTTAAAAAAAATGTTTAATAATTCATTTATTCAGATACTATCGTTGTAACATTAATACTTCCAAACACACATTATATCTATGCTTTGACAATATTTGGCAGCCCGGCGGTTGAGAATCACTGCTTTTCCCGTCTAAGCATATATATATATATATATATATATATATATATATATATATATATATATATATATATATATTAAATTAAAATTAATGTGGAGAAACCTATCACTGAACTGAGTGGTGTAATTTCAGACATGATAAGTTTCTCCAAATCAATTCTATTAATTCCTTACATTTAGATATCGAGCACTTTACAGCAAAACCTTGCCTGCATGCAATGCCTTTCCACCAGTAAACTACGTAAAAAGAACCAGAAATCCTTATCACCTAAAAACTTTTACATGCTGACTTCGAACTTTCCTGAGTGCATTGTTGTAATGCCTTCACTCTTCAGGGCTGATTTCAGAGTGAAAGCGTTACTACAATGCGCCCACAAAACTTCGAAGTCAGCATGTTGCCTACTAGAATTGGTCAAAAGTTGGAGTGGCATTATGCACAAGCTATATGAAAAAAACTTTTTCATAACAAAAGTTTCAGCGGTTTCAATCTACATGAAATAGTCTTAAACATGAGTATATACGGTGCATGCATGTATATATATATATATATATATATATATATATATATATATATATACATAGAGAGAGAGATAGATAGAAAGATAGACAGATATATACACACAAACACACACATATATATATATACACATTATATATATATATATATATATATATATATATATACACACATATACATACACACACACATATATACATACACACAGACACACACACACACATCAAAATGAAGCAACCCTGAAACTGTCAACCCGTTATCATCAGTATGAAGAGACGGAGAAACCATATACCCAAATCAGCAAAAATTATCGACGGCTACCATTTTTAAGTCTTCAGTAGAAGAATAAAGGAAACGGAAACAAGAATGACCCTCTATTTCAGTAGAAGAGGGAGGAAAAGTATGAACCACGAGATAGGAAATCCTGTCTTCGCCTATTTTTTTAAAAAAAAGGCGGGGGTTGGTTCCTCAGTTTTAAACTATTTAAATCGAAATATCCATTACCAGAATAACGTTGAGTGTGTGCAAATTTCAAACTGTTAGATACCTCTGACAGCCATTGAGCAAATCCTGGATTCACTATTTCGTCTTAGAATATCGCCAGATAACTTATACTAGAATGGCTACCGTACGACGCGCGGGTCATTTACACATAGCTTTGTTAATCAATTTATATTTTTATCAAACTTTGCAGGTTATATAAAGGTAGAAAAGATTTTAATATTATAAGAATATTTTTCTTAGATATTATAATATTGGTTTAGTGATACAAAACTTTTTACCTATTTTTATATGTATTTTTTTATATTTTATAATATTTATATATTTATACAAGTCAATAATTAGTGATACAAGATTTTATAATAATCACCTAGCCGGGTAAAGAAAACGTGGTTTGGTTTGGTTTCCTTTCGTTTGTTTTGGTCTGTTTCACGACATATCAACCTCATTGGGTCATTTAATGCCGACAACTTTTTTTTTCCTGGAAATATTTTTGTTTTGTCAAAAATCTATTTCTGTTAACATTTGTTCCTCAAAAATGGTAATATTATTTTTTTCAAAAACGTATAGCCGGCAACACGATTCCTTCAAAAACGTATAGCTGGAAATATTATTTTTTAAAAAACGCACAGCTGGCAACATTATATTGTCGAAAACGTATTATCAAAGGCCTTGATGTTGGACAAAGTTTATCCTCTAACCCAGGGTGTGGATGTAGTTTATCGTCATATACATGACACGTATGTAGTTTATCGTCATAAAGAAAACGTGGATTCAAGCCTTTCCCAAGTGTATTTGTGTGTACTCAAAGTGAATAGGAACTCGGCTCTCCTATTAACAATTCCGTGCTATTATCCTTTACAGCACCTGCAACTCCACTATTATATCACATGGTATTCCTAGCTTGTTACCCATGTAGGTTCTGACCGTTCTCAATGTTGCTTAATTGTCATCGCACGCGAAGCAGACAACAAAATTTGTAACACAATATGGTAATAATGAGAAGTTGCATTAAACAAAAGGACTGGAAGAAAATAATGTTTTATTGATACATGTCTTACTAATTAACCCATAGTTGGTGGAAGAAGAGTTGTATTAATACATTTACTAAGGGTAATTTCGCATGATCAAATATAACGAACCTCACCCGAAATTTGAACTCGGTTCCCCGATATAACTATTCCAAGCCATTATCCATTACATCTCCTTCACATTCAAGCTTACAGCACCTGGTATTCTTAAACGATCACCCATCAAGTTACTAACCACGTTCGACTTTGCTTAACTTCGTCGATCGTACAAGAACAGGTGTTTGAACGGGATATGGTCGTAAGTCTTTCAAGTCTCTAAGCGTGGAATGAGTAACTTCTGAGCCGATATTTCAGCAATACGCTATCTCTGGCCTACTTTGACTAGATAAAAAATGGCAAAAGGTTCTAGTTAATTCTTAAAACGATAGGAGGCGGCGATAATTTTCCCAGGATTTTTCAGCAACTGATCGTGTATTCCACTTGAGGTCTGAATCGTCTTTAGACACGAAAGATATTCAAAACTGAAGCGAAGTTTCGTAAAGCTTTTTGTCAACGCCATTAATTGCTACGATTTCATTATGCGAATGAAACAGAATATCATACAAAGTTGTTTTTTTTCCAGCGTGAGTCGAAACATTGGGATTATATTTACGAAGTAGTTTTGAAACTTTTTTCGGGTAACCAATATGGCCTTTCATCCTCAGAAGAAAAGAGATCGGTATTTGCTCACATTTGGGGAGATTGGTCGGATCGACAACTTTTCATCCTGCTACGCGTTATTTAATTAAAATGTCAGTCTGGGAGTTCTTTTAGAGTGAACTGATTGCTGAGAAACACCATTAATCAAAAGACATACAGAAAGCAATAAGTCTCCAAAGTAAAAACGAGAAACGCTTTTCTCTACCTTTTTTTGGTGCAATAAATGTTGATCGGGGCGATTTAGCGGTAACATGCTTTTTTGATCAAAACATAGATGTTTGAATAATTCATGGAGTGTTATAAATACGGCCACATAAAAAAGAGGAGGACTTAGTGGAAAAAAGGTTCTTATTAATTTAGAGTGTGATGAAGCGTGATATTGGTTGAAATCTGTTTATAGTCATCCAGAGACAAGAGAGGTCTTTTAAAGAGAGTGATAAAACTATGAATCTAAATCGATAAAATTGAAGAGCAAAAGGCGATAAAATTCAGAAATTTTTTAATGTGTTAAACTCTCTTTCTTCAAATGTATATTTCTTTTGTTTTCTTTGTCAAGAGAAAGAATATGTTGAGTGCTCTCCTTTTGCTTGTACATTTATCAAAAAGTTGCTTTAGGCTAAAAGAAAAAAAAATACATCGAAACGTATTTCTTTTAGCATTTTCTGCACTTTAACTTCTATGGAAGTTAATTCTATTTTCACGTCTGAACTGTTATTTGCTTATGACCGGCCAGCCGGTCGTCAGTAAAATGAACAAAGAATCTTTTATTTCAAGGCCCTGAGGAAAAAAGCGAATTTGTTAAAATTACAGAACTAGGATTCACAGGTAGTGGTTTAAATTTACTTCTATCGACAGCTTTCTTACAAGCAAAGCAAGGCAATAAAGCAACTAAGACACACAGGGGTTGCTGACTACTAGACTGCACGAGTAAAATATTATTAAGGAGAGAGAAGAATAAAAGAAGACAAGATAACGAATAACATTAGATTTAAATTTTTGAAGATCAAATTTGACTGGAAAGCTAGAAGTCAGAAGAGAATTCCACAGACGGTTAGTGGGATAGAAGGAAATGTTAACATAGAACTTACGGTTACATCTAGCCATTTCAGCTGTCAAATGATGAGACCTTGTTACCAATATAGTACTGCGTTTAAATTGATTAAGTCTAGATACTATGAAGTTCATAATGTCTAGGTACTATAGAAGAATATTTATAAAGTTTATAAAGTCTGGGTACTATAGAGGAAAGAAAAAATACCATAAAGGTGTCGGGATACATGTATCCAGGTATCTTTTGCTGAATGTCGAAATTCCAAATAATTAATAACACATCATTTAAATGAAACACAAAAAAGGTAACTCTCCGAATGAAATAAAACTAAAAAGCAGAAAAAATAAAAGTAAAAACGGAAGTAGAAACATTTATATATACAAGGTATCCATAAAGTTTATGCGCACTTTAAAAAATTTATAACTTTACTTGTATTTGCGATAGAAATAATCTGTAAAAAAAAGTTATATAGTTTAATGTACCTAACTTTAAGTATAGCTAAAAAAACTAATGCGATTTCAGGCATTACTGTAAATAAGTTGGCAAATGTTTTCCGTGAACTGCAAAATCGTATTACTCTTTGTATTGCTAATGATGGAGGACATGGGGAAACTTAAATAAAATTTCAATAAAACCTTAAAAAATATAGATTTACTTCTTTATAATCCTTTTTACAAATTATCTCTATCGCAAATACAAATAAAGTTATATTTTTTTTTAAATGCACACGAACTTCATGGACACCCTGTATAAATATACAATAACAAATTGTTAAATTTCCATTGCAGTGACGTTTGTTTCATCAAGTAACTAAATGTTCGTAGTGTAATATGAGATGTGTGGACAGACTTAATTTATAACGGTCAGACTAGAGTGTTTGTCAGTTCGTAGGCAAGGCCTTAGCAGGCGGTTGCTGGTTAATCTCTTCAATTGTTTGCGCACATGTAGATCAAACTGGGTTCCGAAATTTGTGAACTCTGAGGAGGAGTATACTTCTATTTTTATATCCGGAAAAGGGATGCAAAATCTAATTTCACATATAGGTGCGAACATTTGTCAGAAAATAATTTCCCACTCGCTCACGAGACTTATTATTGTCATTTTTTAAATGCTCCAAAAATAACACGTGGTAGGTCTACAACTACACCCACCGCAAGTATTATCGCGGTATTTACCCTAATAATTATTGTTTATCAAACAAACCTTTTCATGGGATTATATTGTTTATATATATATATATATATATATATATATATATATATATATATATATAGGGAGAGAGAGAGAGAGAGATGGATAGATAGATAGATAGATAGATAGATAGATGTAGCTCTAGATTCAGCCCTAAAAGCTATATATATATATATATATATATATATATATATATATATATATATATATATATATAGGGAGAGAGAGAGAGAGAGAGAGATAGATAGATAGATAGATAGATGTAGCTCTAGATTCAGCCCTAAAAGCTATTGTTGAGGCATCGATTTTCATGTATTTCTTCGCCAAATTTAGACATTTAAAATCGAATGCTCGATCTCATTCCTGTTTTGGCTATTGGCTTAATATTCTGAGTTTTTCTTTCTGTTTGCTATCGCAACATTAAATTCACCATTACCCCTTCATGTCGTAGGTGATCATAGCTCTCCACAATTTTCTGTCTTTTGTAGCGCTTAATCATTTTGCTATCACTACTAACCACTGTCCCGCTGTTTACTCAAATTCTCTATAAAGATTAGGCATTGTTTTATCGTGCTTCAGTCTGTCCTGTCAGTATCTAATATTCCAGGTACTCTTTTCTCATCTGTTCATGATATTATTCATAAATCTCTTTTTTGGTCTCATTTTTTTTAACCCTTTGATGTTTCACACATGTTCAGTCCAGGATATTCTCACCAGCCTTCTGTAGATCAACATTTCAATTCCTTCAAGTCTCTTCATATTTGAGAGGATTGTTCCGTATTCATTGCCATAGGACAGGAATTACACATTTCTTTATTTCAAACGAAATTATATATTTTTTAATTATCTAATTAATACAGGACTTATTTCAATTTGGCTGACGTCCACATCACGTTGATAAGCCTCTTCCCTTACGATCACCGAATTTAAGCAAAGACGAGCTTGATCAGTACGACGATAAGTCAACGCTTGAGAATACCAAGTGCTGTAAGCCTGGATGTGCAGGTGGTGTAATGGGTGATGTCATGGAATTGTTAATCAAAAAGCTGAGTTCCAATTACCGATGGGTTACTCATATACTCTTACGCGCAAAATACCCTTGGCAAAGATATGAATTCATCTCTTCGCCTCCTAGCTCTGGATTACTTAGTAAGACGTTTATCACTAACCCATTGTTATCTCAAAAAATACATTCTACAATCTAAATACATTATCTGACTTTAAATAACCCGCAAAGCTGTAAAAAAAAAGAAACAAAAAACAAATAATCAAATAGTCATGTCATTGAGATTTATTTACATTATCTAGAATATATATATATATATATATATATATATGTGTGTGTGTGTGTGTGTGTGTGTGTGTGTGTACAGAACGTACCGTACCCACAAAAAGATCGATCATTTTACATATTGATTCGAATATGGAATTAATCCCTCACGTTACATTCACATTATAATTTCTTGTTTAGGCCTAACTCCAACTTCCCTAGCTATGTGTTTTATTTCGTATGGGTTATATTACTAAAAAAATATAAAACAATGCATACAATCTAAAGTTATTTTTCTGGTTTTAAATAAACTGCAATGTGTTGATAACCCGTAAAAAGGAATCAATCAAATTTTAATGGTTATTTTTTTCAATTTTTATAATCAACTCCTTGATTTTATTGTAGATATAAACGGGTTAAGTGCACTTAAAAGTAAATCGATTAAGATTTTTTTTCTACGATCAATGGTTAAAAAAGGCTTCATTTAATCCTAAACAAATTTATTTCTACAGAAATGGGTTGCTCCATATCTTGCTACAGAAATGAATTGTTCTGCATCTTGGCTTTTTGAATGGCTCCGTATTTTGCAACAGAAAGGAATGGCCCCGTATCTTACTACAGAATTGAATGGCTCCGTATCTCACTACAGAATTGAATAGCTCCTTATCTTACTACAGAAAGAAGTCGCTCATCATCTTACTATAGAAAGGAATTACTCCATATTCATCAAAACATATAGACTGGAGCTACAATATCATAGACGGAGAGCTTTACCAACTAACAAAAACGTAATCACTTGAACAATTTCAACAGCAGCAATAGTAAAAAAATTGGTAGCGCATGAGATTTTTTCATTATCACGTAATTGACTTATCTTTTTGCGAACAGTTACGGAGAAAAAGAGAGAAAGTAAATGTTTGTTGCCCAGAAATATTTCTTCTGTTGCGTTCATATAAATTCGAGACATATTTATTTGTTGCAGCTATGGTCATAAATCAAATAGCAGTAATGTTAAATCGAACATCAGTCACCCTCATCGGAGCAGAAGTCAGAAATGCTCTTTCTTTCGCCCGAAGGGATTTACCATTCTGACAATACGATAATGTATTTACATTTTTTAAGATCATAAATTGCCTTCTATTATTCACTCTTCCTTGTGTACTTTTATCTATTTGATTTTCGAGGAGACGTTTTGAAATATGAAATGTGTCCAAGAGTTTAAAGCGACCCATTTACAAATGTCAGTTTTGTAATAGTCAATTTCCGCCCTTTTTTCTGACTTATAAATACTTTGAAGCGATATATACGCGTATTAATCTCGATATCTAACCATCTAGGCTGATAATATTCTTACGCGTTTATGCATATTATTCTCCGTAACAATGGACTATTTTTTAAGCTGTAATTGTATTCTTTTTTTCTGTATTCTTAAGGAGAAACTAAATATCAAAGAATGACTTTGAAGGATATACGCAACGGAGTTAGAATTTTGTAAACTAAGTTTTAGAGAAATGATTTTGCTATTAATACGAAATGGAAGGATATCTATTGACATTGGACGAGCAACTATAATATATAGTGTAACACGGATACAAGAGACCCGGATATAAAAGAAATCCGGATATAAGACAGATTTTCTCTGGTCCAAAATTAGAGCCATACTTACCTAAACAAAATAGATCAAACCCGGATATAAGAGAAACCCTGATATAAGCGACTTCTTATCCGGTCCCGACAACTCATTTATATCCGGGTTACACTGTAAATTGAACAACGACATGAAAAGAAGTAATAATAAAATTCCACCATTGCTCGATAAGTTTCGAAGAGATTGGGATAATTAGCAGGAATTTCGTGACTGAAGACAGAGCAGAGAGATTTAGAGAAGACTGATAAGAGTTATTAGGTTGGTGCAAAAATAATGTCGTTTTCTCACATATGTTACTATGTGAGAAAGCGACATTATTTTTGCACCAACCTAATATTTACAAAGGTCCTGAAATGGAAAATCACCCTGGTTTGCGATGTGCATAAAAATCTAAACAGATCGATTAATGATATTCTTTATTTCTCCCCGTAAAATTCTACTTGCAATCGTCAACGTTAAATTTCGTTTTTACTAATACACACTACAGTTTCCAGTTTGATAGGAGCAAAGTTTAAGTGAACAGCAGAGGAGTTCGCTCTTCTGCAAACAACATAGCCGAAGGGATAACTCCAAGCAGTACCTCTACTCTGCTGAGGAGGTTGGAGAATATTTTTCTTTTACAGTACTGCGTATAAACGCAAAATAAACGTCGACCATTGTGTCATATTTAGTTTTCTACGCGGGTCCGCAGTTAAACTCATTTAGTGATCATGTTCTATGTGCCAATTCTCTTCAGGATATGGTTAATCACAGAGCTCCACAACCCAGTGTCTTTTGCTGATCTAAAGATTTTTTTCCTTTTCCCAATTCCTCTCTGTACTTGTTCTGCCATCCAATCATCAAAAGCCGTCAAGTTATTTATTTGCTGATTCACATGCTACTACTGCTTTCAGTTTATCTTGGAACTGTTAAACTTTTTAAGAACACTTTACTCAATGTGTCAAAGAAACTTCAATTATCTTTTCCTGATTGTAATTATAAGTTTTCTTTCTTTCAAATTTTCTTTTAAAAAAATTCTAGTTGCTCACATATTAAGTTCATGATAATCTTAACCGTCTCTGGAAGAGAATTTCTGTCGCTTCAAGTTTTGCTTCATCTCTGAGGAAACGGTTCAGCATCCCCTAAAATATTAGATGACATATTATATAACAGGCTGGCACTCATTTCTTTGTTTTAACGAAATATCCTTCTTCTTAATAGGCTGTTTGTTTGCAACAAAAGATCATTAACTATTAATACATTGTTTACATTCTTTGGTTTTCTGTTACATTTTTCGCTTTCTGCTAATACGCTACTCAGCCATTATTGTTTTGTTTTCCTACTTAATTTTAACGTCCCTAATTCATACCTGAGAACCTGGGCAGTTTCTTTTAACAATCATATATTCTGTGTTAATACAGTTAAGAGCTTCTTCCTTTCTTTCTGCTTTTCGTGTTGGTAATCATGATGCAATGCTTAAATAATCTAGCAAGTAAATGCATCCAAAGGTTAATAAGTTTTCGATTCAAATTTCACTGATAATTTCCTGACCTTCTTAAGATTTGTCACATGATAATCAATCATCATTCCCAAGTTATATAAATCCTGAATATATCTGCTTTCATTAGCACTTAACCTCGTCAACGCTCTGTCATAAAACAGAGAGTTCATGAAATATCTAATCAGAGGAACGACATGATTGATATGATCAATGCTTTCTGTTATATACACTGGCTGATTTATCGATATCTAGTATAGACATAGTTTTATATCGCTTTCTTCAACAGTTCATTAATATTCAGTAGTAAGAATGCTAATCAGGTAATTACTTACTGTTCCAAAAGCAGTACATAAAGGCTTTCCACCGGAGTGGAGAAGAAACCTAACTTTGGTCTAGTAAGTGATCCACATTGTTGATTTAACCATATATGGCAGAACCCAGCATAGTCCAGTCAATAGCAACGGCATGATGTTTACTCGAACTTTCATCCCTGATTTTCTGAACAAACTTTAGCACTTTCATCAACATTATTGTTATTAATATCTTTTTCTTTGAATCCCTACTTATTTCCTTCCGGGTTTCAACCAAAAATCTAAGCTAAAATATAACAAAATTATGACATTTTCCACTGAACATTGAAAAAAAATAAAATAAGCTAAAAGCACACACAATTTTACATATAGAAAAAACCTACGTAAGGGATAGCTACACTTGCAAAAACAATTTATTTCCAGAAGTTATGGGCTACCATTGATCTCTTCACTGAGTATATGAGAACAGTTTTCAATGAAACCCAGACTACCAACCACAACTGGAATTACATGTGCCATATTTTCTAGATTTTTACTTGAAGAACATTATATTTTGAAATTTTTGTTACCATTATTATTAACATTTTAGTTAGCCAATACACGTGTTCGTGGTTTGAATAGATATCTCACTTTTACAAGTGGGGACACTGACGTGCACCTGCCTGTGTATTGTTAAGTCTTAATTGCACTTTTCGTCTGAGATCAAACATATGGTCTTATATTTAGGAAGCTATAATTAAACTAACTGCATAACACCGCACAGAGGATTGTATATCTTATTAGTTTGGACATTATATTTAATGCATACACAGTGACATATTTTAGTTGTTTGAGTAGATATCTCTATCATTTAAAGATTGTAAATTAAATTCCATCAACGAAACAGACATGTCCAATCAAACACGTGCATCAAACTCTGCCGGAAGCTTCTTTATTAAGGCTCTCAAATGCACATTTCTATAGACATAGATGTCGAATTATACACGTGTAGCTACTAAATATAAAGTATAAAATAATAAGAAACATTACCAGATTATAAATAAAATTACTTGATTTCTAAGTAATATATATATATATAATAAATTTACTTATTCAAAAATAGGGTTTCATCGCTATACAAGAATTATCATGTTTCAAAAACAGAAGCGTAAATCTTCAAGTTCAATTATATAATAAAATTAAAGTCTCTACTTATGTATAATTTTCAAGCGAATTTTGGAATAATTTATTTTGAAATTTACTAAGTTTTCATAAATTCATAATATTAGTTTCTATGGACATGGAGAAAAGCAATTATTTTAACAAGGGACGCTAGGGTATTCATTTTCACTGACAACTATTGTATATGTTACTTTGAAAAGAGTTTAAGTCAATCCAGCAGTTGAAATGTAATCCAAATTAGTTGAACTAGCAGTTGAAATGTAGTTGAACTGGCATTTCAAAAATAGTGAATCTCTCTGTTGAAATGTAGTTGAATTAGCAGTTCAAATGTAGTCGAATCGATTCAGCTAATAGCATCACAATTTTTTCTTGATTTTCGCATTGAGACCCAGAGCCCCTTTCACTAATTCCCTTTCTACTGAACACTTTATTTTTATTAATATTCTTAATTTTTATAACATTTTTTATAACGTTTATTAAAGTCTCGTTTAGTATAGCAATTGATAAGATTAGAAAAATATCCATATATTAAGCTTAGCTTGTTAAAATGTCAACGAAAAACTAGTGGAGTCTGTAACTCCCAAACGCATTGGTCCATGTAATAAGCTTATTCACTATTCTGGTATAGTTAGCAATTTGATTATTTATCAAACGAACTGAACAGTCGTTATCAGAGAACGATTACCTTGCGAAACTGCACCACGAGCAAGAATTTGTGCCTGTGTTCTAAATGTCCCATCGATTAATGATTAAACCAGCTTCTGTCGTAATGGTCTGTGAAATTAGCTTTCCAAAGCAATGGTTCACATCAAGTAATACATTTTTCACAATTGTTGTTGGTGTTTTAGAATAAAATTCAATTATCTGAAAATATAACAGTGTCATTTGAATTGTCTTTCTTACAATGAAATCTATGGTCATATCAATGTAGTATTTATTTTCTACTTACATTCGTCGAGACGTATGAAGAATTTTTAGATATTGGAATAGATGTAGATAAATACAAGTAGAACTTCATTAAGCGTGTGGGTGTGTATTTAAAAAAACTAGATCAGCCAATCACGCTAGCTTGGCGATTCAGACCAAATGATTTTGAAACCCAGGTAGTGTGAGTGGCTGGCTGATCTCAAATTTTTTTTAAAATTAAAAATCTCTGCATTTATTATTTTCTTTATATGTGAATTGAGCACTTTTTGATACAACTGTTTCTTGGTCTAATTCTATTCTGACCAATAAGTGTTATATATATATATATATATATATATATATATATATATATATATATATATATATATTAGGTTGGTGCCAAAATAATGACGTAATAATGTCGTTTTTTGACGTTAAAAATACGTCAAAAACGACATTATTACGCCATTATTTTTTACCAATATGGTATAAATAAAATGACAATTGGAAAAAAGATCTTAGATTTTGCCGATGCGTTTTGTCTTCCGACTTTTTCAAGGCAAAAATGAAATCGAAATGTTCTTGTTGTTATAGTTACATTAAAAAATCCAAATTTAAAAAGATAGAGGCTTCTGTCTAAGCCTTTTTTTCTGGTTAATGTAAATTACCTTTATAGTAAGAGATTTTTTTTTCCATGTCAACAATATAGATAAATTCCCAGATCAATTCTGTGGACAAGACAGATTGGTATAAATAAAATGACAATTGGAAAAAAGATCTTGGATTTTGCCTCATAACAATATATATATATATATATATATATATATATATATATATATATATGTGTGTGTGTTTGTGTGTGTATCTAATGATGTAATTGGAAAGAAGAGTTAAATTAATGATCCCAAGTTGTTTAGTATTCATATTTTTATTAAAAAAAAACAATGCTAGATAGAAAAGTAGAACTTAATATTATAATAATTTTTAAAGAAAATATGATTTCATCTCGACACAGAAATTACTGTTTCGAAACTGACTCAAGTAAAAGTTTAATTTCAATATTAAACTTAAAATATGGAGCCCACTTTCATTTTCAAGCGATGCTTAGAAGTTATTCTAATATTGAAATTAAAATTTATGACTTGATCAGTTTCGAAATAGTAAGTTGTGTGTCACGATGGGATCATATTATACACACACACTCACACACACACATATATATATATATATATATATATAAAACATACAGTTTGTTGTAAAGGTAGAAACAGGTTTTGAACTAGCATATAACACAAGGCAGTTCGTTTTATTGAGTAACCGCAACAGGAAACTACGCTGTCCATCATCAGCATTGTTGATGCTCGATTCCGTGACAGTGTCTCACTGCATCATGGCCTCACGTTTTCCAATGACTAGAGGCAGTACAACTATATTGAATCAATAGCTCAATCTTCTGCAAGGATCGTCGGTTCACTGTGTCGTACCTGAAGTTGGTTTTCTCGTCAGAGTCTATCTTACACAACTACAAATCTACCTTTCGTCCATGCATTGAATATTTTTTGCCATATCTGGTCTCGTGCCCCTGCTTTTCATCTAGAGGCTCTCGAAAAAAACCTAAAAAAAGATCAGCAATATAATAGGTCCTGAACTGATATCTCGACTTCAGTCCCTTTCTCATAGACGTGATGTGGATCCCCTATATCTTTTCTAGAAATATTTTCATTGTAACTGTTCTGATGAGCTATCTTCCCTGATGTTCCGACTACATGAATTTAAGCGTGCTACTAGACTGGCATCTCGATCCCACGCATTAACTGTTTAAATAGTTAAATATAACCATCACTTCTACTCCAGTAGTTATCTCGCGCTTCCCGACAGTGGAATTCCCTTCCTCTTACTTGCTACTCTGATAACGTTAATCACAGGAAAAATTTTAATGCAACGTCAATCTCCCTCTTCTGTTGTCTTGAAACCCATTCTTCGTTTATCTTTTCATCAGCCCCCACTATAGAGAATCATTTTTCTCACTTTCACTCTATGTAATCACCTGCGTGCTAGTGACACTCCCGTCTTGTTTGGGGTGGAATGCTTAATAAATAAATAAATAAATAAAAAAACAAATAAAAAACGTGGGGAACCGTTTACTAATCAAAGACACAATGAGACCTTCGGGTTGACACGCTTGAGTAAATACGATCTGATGTTGGCTGTAATATCGGGTTGAAAAACAGTGAGATATTGCTAAATAATAAGATACTGAGGCAAAGGTTGGGAGAGATTGATATATGCGAACGGAGAGAGGCAGGTGGACAGATACGAAAGGAGTGAGGTAGATAGCCGGATACGAACGGGCAGCCGAACGTGCACGGTTCCGATTGAACAGGGATACATACGCACGTGCGAACGGACAGATGCACAAAGACAGTTGCAGGCAGAGACACGTAGATAATAATAATACGCCGTGAAAGCCTAAAGAATACGAATATATCCAGGAGAAGGAATAGACATGAACAAAGTAATCTCTCTGACACTCACACACCACATACACACACACTATATATATGAGATGAGAAAATCTTGAGATAAGAGAGCGTAAATTAAAAATATGTCCGATACATGAATTTACAAAATGGAAAGCTGGGATGAAAGGTAATAAAAAAAAAGTTGACAAAATTATAAAACAATTAGTCAGGTCACCAGTTCATTCATTTTGTCATGCAATGAAAATGGATATCAGACCTGGCGGAAATGAAAAGTCAGCCATCTTTTTTTGTCTTAAAATAATCGGACGTACGAAAAGAAAATATCAGGTACTCATCAGCTTGTAAGTTTTCATTCTTTTTCAAGTATAGTCACAAGGATTTGGCGGATATTAAAGCCACAGCGTACATCAACAGGACAGATACATCGCAATAAGCATATGACCAATTTGTGTTTCATACATTTATATATATATATATATATATATATATATAAAGGTATGTTGATACACAAGGATAGAGTAAATATAATTTGAGATCACGTAATCACACAGACGTATCTATATATATATACGCGTTGTATCAAGGAATACAACACTTTGCATTTATTTTACGCATTTATTTATTTATATTTCAAAATAGACAATATAACTTCAATATACTTAACCAAACGATTTTTTCATTAAATATATAAAGAGAACATTTATAAGCTCAGCTGATAAATCGTCATAACTTTTCATTTCGTGTGTGTTTATATATATATATATCCGGGTCAATGCTTTCATGCAAAAAATTGAATGCAAAGTCAATCACTATATACTGTCCTCCTGGTTACTCTTTTCTCTTTCTGCTCATCATTAATGTTTCTGATCCTAATTCTTCCACACCGTGTAACCCCTCGTGCTGTAGTGACATTACTGATTTGCTTGGGGAGATACTGATTCAAAATGAATATATATCTACATACAAAATGTTGTAGCCTCTGTGTGTTGCTTTGGAATCGAAAATCTCTTGCGGTTTTGGACGTAGACCACCCAAACATAACCATATATTTTCTGAAACTACATTACAATGGTTACTTGGATTAGTATATTTCATTTTGATCAAAAGCCATCCCACCAAACATTTCCCCTTTGGTATGAATTATACTTAAATTTCAACAGGGAAATAATCCCTATCGAAAATCTAGGAGGAGAAAGCTAGAAGATGACGGTCACATCGTCAAGATCATTTTAATCAAAGTGGTTTCCGCGGGTGGTGGGAGTATAAACTTCTCAGTTAAATGTCTTCCCCTTTCATTTAAATGAGATTTAAATTAGAACGATTAGAATTACTCCTAAGGTACTTGGATAAGTATATTTCATTTTGGTCAAAGGAGTTCCCATAATGGGTCGGGCACAAACCTCCCACTGAAAATCCCCCCCCACTTCTGATTTAAATTAAGTTTAAATTTCAACAAGAGAATAAATTCACTTTCGGTTATTGACTAGGTAGGTACCTTCCATATTTGTTATCGTTTCAAGTTTTCTTTTTTTCATTTGGCAGAATTGTATTTGGAAGTTCTAACAATAGTTTAGGATGTCTGTGCACATAAACACATTATATATATATATATATATATATATATATATATATATATATCCTGAAAAGCCTGAGTTATTTTTTAACTCTGGATCTGGACAACGTCAATTAATATTGTTGTGTGACTTTGGGAGTTTTCTCGGAAAGTAGATTCTTCTTTTCGTGACGATATGGGAGTCTCAGTCAGTCAGTCAGTCAGTCAGTCAGTCTCTCTCTCTCTCTCTCTCTCTCTCTCTCTCTCTCTCTCTCTCTCTCTCTCTCTAAGGTGGAACTTATATATGTAAACATAACTGACATCAAGTTGTCCCACGGAAACACATCATGAGCGCAGTTGGGTCGATCATCTTTTTACATGATCGAGGTCTACCCGCTTCCGCAAACGGATTCCTTGAGACCGTGGTACAATACTAAGGACAAGTTCTATTTTGGTATCACTTAAATAGCTATTGTGGTCACCACAGATCGGCTTCTATTAGAAACAAGGTTGCTTATAGATATTAAATTCGATTCAGATCGTCTGGTATATCCTGGCATGAATTCCGTACGACACATTTATAAAATCACATGATTATTAAAGGCTATATTGTACCAAAATATGATTGCCGAGAGTAATTCTAGAAACCAATGAATTCAACTTAAGCAGTTTTTTCAAACACACGCACACACACAGACAGACATATATAATTTTTTTAAAAAATATGATTCCTTTCCTACATAAGATTTTTCATGTTTCAAAAACAAGAGCCAAAATCTCCGATATAATTATTAAAATTAAATTGAATTAATGTATCAACCTCTGTTTCATCTTCAAGCGAATTTTTGAGAATAACTCAACTTGAAATTTACGCATTTTTATAAACATATTCATTCGTAAAATTAATTACTACAGAAACGGCTGAATCATTAATTTAAATAAAGGCATGAGGGTTATCAATTTGTATCAACATATCAGTTACTTTCGGAAAGAGGCCAACTCAAGATAGGGTTGGGGTGTCTAAATTAAATCAAATTAGGACATTCATTATACACATATCGTCTAGTCTGTTTCAGCGACAGAGAGTAAAGCGTTATTGTTACATGGTTAAGTGTCTGAAGATTTTTTTTCTAAAAGTGTTTTTTGTATATAAATACGTCGTATTGAACTACAATTTCTTTTTTGACGACTTCATAAAGAGTTTTTATTTTATTTTATTATTGGGTTAAGTTTTTAAACATTTTATTAGACTATAAAATTTTTAATTTTTTATGCTAATTATTTAATGCGAAAATTTGTTAATGTCGGTAAAACACCGTTAACACATGTCTGTGGTTTGATAATTTTCATTATTTAGAAAATTAATATGTAGTTTTTGATGTAGGCATACAGGGCATGGGTCATCCCAGGTTTTGCAAGTTCTTGTTCTATTTTCCATTTTATTATATATATATATATATATATATATATATACCACACACAAAGGATGCGATTGATAAATTGTCGTCTAAATTATGCAAAATTGAAAATAATACTGATATCTCATTTTAACAGATATATTTGACAAAATTATGCAATTTTGAAATACTAAAGAATACATTTATTCAATAAAATCGTCATTGGCTTCAAGCACGACCTCCAGACGACTTCGGAATCTCCTGCAACTATTCTGAACGGTCTCCTTGTTTCAGTTGGTGAATGCTGCCATAATCCTTACCTCCAGTTCATCTTTGGCGTTACAAGGACTTTTCTCAGTCTCTCGCTCAACTGTGCCCGACACAATAATACAAGTGAGTTGCAATTTGGGAGTTAGATGAACAGATATAAGGGGTTGATATGGCTGCAGAAATTGTCTGATAGCCATGAATGTCTTCTCCTTCTTGTGTGGCATGGTGCAAGGTCCTGTTGCCAGACAAAGATCTTCCGGTAACCACAATCTTCACTAAGACATCACGAGCTTCTCCAGGCACTCTATGTAGGTTTCCGCGTTGAAGCGGAGGCCCTCCTCAACAAATACGGGAATTCTTTTCTTATCAAAACGAACAAAGTGGGTTTCCGAGCTGCTGTACTTTCATAATCATCATCAGACTCATTCAACGCGTTCTGAATCCTCTACACTCTCTCCAGTTTAACACCCAAACATTCTGAAATATCAGTATTAGAGGTTCCGGTGCGAATGCCAAGCAGTACAGAATGCCGTTTCAAAATTTCTGGCGGAGTGAATTGCGTTATGGGGCTCTTTTTCTCACAGGCGGTGCCCAACTGACCCTTCTATTCTGCGTAGTGAACAAAATAAAAAAAAATATCAAACAACGCGCATGAGCGAAATTAAAAATATACAGTGTAACCCTGATATAAGAGAGTTGCCGGGACCAGATAAGAAGTCTCTTATATCCGGGTTTGGTCTATTTTGTTTAGTTAAGTATGGTTCTAATTTGGGACCAGAGAAAATCTCTCTGATATCCGGGTTTCTCTTATATCCGGGTTACACTGTATAATGGCGACAATTTACCCATCACCCCTTGTATATATACAGTTGTCTATTCTCTCAGACTAGAATCTATCATCGTATATATACAAATATTGTCTAACTTGATGAATGGTTTTACAAGAAGCTCTAAATATTTCTCAGCATGAAGCACTTCTCATAATCTCGCCGTAAGTACAAACAAATTTCATTTGGGCATATTTTATTGATCGAACATGAACATTCTAGTTTCACACGCACACACACATATATATATATATATATATATATATGATGTTCCAGTAGTGATGTTGTTGGTGGCTCGTATCTTATACCGTGGTTGAAGTGATGTAACTCGACCTGGCATTGATTCTGCAATTGTTGAGAAGACCTCTACTGAAGGATAACAGTCAACTGACCTCTGTTATTCGTAGGTAAAGGACCACGATTACGTCCCATCAATGTTTGGTTTGGATCACGTTCGATGAATATAGTGACCTCATTATTCGTTTCATCTTTCCAGAATTCTCAAATCGATTCTAGGCAACCTGGTTTCGTTGGCATGTCGACCAAAATAACGATATTGCGATACGTGGAGCTTCGGAATGAAAGCCAAGTTTTCTAACATAGTGTTTACAATGCCATATTTATACCTAGCCCATTTAACGTGAACACGCACACAATTTTCAAAACTCGGGATTGAATGATAGCCACATTGTTCTTTTCTTTCTTTTTATATGCCATGTCTTTTCAGGACGTAGACAACCATGGCTCTCCACGTCACTCTATCCCATGCAGCTCTCAAAAAGTTCCTTCCGCTGCTTTCCCCCAGACTACATTTTGTCATTCATTTACTTAAGCCTGCTAGGTATTAGGTTGGGGCAAAAATAATGACGTAATAATGTCGTTTTTGACGTTAAAAATAAGTAAAAAAAACGACATTATTACGTCATTATTTTTGCACCAACCTAATATATCACGCGTTGATTTCGCTTGTCTCCCTCTACCCTCTATTCAACCCGTGAGTATCAGATTCTCCAGACCTTCTTTCCTCATTGTGTCCCAGAAATTTCATCTGCCTCTCTCTGATGTTAAATAAAAGTCCCCCACCTTGTTTGCAACCTCTCTAAGACCTCATTGTCGCTCATGCGCTCGGTGCATGATAACCTTATCGTCATTCTGTAGAACCAAATCTCCGTCGCCTCAAATCTATTCTTCATCTATGAGGAAAGCGTCCAGCATTCGCTGCCGTAAAGAAGGACAGATGTCACCTAACAGCAGAATATTATTTTCTTATTTACCACATTATTACATATATACTTAATTATGTCGTTTGAAATGGTCTTTGATTCCATAGTCGGTTTTGTCACTACATTCTTCCTAAATTTTATCTTCAGGCTTATACCCTAAAATCCCTGTCTCTTATACACAATAACTTCAGCCGTCTTTTCCCAAGGAGAAACCACATTTTTTTTATTAATTAAATCCTGACATATAGCCGGTACAGGTTAGTTTTATTGTTTGTCGGAGGGAAAGTTTGATGAGTATTGTCAGTGATGGAGGGTGAGAAATGAGTGAGACAGTATTCCCAATCAGATCAGGGAATACCGAAATGAACACTTTATTTAATGTACGGGGGTTGTCTCTTCTCGTTTCGTTGTTCATGTCTATTTTTATTTAGCACTGGCCGATTGGGTAAAAGTTTTTGTTTGTGAATTTTGAGACATGGTGGTTCTCAGTTGAACCCTTGGGTCGGGTAGTGTGTGTCTGCACGTAGTGGAAACCGACGAGCAATAACTGAAAAGTGCTAAATAAAATAAAGTAAAAAACTAAAAAACTAGACGATATCCATAGACATAAACAGCGAAATGAGAACAGTCTACTCCCGTAGATTAAATAAAGGGTTCAGTTTTGAATTCATTGTCGGTTACCCAAGTCAATATACACCTGAGGAAGGCCAGAGAACACAACGACCGAAACGTTGTCATAAAAATTTTAAAAAAAGAAAAGGACAATAGTCCAGATATAAATACATTAATAAGAGATACTCTGGTGGGTTTTTCTGATCTCATACCAAAGTGAAATTGTAGAACTTTGTACTTAATTGCTAGATTAGAGTCTCGACATTACTACTTTTAATATGGGTGTGACTTGCGCCAAATCCTTCCAAATGCCTATATTTTAGATCAGTGATACTCAGCCACCGTGTCAGCACGATCCTATTCAGGGTGCCACGAAATATTTCCACGGCATACATACGTGTACATATGTGTGCGTGTGTAAGTAGTACAGTGTTAGTATTTGAATAAATGAATAAGTATTAAACTTTCTTTTCAAATAATTCTTTTCACTATTCTTCAATTATCTTATTTTAAATAATTTGTTTTAATGTTCATGTTTTAAAAAGTATTTTTTATTTTTTAATTTGAAGAAATCGTGGAAAAGTCCAAGTCACGGGTTTTGCACTGAACAAATTGCAAAAATAGCTGAATGGAAACATGTAAATAAACTAAGTCAATATTTGTCTGTGTAGATTTTTTTTTTTAATTTAATATTTTATTTTCAAACATTTAAATGCATACCCTTTAATAATTTGGTAACTGTACCGTGCTATTTTCATTTGTTCCGAGGTGTGCCGCTGCTTAAAAAGTTTGAGACCATTAAGGAAACACAGCCTTGCGATCAGGCAAGAGAATATTCATATATGTATGAGAGTCTATGAGGTTTTATTTCCTAACATTTAAATTTATACCCGTTAAAAGCATTGCTAAGTGTACCATGATATTTTCATTTGCTCCTACGTGTGCCGTTGCTTAAAAAATATTGAGAAACATTGTTCTAGATCATTAAGGAAACACAGCCATGCAATCAGGTAAGAGAGTATTCATATATGTACGCGAGTATTGTGGCGTTTATAACTTTGTATCTTTACATGTTTAACTTGTGATACGGATTCATTATTTGAGTCGTGATTCATTTGCTATAATTGATTTTCATTTTGCGGCAAATAAAAAAAAAAGAAATCGACGATTAATTATTTAAAATTTTCATCGTACTTTAAAAGAAATCGAGCAGCAAAGAAATGAACGGAAAAATGCTTGGTATCAACTGCAGTTTGAGTAATTTTTAATGACAAATTATATATGAAAAATTAACAGGAAACTGAGTTATCTCAATCAACGTGTGTGAAACTATGTCCCATGTGAGTCTGCGCACGTCGGATAATGAAAATGCATGGAGTCTACCGGAAGTGATAAAATAAAAAAATATTTATTTATTCCCAAGCGAGGCTCATGAAAGTACTTTTCGAACACAACATGATGTTTATTCTATAAAATTTATGAAAGTATATATAATACAATGGAATTATATTAAATAAAAAAATATAAAATTTAAATAGCCAACTATATAAATCTAGACATAGAAAACAATGTTCTTCGTGTGTCAAATGCTTGAAAAACAATGTTATCTATCGTACTGTCAACTCCGAAGTATGATTTACATAAAGTTAACTGAATGACATTGGAAACAAATATACTAAACTCACATGCATTATTCCAAAGAAAACGTTACGCGAATAGTAAATAACTATCGGAGTACATATAGTGTAATAAGTCGCCTATAAATGAAAAGAAAATTAAAATCAAGTGCCAGTAGATTGAGTCTAGAAAACAACATTACTTTCCCTGACTAAAAATGTCACCGCAGTCTAAGATCTAAAAAAGAACTTTATCATTACCGTTTTGATTGGTTTCTTCACAGTATATGATTTTAAATAAATTTTGTACACCCAATGCAAGTTCCAAGGCATCTCAAAATAGAGGATCACTGGATGAGATTTTCTAAGGAAGAGTCAATAAGAAAGACAGGCTAATGTTTGTAAAATGCTAATTCATATTTCTAATATTATGAGGCTGCATTCCTTTCCGTCATTGGTTTGAATGTTATATTGAAGTCACTAAATCCTGAGGGCAAAATGAAATGTTAGACAAATAGCTTGTTGCGTACCCGTTAACCAATAACTGAAAGGGACTAACCGTCTTTTTTTCCGCGAGGACTCAGTTCAGTCATATTGTAAATATCTCTGTGGGCATGAATAACAAAGTTATATTCAAGTTATATTAGACAAACAGGAAATAATAAAGAAATACACAAATACATCTCAGATTATGCTCGTTAATTCTTTATTTAGTTCTGTGTGAGTGTATGTATATATAATTGTAAAGAAAGGGGTGGCTTTTTTGTTTATTAATCCCACAGACTTTTTTGATATACAAATAATTCACTCTTTCTTCATAAATTGCTTTGTTCACATTAGGATACGAAATTTAGAACATATGCCTATTTCAAGAACGCAGGTTCGAATCCTGACGGAGATTGCATATTTTTCTCTAATAAGATTTCTGGAATATTCAGGGCCGTAGACAAAAATAAATATACTGTTTAATAGATATTGGGAGCGTTTATTTAAATACAAGAATCGGCTAACTATAACATTTAAGTATTAATATATAAGCAAGTAAGTTTACTGATCAAATGCTCAAATAATCACTTTTGGCACAGACGCGTAAACACACACACATAAAAGAAAATGAATCAATTTAACCTCAATAACAGTAACATCCAAATTAGTACATTAATTAATTACGTTAAACTTACCATAAAAATAATATAAAATGAGAATATACGTAGTCAATCACTGAAACTGCCTGAGGCGTGAGCTGAAAATTACAAACAAGTGCTGAATAACAGCGGCTGAGGTGCTGAATATCCATCAGCTAAGTAACATATTTCATTTATATTAGTCATATATATATATATATATATATATATATATATATATATATATATATATATATATATATACGTGTGTGTGTGTAAAATACAGTTTGACAATTTGAAAGCAAAAAATTTTAAAGCGTTTTGCCATTTAAAATGTCTTCTTCAGATCAACTACTTTTCAATGTCCGTAACCAAATGCGTCTAGATGCAAGTTAAATGTGTTACAATTTTTTAACATGAAAACACAGTTTTGATTTATTTAAGATGGAGTGGTCGATTATGACATGTCTATGATTTGTATTTAAATACAATGTATAGAGCGGATTCGGTGGGGACCCATGAAATTCGTGCACCGGCTCCCTAACTCTCTCTCTCTCTCTCTATATATATATATATATATATATATATATATATATATATATATATATATATATATATATATATATATATATATATATATATATATATATATATAAAAAGGAGGCACAGTGGGGTAATGGATAGCGGCTTGGATTGAGGAATCAGTTAACCGAGTTCGGATTCCTGTTGAATGAATTACATTCACTTACCCTTGAGAGAGGTGTGAATCCTCTTCTTCTCCCTCCAGCTATGGGTAAATAACAGGACAGACTATAGCCTGGAATGGCAACTGGTCTAGGAGAAGGGCAACTCTGAATCCAAAACCTTGGGGACCTTGTGCACCAGGTCACTGCATTCGGCCCTTCAAAAAGTGGATGATCCTGCACGAAACCTTCGCCACTATAATCAAATCTCATGTGCTGCTGTAGGCTGCTTGACCTTCATACGTCGATTTCGAAGGGGAGAGTCAAGTATATATATATATATATATATATATATATATATCCGCAAACAGCCTGTTTCGCTGTATCACAGCTCATCAGTTTGATAAGACATCAGATTTGGCATCAGCCCGGGCAGAAAAAAATCTTTTAACGTATTATTAACATAAAATGTTCTTTAATGTATAAAATTCAAAGGATTTTGTGTCTGTAACGTACATAGATTTGTTTTCCTAAAATATATATCGAAGTATATTCTATACAAGTATTTTTCTATGTCGCATACTCAATACGTTGGCATCACATGACTGCGACACTAAGGTGCATTCGAATTAATTAAGTTTTAAAATCAAGATATAGTTTATTTCTTAAAATCAAATTGAATTTCTCTTCTCAACCAGCAACCCGATGATTATTCGTCTGAGACGAAACCTTGTACAATAAAAAATTTGGATAATTCCTACACACACAAGAAAATAAAAAAAATCTTATACTGAAACAGAAATCATTAAGTATATATCTGTGTCTCTCAACACATTGTTAAATTTAATGAAAAATGACCATTTTATATCGTTCTTTTTTGGCTCAAGCCGTCTTCATGAAGGAGATTAGTCTTTCTTCATTATCAGTCTCGATGAGAAGATTCTACTGGCAATATTTTTTTTTGTTTTAACAGACTGACAATATCCTGTTCTTGATAATCACTGGGGCAGTCAAAAGTACACGAAAAAAACAACAAAAGACAAAACAGAGTAACACATGAAATTCAGCAAATTTATCCAACATATTGATTTACATGTACATCACAATATTCGAAAACTGGGTAATATAACAAAAATGAGAGTAATCTTGTTTAACCATACATCAGTATTCTGCAAAAAATAACTTAAAACACGGGTAGAAATTCTGGAAACCCTTCACACTAAAGTTCGGTAACCTACTTGCAATAAAATTCCTTGTAATCTGGATGTCTACGGGCTGACATTCAATTTCCTTTCCAACGTCGGACAACTAATATAAACGCTATTTTGACTTCATACATTTCCTTGAAAATTATATATATATATATATATATATATATATATATATATATATATATATAATGTGTGTGTGTGTGTTCTACTCTCTATTGAGCACTCTTTTAAGAATAGTACTTGTTGGTTATTGGAGTGTATATATATATATATATATATATATATATATATATATATATGTGTGTGTGTGTGTGTGCGCGCCCGCACGCGTATTTAGGCAGCGATCTTTCTTTCATGCACATTTCATTGAAAACGACAGACAGGATGCTTTTATTTAGATTTTATATAATTTCTCGTGCGATCTCATAATTTTTTTTTTCTTTTCTGATGATAAATTACATAAAAACTGTCCGAATGTTCTTTTTAGCCGAGCGCTTCCGGCTATACATTTAGCCATTTTAAAGGATTATATTTTAACTGTTAAAAAAAGAAATAATTTGTTGAATGTATGTTTTATAAAATGTTTTCATTTTTCAAAACACACTAAAGATATTATATCCATGTTCAAAGTTAATATTATTAAGTGTTGGTTTGTTTGTTTTTATTAATAAGACTTCCATTATTTTTAGCCTTTTTTTTTTGCATGTAGATGATGCTATTATATTAGTGTTGTCAACAAGAATGTTACAAATAGTGCCCGGTATGTCTCCATGAATATTTAAATGAGATCTAATTGAGCTATTTTCAGAAAGGTGTAGAGTGAGTCTGTGTGTCAAACATGTTGTAGTGTGGCCTTTATAATTATTTAGGAATTTTGATTGATCAGGAATACAATTCCTTAATTGACATTTAAATTCGTAAATAATATTTGCCCTATTTAATTTTGTTCTAGGAGGTGAATTATTGTTTCTAACTATAAGGTTAGAGGTTTTAAATTTTTTGAAATAAATAATTAATCTAATTTTTTTGCTATTGTCAACTGGTGTTATGCATTTTTTTTATAATTTTCTTAATTCCGCATTAATCCTGTTTATAATTTTCGTTCATCAGGAACTATATATATATATATATATATATATATATATATATATATATATATATTAGTTCCTGATGAAACCGAACTCATAATTACATCGGTCACACTACTACATGCTTATCGAGACAATTTATGTTACACCTATCCGACCACAGCTCAAAAAAAAAAAAAATTAAACACACACAAACTTAAAACATCGAAGGCCAATACCTCATCCACATGTAAAAAAAAAGAAAAAAAAAGATTAGAAATGATGGACGCCTTAATAATAAAAAAGAAAAAGCCAACATTCAATAATATTAACTACGAACACGGTCACTACGTGCTAATGTGTTCCAGACAATACAAATAAACCTGTAGCCCTAAAATCCATACATGCAGTTAAAAAGGAAAAGTAAAATGATCCTTGATAACGGCTAAAACGCTCGGAATTACAGAATATTCGATCAATTTTTGCACAGTTTCCAGAAAAAAAAGCACTTGTTCTTACACTAGAAAAATTAAGTAAAACGCTTAATTGCAGTACTTGGTCTGTTAACTTTAATGAATCATGTATAAATGAGGAGTTGCTTCCTAAATAAACAACATATAGGTACACACAGATTACACACATATATATATATATAAAGAAATATAGCCTTATGGAATAAAGTGCTCAATATCAGAGATAGAGCGTGTGTAAATATAAAAGTGAACATAGAAGTCAACACTTAGAGGCGACAGTCTGTTTCCTGCTATATGCATGGATTGCATATAGCAATTAAACAAACTGTCGCCTCTAAGTGTTGACTTCTATGTTCACTTTTATATATATATATATATATATATATATATATATATATATATATATATATATATATATAAAGTGAAAGAGAGATAACATACGCCTAACACATCAAAATCATTATTCTGTTGTAATTGTCAAACCGGACTACCTATATTAATCATTAGCCCACAGCTACGCTTCTTACCTAAAGACATTTAAGTAATGCTTCTAAAATTTACGATACTGATATAACGTAAATTCGCGTGTGCAAGCACGAACAAATGCGTATATAAAAACAGACTTCCGTGCCTGTCAGGCTGTTTTGGGATTATTATTTTTTATTCCGCGTATTTACAGTGTTCATTTGCGCAAAGAAAATTTTCCTAATAAATATTTCACAAGTTCTATTTAAATAAAACCTTCCAGGCATTTTCTTATCGGCGTCCAATGATTGTGAGATTGAGTGGTCTCTTTATTTCTTTTGCTTTCATGATAAATTATTTCCATTTCGATAACTTATTATTTTGAATCTCAATGAACAGTTTATTTATTTTACAAACACACGTTTGTGTGTAAGTGTGCCCGTACGGAGGTGTGGGTGGGGAGGATAATCTGAAAGCAATTCTTGGTATTTATTTCAACTGAGAAAACAACAGACATGACTCTATTTGCATAATTTCGGTCATATAAATATTTTTGTGAATCTTTTGTCAATAATTTAAAATTGATTTTCGTACCCCCAAATTTATGCGGGAACACATCGAATACAAGAAATATAATCAAGATTAATCGTAAAATAGAAAATATGTTTTTTTAGGTGACTTGTGTCTTTTTTAAGATGTCTCTGGAAATTACATACTGGATGTCTTTAGACAACTATTTACATTGTTCAGACTATCATTGTTGCCATATTTATAACAACGTTTCGGTCGTTGTACGCTCCAGCCTTCTTTAAGTGGTAGGAATGCCGAACTGAACACTGTATTTCGCTTGCTGGGTTAGACTCTTATAGTTCCACGTGCTATGTATAATGGATGTCAGTTATCAGTTATCTCAGGTTAATTCCCCTCTCCAATGTCTCCACCGCCTTAACTAAGTATCGAACTCACACTCTTTGGGTCCTGTCACTGGATGGCAACTAAATTTTTGTTACATAATATTATGTAGCAATTTACATAAATATTTACATGGTTCGGACTCTTTATTGTAATATTCACGATGGTCCCGCCCTTCTTCAGGTGATAGATGCTGGAATTCCGTTCTGAACTTTTTTATTTACTCGACTGGGGTAGATGCTTTTAACACCACGTGACATGCCTTTTCCGGATATCTCGGTTTCTGTTAATTCCTTTTTGCGACTCAATTCTCCAAGTTTTTTTTTTCACCTCTGCTGTGAACTCACAAGTAGTAGCAGGATTACTTCAACCAAGGCTTTTATCTACTGATCCATGTGTCCTTAGCACGAATTTAATTAAATTTACTTTAATTATATTCATAGTTGATTAAATGCTTCCCTTATGCTTTAGACATCAATTAATTTTGCTTTTATTTTTCAGACCGCAATTAAAGAATTAGAGCAACTCTCACCAGCACATACGCTACACAAAACTGAATAATATTTAATAATAGAACAAGAATCGAAACATGAGACTTGCTTACGGGACTTTGTTCCTTTTTTAACGAATTTCCATCATTCATATATGTGTACATTTAATACCGTAATTTCTCTAAAGTAATACGCATTTTTTACTGCAAATTAATTACAGGTGATAGTAGAAATGCGTATTATAAATAGGTTTAAACAAAATATTTTTATCGTTACTGGTTTATAATACTAAATACGTACTTGTTATTCTAAAATAAGAAATATATTATCCCAATTTTCATTTTAAATCCAACAATAATAATTGTTACATTTTTTGTCAATAAATTTATGATTATCAGTAACTGCATTCTTTATTTGGCAATTTTTTTTTAAAAGTCTATACAAACGCTAATTTCGAATTAAAAAAGGATATCGAGTTAACAATTTATTGAAATTTTAATTTTCATCACCATCACTTTCTATTATAGAATCAATATATAAATTGTCATTAAACAAATCATCATTCACAATATTATCTTCGGCCTCTTGATTCTCTTTCCAATTCTAATACATTTTGACGACATTTTGGCGGTAATATAAAATGTTATATTTACCAGGAAAACCGCGATGGTAATTTTCCACATTATCTTAGACGCTTAGTTTTGATTTTATTCCTAATGTCAAGGTCGGCAAAATGTCTTCGTTTTTATTATTATTGACAAAATTTATAGATTCGTATTATACATAAGGATAGATAATTTTTTAATCATTTGTTGTGGTGCGTATTATTTTCGAGAAATTATGGTAGTTCGGTTAATATTATTTGAAGTATAAAAAGATAACAAAATGTAATCAATATCGGTAATAAAACTGATATTTATTATATATTAGTCTTTTGACTGAACTGAAGCAGGAAGAGAAATATTTTAATATCGGAATTTTCGAACACGTCTATATACTTTTGCAAAAGATACGAGGAATAAACAAAAAATTGGACTTACTCTTCCGAGGAATGTTGTTGGCTGGAGGTCTCTCTATGGAAATTATACTCTCTGTGTAAATACAAATCCCCGTTTAATCTCTTAATGTTTAATTTTATTTTGAAAATAAATTTCAACTCCGATATGCATCTTTCTTCACGGGTGTTGAATGAGGATGTTAAAAGCGCACATCCGATGTCATCGACACTGTGAAATGCTTGGATGGAGTGTGTGGCAACAGGAAGTGTATAGTGTGAGAGAGAGTGTGTGAGAGAGAGTGTGTGTGAGAGAGAGAGAGAGTGTGTGTGAGAGATAGAGAGAGTGTGTGTGTGTGTGTGTGTGTGTGAGAGAGAGAGAGAAATTTAATAGGCCTGTTAATAAAATTTGTATAGTAAAAAGCTAACAAAATGATAAGAATATTGTCAATAAAATTAATATTTATTATATATAAATATTTTGAATGAATTGAAGCACAGAGAGACAGATTTTAATGTCGGAATTTTCGAATACACCTGCGTTCTTTTACAATAATACGAGGAATAAGCAAAGAAGTGGGACTTACTCTTCCGAGGAATGTCGTTGGTGGAGGTTTCCCTGTGGACATTATAATCTCTGAGTAAACACAAATCCCTGTTTATTCCTTCAATGTGTGAAATTATCTCAACTCCGATCTGCTGCTTTCTTTTTTAGAGTAATTGCTTATATATATATAAGCAATTCGTCTAATATGCACTGTTAGTAGAAATACGAACATTCTGAATCTATTACTTTTGATATTTTACCTAACGTAATTAGACGATGATTTCACACATTAGGAAATGGACAAAGTCCGACAATTATTTATAGATACAAATATTTAAGTAAATGCTCTTAAATATTTGTATCTATAAAAAGAATGTATGAACATAAAAATATCTTAGAATAGATGATTGTACTTCAGTGTTATAACTTAAACATCGAATAATCCATCAAAACACACAACGTATTAGTTGTTCATGATAGTGATTGACCATAATTTTTATTTAAAAAAAAATGCTACTTTAATTGAAAGGTATAGTAATTTACTAAGACGAACACGTATTGTCAGTGCTTTTAACATAAAATCATTTACATTAATTTGGCATACGTTTTCTTACAATTTCACATTTCTTGACAGATGTGGTGTATTTAATAATGAAAGTGATACAACTTAAAACAAAAAGAAAAATAAACTAAATTAAACCCGCTACACTATATATATATATATATATATATATATATATATATATATATATATATATATACACACACACAGAGGGAATCAAATTTGAAATTTCAGCGACTACCTTCCTTCATGCGTAGGTGTAATGATATTAAAGTAAACATCACTAAAGGACGAAATGCGTCATATGAATTTTCTTTTTATACTTTCCTATACATTTTCCTCAAATCATATATATATATATATATATACATATATGTACCTGAAAGAATTGAGATTGGTCAAGCCACACCAATGCTGGGATCTGTGGGAATGCTGTGCATGATGCTGAAGATTTGTGAAGACATGCTCTCAATCAATTTCTAGCAGAAGGCAGAACCAGCCGATACCTGATCTGAATATGAAGACGCAGGAAGATTGAGGAGGTAAGAAAATCAAACAGACTGCTCAAAAAACGGAGATCTTACAAAATCTCTTTGTCCATTTGGAGAAAAGATAATGTAAAATAACCCGAAAAACTGAATTAAAACAAATCCTGCCAATATCTCCATCTTAATGTTTGTATTATAACATGAAACTTCGCGAAAGATGGATAATATGTACACGCAATATGGCGGAATTTCAAAAGGACAACTTTTCCCATGATACCGTTTTTATCTATTTTTCAAAATTAGGTTGGTGCTTTTTTTTTTAATAATGTCGGTTTTTGACGTAACTTTAACGTCAAAAACCGACATTATTTTTGCACCAACCTAATAGTTTGTGTTTTTAAAAATGTTGATTGTTTTAAAAAGCATTAATTGAAATTGTAATAAAAACTAAAAACATGATGAAAGTGAACTTATAGAGTTGCTTTGTTCTTCAGAAATGACAACGAATATATTAAACACTATTATGTTTTTTTTTTTATTTTTTTTTTATTTACACGATTATTTAGTGGAATGTTTAACATATCATCGGGTAAATTGCCAATTTCTTCATATATTTTAAAATCCTTATTATATAAATTAGGGATTTCATTTGTTGGTTCACATATTTTAATAAAATAGTAAATGTGTATAAATTTATGAATTAAAAAAATTAAATTGTTAAATGGGAAAAATTGCATTTGTGTTGTAAATTCTCCAAAAACTCGACATGTATAAATTTATTTTCACCGTGTGTTTAAGTTTTATTCTAATTTTAATTATTGCTTTTAAAACAATAGACATTGCCGAAGAGTGAAGGTAGTTAATAAAAAAAAAACAAAAAAAAAACGGTGTTGTGGGAAAACAACGTAATTTTGACATTACGTTTTATTGTGGACACGATACTCACTGTTTGCCGGCAGATTGATATTGCACAGCAATCTATATACATTTATTTTTTTATATGAAGATATTACTCTGATATGTGGGCTGGTTCTGTTTTTCACTCATTCTGTCGCTCCAGAACGCAAAAATTTTGTTGTAACTAGGTTTATTTTTTTGAATGTTTGTTATTGCGGACACATTTATTAATGTTTGCCAAAACTTGGAATGGACATTAATTCAAAATGCATAAAAAGAGAAGAAGGAAAAAATAAAATAAACGTGATATTCGTGCAACAAATGCTTATTATAATCCTATAAAAACTATACACATGCACATATTTTATATATATATATATATATATATATATATATATATATATATATATATATATATGTTGTGGTAGGATCCACCTAATTTGCATAGTGGAGTACCGACCATATAAATATGGTTGGTACCGGGAAGGATTGAAGAGATTGATCCAGAGACTCTGCCCGACTGCGACTCAGTCAACACATTCTCCAGGAACGGTCTTACCAGGAATATACAAAAGACTATATGTAAATATTGTGTACACTTTCTTGTTTCAGTACATTTTGTGTTGCATTATTATTCCATGCATTAGTCAAGTTTCAACAATATATATATATATATATATATATATATATATATATATATATATATATATATATAATACCAGTTATGATTATCGCAAATCTTGAATGGATGGGTTTTAAAACCGCAGGCACAAAGTTGGCAGATATAAGACGCAAAGATTTTATTGTCAGTCGGTTTATTTTTGTGAATGTTTTATATTTTCTTAAAAATAACAAAAATGTATAAATTCACTTTCATATATGTTTAGGTTTCATTACAAATCTGATCATAATTTTTTAAAACAATAAACATTGCTAAAGAGTGAAGGAAGTTGAAATGTTAGCGGTGTCATGGGAAAACCGTGGTTTTGACACTACGTCTTACTGCGCACATATTTATCTGATTTCCTAATCTTCCTTCAACTATATTGCGCTGTCAGTAATTAAAATCTAATCTAAGTTGTATATACATTTTTCTTTCAAAATGAACTGATTTGTTGATGTCTCCTCCGAATAAGCCCATCTCAAACTAAATTGAAATCTCTTAAGATCATGATTTTGTCCACGTGGGGCGCTTTATTGCATTTGATTCTAAGAATCTTGTTTTCGATTGACAATACAAAAAATATCCTTAAAGTATATGTAGAAAACTATTTTCTTTTGTGCGTGCGTTGTAGTCTATCTCATCACGAACCAGGAATGAGAAATCGGAGACCAGAATTCCAGCTGTGTTCACTCCATTCACTTACACAGAATTTCCTTTGAGAACGGTATGAAGCCAACTCTTTAAATCCCCACAACATGGGTTCAATAGAATGACAAACTGGAACCTATAGCATTGGTTGGCAACTGGTTTATAGCATTAAAAATGGCAGCATTTTGCTGCCTAGTCTGTCATGAATCGACAGAGAAATGAATGCCCAACCGTGTATCGCTAAATACAATATATACAAAACTGACTGTCATACTATTAAGTTGTTCAAAGTTTAGATAATTCATCTAAAATTCAAATAACTTATTTAATAAACCAGATGCATTCTTCTTTTATGGGCCGTTGTCCTTCAGAACATTGGTGATCATGGCTTGCCACAATTTATCTTTTTTTACAGTGCGAGTGATCCTTTAGAATGCCCGAGGCCACTTAATGTAGAGGGTTACGTTAGGAGGCCATTCGTGTGTATAGTTGAGGGATATATCGATTAACCCTAGCCTTGAAAAGGTTAAGATTATAGTGATCGATGAAAACATCCTGTTACGAATCGATTTCACATGGCAGTGTTTCGCGGGAAGAAGCCGTTCGAGTGGAACTTACTTCTCACCGATGGTATATGGAGGTAATATGGATGGTTTGCTATTATGCAAGTGGCATTAGGTGTTCTAGCCATGAGGGTTTGCCTTGGCAGGAACAGGGAATGTATTAGGTTGGTGCAAAAATAATGACGTAATAAAGTCGTTTTTGACGTTAAAAAATACGCCAAAAAACGACATTAGTACGTCATTGTTTTGGCACCAACCTAATAGTTCGTCCGAACACTTTCCATGGAAGTAGCGGTAGAGAGGAAAGAGACTTGCCACATCCCGCCTATGGGAGAGGGTTTGAACGTCATCCACACGGACACGCCAACGTTTTTGAACTCTATTTCCTGATTCTTGTAGCTCTTAATATTTTTTATTATTTAATTTTGCTATTTCTCTTAAACCTTGTTCTGCCATTCATTTACTGAATCCGGCTAGGTAGTATTGCCTTTGTTTTCCTGTGTTCCACATCAAATCCATATCCACCATGCGGCTTTTTTTAAATTGGCAAACACTTTTTTCCGTGTATTTAGACTTTTCTGATTCAAGTTAATATTTTCCGGATTTCAAATTATAACTTGTATGTTTCCCAACATAGACGACTAATATTTTCACTTTCGAAAATTAGTATTGACTAGAAATATTTGTCGAAATTTTACGGTTTTATTATTTGAATTTTCTGATGAATCTTAATTTTTATATTAATATTTTAATATGCTACTTGCGCGTTCAACGACTACAGAATACCCGTAAATGTAAGAAAAGATGGCAATAATAATAATAGATATGACTGAAGAGTATTATTTAACTAAATAAGAGAGGACACATTGAACTATTTTAAATTAACAAGATTTTTTCGTTTCGTTTCCCTCATTCTGACGTTAAATGCATTAAGGAAATGATTAATTCCTCTATCTTTTCTTTCCCTGAAACTGCGTCTCTCCTATGTCTTTTCCGTCTTTACTGTTAATCTATACATACTTGTCTATTATTTATGAGGTATTGGTAGGGCGTAAAATAAGAATTAACTCAGGAACAGAATTATAAGTATAGTTTGCTAACCATTAAACGACTTCGAAGTGCCTAAAATGTAGCAATTTGCTAAGCGTAGCTTAGATGTGGAACAAGGTATGGAACACCAAGTGTTTAAACATTACTCAGCAGAAACTAATTAAACATTACTCAGCAATAACTGATGTAACGAGACAAGTTTGCTAAAGATAACACTATGTTGAAGTGTCCTAAATGATTTGGTATACGGCTTTTGGTTGTGGAATATGTAGAGTATAGAACACCCAGTGATGATCGAACACACTACTCAATCGTAACTGATCTAGCAAAAAAAGGTTTGTTAAGCCTTACCCCACGTCGAAATACCCAATGATAGTTTAGATGTATTGGAGAAAAAATAACGTCGTTAAATTAATAATGACGATTTTGTGCAACTCCAAAATTGACGCTACTGTGGCTGTCGACAACCAAAAATTGGCAAAGAAAATAATCAATGCTTAATAAAAATTATCTTAAGTACAGAAAAAAAAATCAAAGATAAACCGGAATCGATTACCATTTTACGTAGATTGGAATTTAAATGAAATTTGTTTTATTAATATTGACTTATATTGATTCCTTTCGAATGAATGAAATCAGTATGCTCCAATATAAGAAAAACGACGGGTTAGAAGCTGAATTCAGTTGACGAAACAGCCCGCCAATATATGTTGATTTTCATATCGATAAAATATGAAAACAAAATAAAATGACCGTTTATATATCTGGGATGAGATTTGTTATCATTTAACATATTTTCATTGTTCGGACTGCTGTCCTCATCTTTTTTTGCCATATTACGACTTTTCGGTCGTTGTGAGCTCCGACTTCTTTAAGTGATTGGAATTTGAAACGGAACCATTTATTTCAAGAACAAATGGGCCAGTCAATAAGAGTCTTGACCGAAAGTGTTGTCACTTCAAAACCTGGCTTCTGCAGAGGTGAAGAAAAACTTGGAGTTGAGTTAAAGGGAGATAACTCGGGCATCCGGAAGAAACATGATACGTTTAACTAGAAGAAATCTACCTTGGGCAAAATAAAGTCTTCAGTTCGAAATTCCAATCTCCTGAAGAAGAAGAAAATAATAAAATAACGATATCCTTCGTAATTATATCGGAGAACATTATTCTATGCCCCGTGGCCATAAATAGTGTATCTTCCTTACTCCATTCCAAGGAAGATCATCAGATAGAAAACTTTCTGCCTTTTCCCTGTCGCTCTTATCATCGATATCCTCTGTAAGTGTCAAATTCTCCAAGCCTTCCTTCCTTCCTTCCTTATTATATGTCCTATTATTTTCAACCGTCACTTTCTTATTCTGAGTATGCGTTCTGTTTGTTGTCTTTTTCGTTAAGTCTACCACGTTGCTTACTCCTTACATCAAGGGTATCCTCAATATCCTTCTGTAGAGCCACATTTGTGTTACCTCCAGTTTCTCGTCCTCTTTGGGGAGATTATCCAGCATTCACTGCCATATAAGAAGATGGATACGACATGACAATTTCGAATTGTTTCTTGGTTTCTAGTTAACATTTTCTATTTTTTAGTACTTTGATTAACTTTTTGTAATGTATCTATCACTAATCCTGTACTAGTTCGGATATCGGTGTTGAATCTTCCATCCTGTGCTGTTATACTTCCTAGATATCTAAATGGAAAGAATAATCTATCAGTTGGATACAAGGATATATAAGATTCCGTTGGATATCATGATATATAAGATATGACGAAATCATGATCCAAAAGTTTAATAATTTGACATATAGAGAAACTCATTATTTAATGGAAAATTTACTTCCGGATAAAATGCAAAAATAGTATGGAAGACGAGAATACAAAAACTAATAATATGGGTGTTGTAGCATACCTAGGGACGATAATGGGTATGTCCCCATTCAGTGTATGGTGGTCTAGAGTTAGAGATTCGTCTCCAGCCGTTCTGGTCAAACTCTCGGCCTCCAGGCGGAGAAGAACCCTAAACGAGTCTATGTCGAAGCGCAGAATCTCGTCTCGGGCAACAGCTACCCGACCCTGTTTTATGCGGGGAATTTTTGGCCGGGCCTACGGGCTCGGATACCCCACATTAAGTTCGGCCTTTTGCCACATCTGACTGCGTTTGGCGGTTGGTAGATATCCTAAAGTTGGAGATTCATTGTGGAATTCACTTGACTCACTTGAATTCAGTTGATTACTACTTCTACGCTCCGCTGGCAAATCTTGTATATGTTGTTCTTGTCCTAAGTATTACCGTTCATTAACAACCATCGTTTGATTATTATATTCAGTAACCTACCCTAGGTTACAGCAGTAGAAAAAATAGCATTCCTTTAATGTGTAATCAAAAACTTATTATGGCGTTTTACGCGAATGGAAATTTATCAGACCAGATTACTCGTATGCATAGCCCCGTCTGGGTTCCACTTTGCCCGAAGGCAAATATTAAGTTGGTGCAAAAATATTGTCGTTTCTTGACATTTTTTAACGTCAAAAAACGACAATATTTTTGCACCAACCTAATAGTTCTTCAAGTTTGTCCCGAGTCCGGCATCGAAATACCTGGCTCCAACAGACATCCTTGACTTGGAGTTCTTTATTTAAGGCGTCTTGCCAAGTTCATTTGTGTTATCGGCAGTTTCTTATTTACCCCACAACAGCCATCTAGGAAATCAAAGCACATTGAACCACTCAGCTGGTGGTTTTCAAACTAGAGATAATACACTAACAATTGTAAAAACTTTAACGCCTGCTAAATCATCGAATAATACTACGTAAACACTTTCAAGTATTAATGCAAGAAAGAAAAATTTCAAAAAATAAAAAGAACATGGTATTAAAATATTTAAAAAAGTGCTTAAGTTTTTTTTTATTCTTTGCACTTGCCACATAAAATTGTGTCTGCGTCGGAAAATAAAATGTACTTTTTTCTTCTAACTCGGGAAGAAATTATTTATCGTGGAATTTAATTATTTACCATTTCCAGAAAAAGAACAGACTTTGTCAGGTAAATAACATGAAAAAAAAATATATTGACGATTTAGTTGAGAACACAGCACGAGAATACAATTAAGAAATTCTCAGCGGTATTGTGGTTAGAAATTCATGTCTTCTCACATTTACAGAGAACAGCTGCGTATAAATTTTCGATAAATCTATTTATCTAAAGTAGCCAGTTCTTGAAAATCTTTTCCTTTGTCAATTTCACATTTGTCTCAGTCTCTTAAAGTGCTGAAAAGTTCCCGGCCCGTCCCATTCGCCCGAAAAACACACTTTTAATATCTAAACATTAAGGAAATGATAGAGGAATTGGGGTGAATTGAAACCTTAAAAGGTATATAAAGCGAGACAGGAAGAGAAATTATAGGCTATATTTTAATCAGACATTCGACATGGGTATGACGATAAACTACATCTGGCAGCAAGCATACTGACCAGAGGGGTTTTACTACCTTGTATTTTTGTTGTTCCCAGGTGCACCCTGACCTGGAGTGGTTGCATCTGTTAGGGCATCAGCTATGATCAAATAGTGACCCTAACAATCTGCGCTCATACATGAAAATATAAAAATACATTAGAAAAATTGCCATCATCAAATATTCATAGTAAAAAAAAAAAAATCACCAATATATTAATGGTGAAATAACTCACAAGACAAAGTTTCGACATTAAATGACCCATAAGGAATTGATATGCCGTTAAAAAAACAAAGCAAACTATCTAGAAGTTATATCCTTTTATTATGAAGTTCATATTTACCGAGTGCATGTATTATCCTAAAGATAGAAAGTCTTATCTAAAAAAAAAAAAAAAAAGTGCCTCCCGCGAAGACTGGAAGACACATTTTATTTAACAAGACTTAAATTTAGACCTGTATTTAATAATTTTAGTCTTTGAAAAAAAGAAGGTGTGTCTTCAGAAATAACTAAATATTACCTTATAAACATATTTCTCTGACTGCATTGTTAGTAGGTTTAGCGAGGTCTATGAATACGCTTATGTAAGTGAGACGTATTTGAAAATATAAGACTCAACCAAACAGTCTGTCCATTGTAGATGTGGACTTGTTAGTCACATGAAAAACCATTGTTCTTAATAGCTTGGCGTTATTTATGCAAACTAGTGTTTTTGGTTTTCAGGATATGAAGCGAAAGTTGCTTATATAGACATTTGAGGATAATGTTTACCGTGCAAGTAACTGGAAAAATCAGTATATACTGTGTAATGTCATTTCCAAATAGAAAAATATATTGACTCCTTTAAAAGGATTTCATCCAAATAATCTGAGGAAGCCATTTTAAAGAATGAATCGCGTTCCCTACTCAATGTGTCATACTATTAACCAACAACGTTTTCATATATTATCATTTAAATATGATATTATTCCACAAAAAAATATGTTTTAAATACGTCAATTTTTTTAGAAAGCTCTACTATCAGGTGAATCTCATCAACGAATTGTTATATTCACCAGGGAATTTTATTTCACATACTGCACAAATAATGAATTCAAATGTAGGACTTAAAACATTTTCTATCTCATAGGCTATTCTTTACTTCAATAAATATATCGTATTCTAACAGAAGTTCCATCAGTATAAGAAATCCAATTAAACAGCACACACATTTAATATTAACTAGAAAACGCCTCTAAAACACCTCCCATTACACGAACATTCATTCATATATATATATATATATATATATATATATATATATATGAATGTCTATGTGTTTTGACAAAACTGGTTCTATTAAATAACACTGACAAAATCTGTCTATACGACTTATATTTTCTTTCTGATTGATGTGTTTGACATCGGGAAAAAAATTGTTAATAAAGTGAACAATTTTTTTTTTTTTAAATTTGCATTCGAGTACTTTTGACTTTCATAGTCATTCGTAAGGATACCCAGGCGTCAGGATCGTATGCAATATATATATGAGCCAACCCCGGTGTTTTTAGACTGCTGGGATATAGAATTCATGTTAATTCAAGATATCATCATCAAACATCAAGTTGAAGATGACGCCATCTTAAAATCACGTATGTTGCTTCTATACATGTTCTTGTTCTCCACACTTCAGTATACGATCTCCTTTGTAGAAATATATTTAATTTAATGTAGGTTTTTTCTTTGTCTATGTCTTAGGTTGGTGCAAAAATAATGACGGTTTTTTTACGTATTTTTTAACGTGAAAAACCGTCATTATCTTTGCACCAACCTAATATAATACACATTGTGTTTGAATGTATATTACGCACGGAAACAATCTGCATTAAATTAAATTTTAAAAAAACTAAATAAATTACCAGCAATATATTATTGGTAAAAAAAAAATACCAAAACTTACAAGAAAATAAAATTTCGACATTAAATGACCCATAAGGAATTGATATGCCGTTAAACAAACAAATGAAACTAACCAGAAGTTATATCCTTTTACTACGAAGTTCGTATTTACTAACTACATCTATTTGAAAGAAAGAAATTAACATGTATTGTCCTACAGATATAAAGTCTTATTTAAAAAAATGTACCTCCGGACAAGACTGGAACACACATTTTATTTAAGAAGACTTAGCTTTTGGCCTGTATTTTTTAATTTTAGTATTTGAAAAAAGAAGATGCGTCTTCCTAAATAACTAAATATAACCTTATAAACACATTTCTCTGACTACATTGTTAGCAGGTTTAGCGAGTTCTAGATTTTTAAGATTTTTTCATGGCTTCTAGATTTTTAAGTCTTCCTTTTTGTGATATGCATTAAGATTTGGCTGATGTTAACATTATATTCGTTATTTTATTTATTTGTTTTTACAGTGAGGTCCCCGTGCCCAAGGCCCTGGGACCAATCGATGTAGAGGGTTAGAGAGTAAGAGGGACAGTTTATACGGATATGTGTGGAAGATATCGGTTAACCCTTGAACAGGTTAAGATTGCAGTGATCGGAAAAAATCCTCTTCGGAATCGATTCTACTTAGCTGTCGTTCGCGGGAAGAAGCTGCTCAAGTGGAACTTACTACTCACCAATGGAATACGGAGGGAATGAGAGTGGTTTGTTACAATGCGAGTCGCATGGTGGGTCATAGCCGTAGAAGGTTGAACTAGCGGAATAAAAAAATGTAATTCGTCTCAGCACTTTCCATGGAAGAAGCGATACAACAGTGAGAATCTTGTAGCATATTGTGTGAGAGAGAGTGTCTGTAAGGTGGAAAATAATTTCTCACACCCAATGACGCGGAGACGCTTTTGAAGTCTATCGAGACTGGAAAGAGAGGACTGGGCATAAGCTACGCAATTAGAAATTCTCGGTATTAGTCCTGGCTCTTGTAAAGTAGAGTACAGCGTGATGAGTAAGATATATTACTGGAACCATACGGGGAGCCGGCTATTTCTCCTGCATCTTTAACGATGGATCTTATGTACATGTTTCACCTGAGGTATGAGGTGAGTTTAAGGCCCAGTAGTCGCTCAAAGCACGGTTCCTCCCCAAGGAGACATTCATTTATTGTGACTGTAACTGCAGAGAATACTGACAAATGAAACTCAGCCTACGAGAGTATGTTTTTTCATGTGTGGCCATTGTAAAAATTTCATGTTTGCTGATTATTAATACTGAAGATACAATCTCCGGAAGAACATGATAATTCTAAAAAAAACATTGTTTTATTTTTTTTACACATATATATATATATATATATATATATATATATATATATATATATATATATATATATATATATAAACCTAGTGAGCCAGACAAACCTACCCAGGTTTCACCTAAGCGGTCTGCTCTACGGTTGTATCGAGCTCTTTTGTTTGTTAGTTTTTTACTCGTGTCGGGGTTTTTTCTTTGGGCTTTAAACGTGTATATTTGCCATTTTTTTTCGACAGACTTTCATGTTTGTAGCTCTTTCTTTTTTTAAAACCTTTTTTCCTCTCTGGATTGATTTGATTATTGGCAAATCAAAAATTCGAGGGTTTTTCGAAACGAGTATAGTTATATATATATATATAGGAGATGGAGAACTCTTACACGAAAAGCCTGAGGTATATTGTGTGCTTCGTCTGTGGCAAGTCTATCAATAGTTGCGAAAAGTGTGGATAGTTCTGCACAAACCTTCACCACTTTAATCAAATCATTTGTGTGGGTTTTCTGGCGGTTTACCTTGATTCGTTCTTATCCATTATATATATTAAATCTAGGGTATTTCTTAGTATTATTAGTAATGTTATATACCTGTGAATTATATTTTAATGAGCTTTTCGTCTTATAATTAGAAACAATGAACATGTATCTATGCTCGAAGCTTTCTTTCCGTTTCACCATTCTAGAGGATGTCCAATATGATTCAATTTCCAGCAATCTAAAAAAGTTGGAGTTCATTTTAACCTACTTAGCAGTCAAATTGTGTAAAAATGACTGTGTCATTCCGAAGTACTCGGATGTAAAAAAAAAAAAAAAAATGATTTTTGGACAATTTAATAACAATTTTAATACCGATGTAAACCGTCAATCGAAAATTCAAAAGAAAAATGACATGAAAAGCTAAATAGACAAAACGTGTATGTGCTATTTAATAAAACTTGTATTCTTTCAGCATATATTAGGTTGGTGCAAAAATAATGACGTAATAATGTCGTTTTTTGACGTTAAAAAGTACCTCAAAAAACGACATTATTACGTATTTATTTTTGCACCAACCTTATATATATATATAAAAGAAAAAAAAACATAATAAAAACAGTATATAGTTTTAGCCAACACGTTTTTTCCATGCAAAAAAAAGTCCGCAGTAGACGAAAAGCGTCGGGGAAAACTATAAACAGTTTTCCTTTTGTCTTTTTTCCTTTTCACATAAATGTCTTCTACAGATAAATTCTGATAATATATATATATATATATATATATATATATATGCATGTATGAATATTTATATGAACAAAGGCAGGTTAGCGTAATTTGGAAAAAGATAGATGAATATTTATCATTATGTTGAAAAGGCTTTCCCTTTCTTTTGCTGTAGAATAGATGATCACATCGTACGTCAATTTTTTTTAGCTTTTCCACTGCCGATTTTGGTGACCAGACTGATTACTAAATGAAGTTTGTAACTTCTTGTTTCGTTTAAATTTAGTTTATCTTATTTCCCACTCACTAATCAAAGCGGGAAATATGCCCGTAATTTTCTTTTCAGTTGACTGTCTTCACAGGCATTTATTTTGACCCTGCGTCGAATGGTGGTTTTAAATACACACTTACAGATCTGTGTGTGTATAACGGATTAGATATCACAATTCCTTTTTTAAAAACCAGAAAACGTTTCGGCATGCCAGGTTTATAACATCATACATATTGCTAAAATGCAATAATGCGACTTTTAAACAGTATTTGACAAATAAACAAATTACATACCTGGATGGACACATCAGATGATGGATATCATGAAAAAAAGAAAAAAAATAGTATATATTAACATACAATAAAAAGATTTATTTCCATTATTCAAAATAAATGATATTCAATGTAATTCTCATGTAACATAATTACATATTAATTCAAAAGTAATGCAAATCATTTGTTTCATACAGACGTTTCGGCCATTTTGTCATGGAGTCTACTTCAGGGTAGTCTAACGAAAAATTTGAACTTGACGACTTACTCTACGGCAGTAGATTATTCTCGTTACGCTCTCTAGGGATATCTTTTTCGCCTAATGGATTAAAACGTTGGTTTGGGAATTTGGGGACACAATAATACTGAGATCAATGCCTTGACCACATAGTCAATATATTAGGTTGGTGCAAAAATAATGACGGTTTTTGACGTATTTGTAACGTCAAAAACCGTCATTATTTTTGCACCAACCTAATACATGTTCACATTGCCTTTCGATTAGTGGCAAGTGGGCTACTAAAGAATAGTACTAAATAAGTCCAAGACGAATATCTTTAAACATTTAGAGTGGAATGAGACAAAACACAGAATAAATACCATGTTCAGTTCGACATTCGCTGAAGATTATTCGCCGTGGAAGACACATGCAGAAGACTGTGATATACAACGATCGTAAGGTTGTGATTAAGAGAACAATTGTTCTACTGTAATGATAACTTATGAATAAATAAAATATGTAAAACTCATTATCCCTGGTAGATATGTCACCTTACTCCTTCAGGATCTGAAGAGCATGGCTCTCCACAAACGACCTGTCCTAGTAAGGGACTTAGTAAGGTTTATACCTTTGTTACCCGTAATCTATTTTTTACCACTCATTTACACAAGCTTGGCAGGTAGGTTATTCTCTGCTTTCCTTCAATATGTCAAATGAATGGAAATTCACTAAGCCCATCTTAAACACTTCGTCCTTTCTCACATACTCAGTCCATGCTATTTTCAGTATTCTTCTGCAGAACCATTTTTCTCTTGCTTCAAGTTTCTTCTTCACCGGTGAGGAAATTGTACAGCGTTCAGCGCCATTTTAGGATGACCGACGTTACATATTTCTACACTGTTATTTGTTTTTAACAAAGTTTTCTTGTTGCTTAATACATTGCTTCACTTTTCGAAGTTAATATCCACTGCTAGAATGCACCTTCGGATTTCGACACGACATTCTCTTCTCCTCTGTTAAAACAACGGCTGTTTTACTTGATTGATTTTCATTCCTCCAGTTCGTAGTTCGCATATGCTGCCTCTTGGTGACTTACATGGGTGAATTATTTGAATTTGGCTCGACTGTATAATTTAAAACTTCTGTGATCTGAAGTAAATCCATTGAGAAAGAATGAATATTGGTTGGTTGATCTTATTTAGCAGCATACCAACCTCTACGGGTTATGTAACACCGGAATCTAAATATTTGGATTTTGGTTGGTTGATTTTGTTTAGCGGTATATCAACCTCTATGGATTATTTAATGCTGAAACCTAAATATTTTGAACGCAATTTTATGCTTTCAGAGTTTAGAGATCATGAATTGTTGGTAATTTTACTATAAAAATACATTGATTTTTACTATTGCATTGATAGTCATTTTTCTATAAAATTGTACTGTTGCTTATTTTATTATAAAAATATACTGATGTTTTGGGGTTCACTTTGTACCCATACCTGTGACCATAACAGCTTAGTGCGTACGTAAGAACAACAGTAAATAAGATCTGGTCCCATGCTCCTCAAAACCTCCAATCTCCCGATTAGAGATCTTACTGCCGAATGTAATTTATTGTCATACCCATAAGGAATGAATAGTCGTATATTACATAGCACTTACGTGCCCCATTTCAATATTTGTGAACATTAGGTTGCAAACATCTTGCTACGCAAGCATATATCTTTACGTCCATATAAACATGTAAGTCGGGCACCTAGAAGTGATGTAATGGTTAGCAAGCTTGTCTCGCTAGAAAAAATTACGACTAAGTAGTGAGTTCGATCCTCACTAGGCACTCCATACTTTCGGCCTTGTGTCACATCTAAGCTACGCTTAAAAAATCAATGTATACATATGTCATTTCTGTTCGTCGCATGGTTATATACAGGGTGCGGCAGAAATGCAACCCACATAATGGTAAGATATTAGTGTCATTGGTGTCTTCTTCTAGTTAATGCCTTATTATATTGGGGGAGGTATTTCTGCTTGGTATATGGGGGGAGGTATTTCTGCCGCACCCTGTAATATTCTCAATAAATCCTCATACCACTTCAACTGAATTGGCACTAAAATCATATTGCCTTTAGCATTTTGTTAAAATAGATCTATTTTATTGAGTACCTATTTAAAAATGTATACAATGTGGCCAAACGGTCAGGCTTAAATTGGGAAAAAAATAGATGTTTCGATTGACTTATCTTTTTTACGGCTAATAAACACTATGTGGATTTTGTGATCTCAGCGAACACTCGTTGCCACTTGTGCAATGCTCTTTGTAGTAGAGACTTTGTAATCGCAGATACAACTATATTAACGCCGTTGAACAATACTGGTGTCAGACGCATTTGAATAACATTCGCAGTAATACTACTTGCTTGATAATACTCGCTCGAAAAGTAACCACCGAATAATAACCCGTATAGTGAGATATTCACATGCTACCCCACGCGGCCGGATGCGACAAAAGAACAAGTTTATTTTGGGGTATCTGAGCGCGTAGGCTCGGGTAAAAATTCCCCGTAGACTTCATAAAAAACGGGGTCGGGTAGTTGTCTAGACTGTGCCCTTCGGCATAGCCTCGCCAGGGTTCCTCTCTACACGGGTGCAGAGAGTTCGACAAGCACACTTCCGAAGTAATTCGGTGAGTGAGATATTCACCTACCGCCTTACGCGGTCAGATACGGTACAAGACAAAGTATATTTTGGGGTATCCGAGCCGGTAGACCCAGGTACAAATTCCCCGATGACCTCATAAAAAAAAAGGATCGTGCATCTGTCTACCATCCCAGATGAGTCTCTGCCCTTCGGCACAGCCTCGTCTGGGTTCTTCCCTGCCTTGACAAGCAATTTCCGAAGTAATTCGGAGAATGATCACTTTGACGCCACGCTAATTCCCATATATACATTTCCTTTACAATATGTGATCTACTTATTCAAAATAGGTTCGCCTGTGATTGATCTCTGATGATCTGTGTCCAACCTATAACAGTGGTTTATTTAAAGCCGATGCATATACTGTACGGTAAGAAAATATTCTTTGAGATTGAACATTGCATTAAGAATTCTTTTGACAATAACAATGATTATGCAAGATACAAATCCTATAATTTAACCGACAGCTTAAATGAAGTGATTTATATCTTTCTGCGCGTAAATTAATAATAATTAACCTGACTTGAATTTGACCTCGGATCTCTAATTTCTCATTTCGAAACACTACCAATTACACACTCGATCTTGCAGAACAGGTGGAGGAAATTTATGTGACACCTTTCCTAATGAAACAAATAAATATCCAAATGATATATCGTCATATATAGAAACTATATCATGTTCAGTAAATAAATATAAATGTTACTCATTTTTTGGTAGCAACATTCATTGGTTATTCACTGCATTACAAATATATACATCATTATATTAAAGACATTTTTTAAGATTAACATTCTTTTTATAGATACAAGTGTTTAAGTAAATGCTCTGTTTATAATAAACTTTTCTATGAAAATTTTCGGATATTCAGGCCGGTAAATGTTATTTAATACTGTTTATTATAAACAGAGCATTTGCTTAAATACTTGTATCTATAAAAAGAATGTTAAACATAAAAATGTCTTTAATAAATTGTCGGACTTTGTCCATTTCTTAATGTATACATCATTACAAAAATAATGCATTTTTTCTTGCAATAATTCTGCAGTTGTGTATGTTTAGAATCTAAGTACTGCTCGACTGGATAAATGGGGGTTACAATTTTTCCCGCATACAGTTTATCATCTTCAGTATCGGCCGCTTCATATAATGATCCTCCTCTGTATATTACAGCTGCACAACACCGATTATGGCGCACGGTATCTCGAACCAATCTGGGGTAATTATTTTCTACTTTACGCCAATTTGTCCAAATTGGCGCCTTCACAAAGCGTTACACAATGGCGAATCGCTGAGAGAATGCTCTTCGTATTGTGTTGTACGAAAAGCATAAAAAAAAAAATATAGAATGTCAGCTTCTGCCTTAGGTTGAAGTTAAACTCATCAGTAATAAATCTTCTCAGGGCTGCTTATCGCCTCATAAACATGTGAATCAACAATGAACTCTGCCTGAAGATTTAGGTTTAAGCATCATTTCTAAGAAAAGAGAAAGAAATTTTAACGATTACATTTCTAAATAATTAGTATTATCGCTAACTCATATATTGTGTTGGATCAACCGTGATCTTATCCCTTCTGGATTATAGTTCCATTTCACATTCTCACCTCATTAACGTAGCTTTTCTGTCCCTTATATATATATATATATATATATATTAATAAAAAGAAAGAACAGTAAGATATATAATCCGGTGTTATTATAGATATTTTTATTTTTACAAAATAGTGCTCAATGTAAATTTACAGAGCATTAATATTATAAATTAATAGACTTAAAATATGGTTTTTCGCTACACAGTTCCAACCATGTTTCAAAAATGTAAGTTAAAAGCCCCGAATTTAATTTTGTAATTAAATTAAATGCATTACTTCCATTTCATCCTCAAGCGAATTTTGGAGTAACTTTAAAATTTACTGGGTTTTAAATACACAGCTAAAACAAAATTCATGTTTCCAAGGTTACAGATAAATCTATGTTGCTACACGAGGGGTGTCTGGGTGTTCAATATGTCTCTATTTTAATGTACCAGTTATTGTTACGTTTTGGTAGTGGGTAGGGATATATTTTTCAATGAAATCTAACATCCGTTAAAAGCGTGTCGTCTGGATTTTTTTTTTTTTTTGTTAACGGCTAAAATTCTTACGGCATTTTTTCGTTCGTATATTTAAAGATTTTTCGGGAGGTGTCTACGTCAGAATACTTTTTATTTAACTACGATTTGAAATATTTATATTTTTAATTTTTAATATATTATATTTCTTTCAAGAACAATTAAACAGTTTGTAGAATTATTATCACATCAAGTATATTTGAATATTATTTAAGTAAAATTTCCATTTCTCTGATTTAGTAAACTTTATTTATTTATTTACAATTTAAAAGAAGTTTAGGTTAGAATTCATTTTAATAAACTAAATTTTAATTACAACTTAAAAATATTTTCATTATTAGTTTTTTTAGACTATAATTTCATTTAATAGAAGTGAATATATTTAAGAATTAGAATTACTTACAGTAAGTAAAATTATTTTACAATTATATTACGATTTTAATTTTTTTTTTTTTTTACGGCAAAAATAGCTAATTCATTTCTCTGATTTAGTAAACTTTACTTATTTATTTAATTACAATTTAAAAGAAGTTTAGGTTAGAATTCATTTTAATTAACTACAATTTTAATTACAACTTTAAAATATTTTCATTATTAGTTTTTATAGACTATATTTTTTTTAATAGAAGTAAATATCTTAGGCTGGGGCAGAAACAACGACGCAATAATGCCGCATTAAAAATGATCAGCTCGTCACCTCTATCAGACACACTTATCCCTGGAGTTGTGTCGATTAGATGATTTGTTTTTTCTTTTGCGGGTTATTTAAAACCATGAAAATATGTTTAGACTGTAAGAATATTTTGGGGCTAATAATGATGTACTCATAAAAGTTCTACTAATTAACCCAGAACTGGGGGAGAAAGGATGGATCGATAGCTTCCTCTATTGAATATAACAAACGAGAGACTCCAATTTCCAGTTCTGTTTTGTTATCCTTTACAACACCCAAATGTCCAAACATACAGTGCATGGTATTCCCGAGCTGGTACCGATAAGGTTCGACGTTGCGCAATTTAGGTGAGCGTACGAGAAACAGCGTTTCAACATGATATGGCCGTAAACATTAATTGAATCGGAGATTGCTAGATTAACTGTCGATGGAATAATCTCATAACACTTTTAGTTCTAAATTCCATCACCTCTCGCGAGAAGTCAAATCCTGCGTTTATTCCTGACGGAACGAACACTAACTCTACGATCCTCGAACTAAAAGGTAAGTGTTGCAGCACACCTACTTGTCCCCATTAACATAAATACAGTAGTAAATACTGTATGTTGGTCTGCAGTTAGAGATTCGTCCCCAGCTGGTCAAAGACTCTCCGCACCTGGGCAGAGAGGATCCCCAGACGAGGCTAGGCCAAAGGACAGAGTCTCGTCTCGGGAAACAGCTACCCGATCCCGTTTTATAGGGGGAATTTTTGGCCGAGCCTACGGGTTCGGATACTCCACATTAAATTCAGCCTTGTGCCACATCTGACCGCGTGGGCCTGTTGGTATATATCCTACAGTTGGAGATTCATTGTGGAATTCACGTGACTCACTTGTAGCAGTTGATTACTACTTCTGCGCGCCGCTGCCGAATCTTATATGCGTTGTTCTTGTCCTAAATATTATCGTTCATTACCAACCCTCGTTTGAGTATTCTATTCAGTAACCTACCTTAGGTTTCAACAATAAAACATGAATGTATTTTATTGATTGATGGGTCAAAAATTTGTTCGTCAAAAAAAAAAAAAACTTTGAAAGTGTTTGTTTAATGTTAGAATCATTTTTTGGCCAGTCATATATCAACAGAAGTATTGCTTATCATTTTTGACGGCTGTGCAATGATGGCTCCACCTGTGAGTTACGATATAAATGTTAAACTGTTAAGATATATTTGAATTTTAATTGGAAATTAATTATTGCACCCCAAATTTTTGATGTTCCAAGAAATCTTTTAATTTTCTCTCGGAAACTATATCCAAGTTGGAATGCAATTTATTATATGCAAATATATAATAAGGCTTTGCAGGCACTTCGACGTTGTGTAATGTCTATCAAACTAGATAAATTACGATGAGCTCTTTAATTTCATTCTTTTTAATATCTTATTCAATAACTTTGAATTTTAAAATTTATGACAATATTGTGTGAATATCTTACAATGTAGCGACGGAATCTTAAATCTTAACTAGTAAACCCCTATCACAGAGGTAGGCTTAAGAAATTACTACAAGAAAAAATATTTAAAAAATCCTCTGCACCTTTATGACCTCTATCTTTATTGTTTGTATTATCTCTTGTCATTATTTCTTGGGAAACATTTTGGAGTAGTTTTCCACAGATTGGGCTCATTAAACTTTGATGGTAAAAAAGAATTTCAGTCTATTCCACTGTTTGACCCAAAGCAGGAAGGATAAGAGATCGATGTATGGAATTCCCCAGAATATTTGCGTTAAAATATTTATCGAACAAACAATTCTCAATTAAAATGCATCGTTCCTATTTACCTTAGAAGCTACTATAAATATCATCACTCAGGATATCACAAGATATTTCATCTAAGTTGGAGTAATCTCTTTACCAAATGAGTAATTTTGAAATCCCTATCACCTAAATTATTTTTTTTTAATTTTAGACGATTTACTTGCTTTTTTTTTTTTTTTTTTTTTGGTACGGAAGTGATAGTCTCAACTATTTCTTCTGTAACCATAACACATTGCCTGCTTTAGAAATGTTCAACCAACAATTTGCATCTGCTTACAACAGTATCAGTCTGTCAAAGACATAAATACGCTTGTTTGTCAGCCGCTACAATAGAGTTATTTCACGCAGAGGTGGCTTACGTAGAGAGTAGTTATTTGTAGTGAGATTTTTTTCATTGATAAAATAAAGCATTTGTAATCAGGCAGATAGTTATGAACGCGCTGCTGTTATTAGACGCTATTACAGACTCTGGTCATCGGTTTGCTTTCGTTTGATTTACAGCATATCAATCTCAATGTGTTATTCAATGCCGACAACATTTTTATTGATGGTTGTTTTATTTATCTATCTTAGTATATATTGGTTTAGTTTGTTTTACGGCATATCAACCTAAAAGTGTTATTTAATGCCGACAACATTTTTAGTGATGGTAATATTTTTTCTTCAAAAATGAATAGCTGGTTATATATTTTTCTTTCAAAAATCTATTTTTGGTAATATTTTTTTCTAAAATGTTTAGCTGGTAATATCTTTTGTTTTCAATAATGTATTGCCGGTAATATTTTTTTTTACAAATTATTTCCGGTTTTAAAACGTGTTTTTACATTTTCATAGTGTTTTAACGCCAGTTTGGGTCTTAACTATTTGACCACAGCTTGGACCCTAACAGATGCTACCACCCCGGGCCAGGGTGGATCTGGGAACACCAGCAATTAAGAGGTGGTTCAACGATCCTCAAAACTCCTGATCGGAGGCCGTGCTCTTGGACTTTGTTTATCGTCTAACCCAGAACGCGGATGTAGTTTATCCTCATACCCAGGATGGTAATCGATTTGAATCGGAGGTAAATAGAAGTGGGGTTCATTTCTGATGGCGACTATGAATTAAAATTGGCACGCAGTAGAACAATTTATGTTGTAGTTTTCGGTAATGTTATTGAAGTTTTAATGAAAACAACCCAAAGCAGATTTTCTTGTATCAGAATGAATTTAACATATAGTATGTGTCTTCATTTTGTTTACACTATTAAACTTGTGTAATTTTTGATGTACATCAAGAAATACCAGAGGACCGAAGAGAATTTTATGAACATTTGAGACATCGATCTAAGAAAAGTTGATTTGTGGTGACCCCAATATTTAAGGGATTCCTCATAAGATATATCAAAGTATATTTTGTATTCGGTGCCCTTGCGAAATGACAACGGATTTAGGAACTCCTAAGGTTGACCGTCAATGTGATCTTAATATACTTCTATGTCTTCTGAACAGGTTTATCCCGACTTTACTGTTCAGGTTTGATTTTTCGCTTGTATCTAAAATCTTTTCCTTCCCTTATACTTCTAGTAGGAATATATATTTGATTGAAGGGAATTGATTAAAACCAATTTCAGAAATGGGCATCAAACGACATTGATGTTTGCACCATCATAAACAAAAGATTAAAACCAGCTGAATTTAGGAAACACATACACCGTTATCTTGGATGTGTGTAAGTAGCAGTTGTTTGAACGTAACACCCTATCAGAAGAGAAACTGAATTAATCACAAACGTGTAAGAAGATCAAACGTTCAAAGAAAAACCCGGAACCAAATACATTCGATTTGGTCGATGTTATTTTGATGGATTCAATAGTGATTAAACAATTATTTTACGGAAATAGAAAATTCTTTATTCTACGTAACCCACGTTACTGTCAAAAAACCTAAGCTTGTAGATCGAATTTTAATTTGGTTTATGTTAAAACTGATAATTTAGAATTAAAATGTACTAGCATGGCTTCTCTTACAATATACGCCCTTAAGAAACTTAAATTGATTAAACTACGGAGCGAATGAATTGTTGAAGAGTCCCAATATACTTCAGTCTCTTTCTCCATTTTGTGGCTTCCCTTTGTCTTTTCTACAAATAATTGTAATATAACTGCTCTGAAAAGTTTGTTTCCACCTGGTGCCCGACTACATGAATGTAAGCGTGCAAATAGATTTACATCTGGGTCCCACCCGTTTACTGTTGAAATACCTAAACGCAACAACCACTATTACACCAACAGTGGTTTTTCTCACACTTCCCAACTGTGGAACTCCCTTCCGTTTACTTGCTTCCCTAGTAACTACAGTCTTTAAAGATTTAAATACAACGTCAATCGTCATATTATATCTTCCTGAATCCTGTTCATCTTTTGTCTTTTTCTCAATTCTCCTTATTTTCTCACTTACAGTCCTTATAACCTCCTGCGTGTTAGTGGCATTCCTACCTTGCTTGGGGTGAAAAAAGATGTCATATTCGTGCAACAATATTGATATATCTAAAAAAAAAGGGGGTGAAAATAAAATGTTAAAAGTAGATTTTATAGGAAAGTAAATTGATTTCTCTTTCAAAGGATACCAGATTAAATCTCCTTGTTATTACGGGTGATGAGATGTGGTTTTGGATTTTTTTTTTTTTTTTTTTGGTTAATGTTGTAGACTTCCGGCGCGTCTAGTTAGTCATGTGACGGGTGCTAATGATGTCTATTCTAATACAGTGCCTTCAGATTGTCAAATCATTCAAGTACTCCTCGAAAGGATGCTGGTGAAAGTTGCTTGCGCATTTTTGCGCTTCCCGCCTTAAAGGGTTAAAGTTCTCTCTTGTTTATGAACATATTGGAAATTTAGCGTCTAATAATAATTTTGCGATCAGGCATTACACAAATGTCTTCTCTTTCTAATATATTACTTTTTTTCTCGGACTTATTTTATTAAACTTATTTTGATATCGTGGATAAAAGATTTTCCACCAGGGGATAACTTTCTTTTTGCAATAAACTCAGAAAAGGACAAATAGCACATCTTATTAAAATCATTAACAACACTAAACACGAAGAATGAATAATTCGACTTTTTTTTTTCTTTGCTTACGTCACTCATTGTTTTCTGAAAGGTGTTTTGTCGGAGAAGTCACGATTCTCCGAACTGAAATTAGCTCCGCCATTGCAACATGTCAGCCATCTTATTTCCGTTCAACTTCCCGGGAGAAAATAATGAACGGTTTGACACTAACACGTTCTTCGACCGCAGCCCTACGCACTCACGATAGAGAATTACTTTCTTTCTTTTTCGCATCATTATCATTCTATCACTATATTTGTTATTAATATTTTTTATTCTAGTATTATCATTATTATGCTTATATTAGTATTATTATTATGCTCATATCATTATTATTGTGCTGATAGTATTAGTATTATGTTGAGATTATCATTTTTCTGTTGTTGATATTATTACTATTATTATTATTATAATTATTAGTTTGTTGTTATAACTAGAAAGACCTTAGAAAATTTCGCGGTTTTCCTATTTGTATTTTATCATGAATCTTAGGGATTTAATAAACTCAGGTCTAGTTCTATGACAAAAATTTCTCTTGAAATCTCCCTATCACATCGCTAAATATTTAAATATTACCAACTCTGCAATAATAACCACAAGTATTCAGTCATGCTGATCGGTATTTTAAGAAGTGGGAACAAATGAAAAGATTTGAAATTGCCAACTTTTTTTCTTCTTTTAATTGAGGCAGGTGTTAAACACTTCTTTCTTAAGTTCGTTTATTTTGTCATCGAAATCTAGTGGCATGTTTTTTTTTTACGAAATCAAAACCTCATTATTTATGAGGTATTGATAGGAAACTTTACATATTTCTTTCTTTCTAGCAAAATTCCTGTCTTCCAGACATTTCCCGTAAAAATGTATATATATATATATATATATATATATATATATATATAGAGAGAGAGAGAGAGAGAGAGATAGATTAATCATTTCAATCCCAGAATAGTCACTGAAAGCTACTAAGACGAAAGGGTTTTCCTTGGAGCATCAGAAGCAGATAAAACACTTAAAGAATAGTCAAGTAGACAGAAGATGTAACATTTTCAAGATCGCATTTGAGCGAACAGGAAGTCAGAAGAGGTTTCCACAAGAGTGAAGTCTGAGAAAAGAAACTATTAACATAATATTTACGGTTACAACTAGAAATTTCCACAATAAAATTATCATGACCAGTTGGTATTTCGCTGAAATTCGTTAAATCGAGTTTCTTAAGAGAAATGCTCAACATGATCATTATCATGAAAATATTTACAGAAAAGTCAAATGGAAACTACAATAACTCGGTGTGAAGTGACTGAAATCGATATGTCAGATCAAGACATACATCGTTAAATATTCTCTCTGGATTTTTAATTTCTAGATATAGAGCCGAAGCACCAGACACGAGATGGCAGCATTATTTGACATATGGAGGAATAGGATAGTGATTGATTATGACTAGAAAAATTGCTTAGCTCGGCATAGAGAAATGACATTTATCCCAGCAAATGATTCATTATAATCGTTCGATTGCGTATTAATAAAAAAAGAAATACATGAAACCGAGAAGGTCCAGTGTGTTGCTCTCTAGGAGGTTAATATAAGCCACGCAAGAGGTTAACTTTGTACTGGTCGGGGAAGAAGTCTCTCAGGAGACGGTTACACGAAGAAACAGTTCTTGGTAGGAAGTTGCATGAATGCAACTTTTTTTGTTTCTAATGGAATACGAAGAGAACGGTGGTTATTCGACCCTCCGTGTGACATGGCAGGTCTAAAGTATAAAGGTATGAACAGATGGAACTAAGAAATAAGGTGCCTCAGAAAATCTTCCATGGAAATGGATGGATGGTTCATTTTCGTTTATCGGCATATCAACCCCTATGTGATATTTAGTACCTAAATGTAAATATTTTGTGCATACGTTTACTCTGAAAGTATAAAATTATGTCTTTTTTTTTATATCTATAATGTTTATAGATGAAATGATGGCCTTCTGGTAATTAAACAAATACATTACTAGTAACTTCGCTAAAATGTATTAGTATTTTTTATGAAAATATATTACTAGTAATTCTACTACAAAAACGCATCACTGGAATTTTCCATGGCGGACTCGTGTCGGTACAGAGGCCAAAGAGGTCAGTACCGCGTGAGAACATGTCTGCCAAATACCAGCTACATACGTTTTTTTTCCCCGTTAGCAAAGGGACAGCTTGACATATCCAGATATAGGCCTCTCTGCAGCTCTTCAATATCCGGTTCTTTGTAATATGCCTCGTACCAATAAAAGTAACGGGACATCCAGCAAGACACGGAATCGTGTGAGGTCGGTCCCATGGGCATTTGGTTCATAACGTCATTGTCGTTTCCGAGTTTTTATTTTGTTACATCCCGTCTCTTTACCCTCTCTACCTATTACCCTCGTAGTTGCTGGGAAAACAATCGATTAGGTCCCCCCCTGCAACCCCAATAATTTTTTTGCCGTACTTTGCAACAACTGTATTGCAAAAATGTACTGTTAATTTTTCCTTGAGGATTCACTTATTGCCAAATAACTTAGAATCAAATAAATACTACCACCACGGATCCGGGTGGACCTGGGAACAATAACAGTTTAGAGGTGAAGCAACGCTCCGAAAAACCTCCAATCTCGCGATCAGAGGCCCTGCTGCTGGGTGCAGTTTATCGTCATATCCACGACGCCATGGAAATAGCGATAGCGTAGAGAGAGGCGTGTGACATTTCATCTGTAGAAAAGGGAGGTTGTCGGTCGGAACTAGATAGAGGTGTGAATCTAAATTTTCTACGATAATAACTGCTGAAGGTCAAAGAAAACGGAGATCAGCTTAAATGTATCGCCTGGAGACGTGAGACGTACCGCCCAGACAGAAACTGAAACCACGATGGTATGAATATGCCCACAGTTAATACCGACAACATTGGAGTAACTGGAAATTCAAGAAACGGCTTATATACTTCGGAAAATTCCAGTACTTAGAATGGTGCTGGTTATTTAAATAGAGCCTTCCTGATATTTCATTGTAAACTGATAATCTCTTAATCTGGCAACTGCTGTAACTAACAACACAGTAGTAGTAGTATTAGTAGTAGTAGTTGGTGGTGGCGGCGGTAATGAAAATGAAACAGCGAGTCACATTGTCATATCATGAACCTGAATTAATACTGAAAAAGGCTTAATTGCGGGGAGAATGTGATCCAGTAAAAATGTGCATACGGAAACGCGAAGAACTAGAAAAATAATATTGGAATAATATCTGGGGAAGCCGAGGCTCCATTCCTTTAATTAGAGCCATTCCGTTACCTGTAGTCTTGGAAACCGTTATTTCGAACAGGTGTAAGATGCAGCTAGTAAATCCGACAGAAATACACTGTTTTGCATAAATCTTGTCGTAAACGTTCTTATGCAGAAATAGACGTCTTATATAAATATTTGGGGAATTTATCTTTAAGAAATCATCAACTTTAAAGTTATCTGCAGATTATTTTACTAACAAACATTACTACAATTTCCGCAACTCCATCGAATGTATAGTTTGGGTTACGAAGAAATTTTTCAAGAATTCTTTGATCAGCTTACACGTTCATTTTTTATTTTAGCTTTTAAATTACCGCTTGCTTGAATCTATATATAAAATTCTATGACTTCTGTTCGTCTGTCCGACACACTCTAAAATAGCCATATACTGACCGATCGAAATCAATTCCGTTTACTTGCTTCCCTGATAACTACAATGTTAAAAGTTTTAAATGCGACGTCAATCGCCATCTTCTTGAGTCCCGTTCATCTTTTGGCTTTTTCTCAATCCTCTTCATACTCATTCTATTCATTCCCTCTAACCCTCTGCGTACTAATTGCTTTCCCGCCTTTCAGAGAAAGATTCTTGGCACAAAATGCAAAGTTCAGAATCAGTTCTATGTTTAACATGCGCATGCTTTTTCGGGAGAAAAATCCTCATCGGATACACTAATTTCGAAGGAGAATCCTCATCGGATACATTAATTTCGAAGAAGAATCCTCATCGGATACACTAATTTCGAAAGAGAATCCTCATCGGATACACTAATTTCGAAGGAGAATCCTCATCGGATACACTAATTTCGAAAGAAAAATCCTCTTCCTATGCTGTGGAATCTTTCATATTTTCATAACACACGTTGATAATCTCCCTCCCACCCCATGCCTAACACCATGTGGATTTATGTTTAACCAATGTTGATGAACAGGTTAACGAAAACCTCAGATAGATCGTAAATAGTTTAGCAGCAAAAGCCAGACCCGAGATTTGAACCTTCATTATTTTACACGAAATTTTATTCAAATCTTGTCTTCTCCAGTTATTCTTATCCAATCTGATGCATGATGTTTTTCACCGCAGGCCAGCTACATAGATTTTACATTCTGTCTGCGATGTGTAAGAAACTATGCTATGTTCTTTAAAACGTTTCTTATTATCTCCGTCTGTCTAAAGATCTTTCTCTGGCGAGCGCATATCAGATGCAGCCTTACTCATAGGGTTTCACCTATCGCGGACTCTACTAACCACAGATGAATCGACTGTGGGTTGATACAGTTCAACTCTGCACCTCACCTCTTTGATAACCTGATAGGAACTTGGTTGCCAAGTCTATTCCAAGATAATACAACAGGTATCCTGTTGTATTCTGTCCAAAAAATACTAAGACGACTAAACATCATTAGTTAACTGACAAAACTAAACTTCCCCTGTCATAGGTTTTAGAGCTTTCCGAAAAAAAAGTTAACGTTTGGGGGACTCATTTAATGGCAGACGTTTTTCGTGTTCTCAATTATTCTATGACTGAATGATGAATTTTTAATTTATTCTTGTCACAGGAAAATTATTTTACGTTAGCAAATTTAAATGTTGTCAAGAAAAAAATAATGTGTTCGTGTTTTTTTTTCCTTTTTTTTTTTTTGGAAAGTGTGTATTTGAGTCGGTAAGCTGACAGAATTTCTCAAACTCATTATGCGAGCCGAAAATCTTCATTTTTAAATAACATTATTTGATGGGTTTTTTAACATTTCACACCAAGAAAGGCAATAAAGAAGCTAACACACAAGGTTCTAGTGAGAGTGAAAAAAAACTGAGAAACTATTATTACGAAGAATGAAAAAATTATACAACAGGATTCAAAGAGACAGAGGATGATGAATAAAATTTCCATATAAATTTGTAAAGATAGCAGAGAAGAAACCGTGGGTAATTTCCACAAGCGAGAATTGCGGGAGAAAAAAAAAATGTAAGCGTAGAACTCCCGCTTTTATTTATCAATTACAACAGTGAAACTGCCCTAATCGCCTTCGTCGTCTAAAGTACCGTAGTTGATACACCCATGGGAGAATTGTCAGAAAGAGGTCTGCGACGCTGTTCCATCTTCTAGTCTAATCGAACCATTGAACCAAGCGAAGAGTTTATTATTTTCTGTAGTGGCTGTAAGTATCGGAGCTAGTTTCTTTCTTTGAAACGACAAACGAATTTGTATTTGACGTTATTCTGTTCTAGCCTTGACTAAAAAGCCAGTAAGTGGTTTCAATTCAGAGTTTTCCTTCTTCTAGACTAGTTTCCAACTAAGGCTATAGGACCGATACTTGGCAGGGCAAAGATGGATTCATAACTTTCCGAAGGGTATTAGCAAGTAAGTGTAAGCAATGAACTCTACTAGAATTCAAACATGGCTGTCCGATTCCTCAAACCAACGTGCTGTCCCTTAATCCTCTTAGCCTCCCGCCATTTTAGCACTGTGTTTGAGAAGTGGAAGTACCAAAGTGTAAAGCTCATCTTAACAATTACCGTGAAAATATTTATAGAAATTGCACAGAGATGATATGTTATAGCAGTAGTAAATTAATGTAAGCGCTTATGACTGGCCAAAGCAGACGACCTTGGAAATTCTTCTTTGGATTTTGCCACGAACCATTTGATAGACAGGGTGTTCCAGAAGTCTTGGGCACATTTCATGTCCTCATATCTGCTGAACTATGAATGGCATTAAGATGAACCTGGGAACATTTAAAGCTAAATTCAGTTTTTTGTAATGCTAATGATTTTTTCATATTTTTTCAGATCGAGTAATAGCGTTCACTCAACCTGAAAAAGGCGTTTAGCGTCCTTGAATTTGCAAAAACTGAATCATGGATACATATTCAACGAGCATTTCGTACAAAATTCCGAAAAGAGGTACCAGAAAGGAAGTCTATATTGAGATGACATGGTAAATTTATTAAGGAGTAGTGTTTGTGCGCAGCTAAGAGAAAGGGAGCGAGTTCAAACTCTTTTCGAACGGAGTCCCCGTAAAACGATCAGAAGATTTAATAAAGAACTTCAACTTCCTACAACAACTGTTTGGCATGTCTTAAAAAGACGACTGCACATAACACCTTACAAGCTACAGTTAACCCAACAGTTTCAAGACATTGATAAACCAGCTCGACGTGACTTTTGCATTTGTAAGAAAAGTTGGATGTTGACGGATTTCATCTGCACCGTGCGACCAACGCTGCTCACATTGAAGATCTTTGAACATTCCATGTAAAACTTGAGATTAAATTCCTTCAGAATATGTCAGGCGCGTTTTTATATCCTTTATTTTCGAGATATTCAATCTAAAAATGTGACCCAAGCTTTTGGAACACCTTGTGTATGTATATATATATATATATATATATATATACACACACACACAGGCGTACCAAAATAGATGTAACAGAAACATTCTATGCAAAGAGTAATGGTAGACTTATCAATATGCAAGATAAATTCCTCGTCAAAATATATTCTAGCATGACACTGTGAACCAACTTCAAAAAGAAAAATCTGATGACAGAGAGAAGCCATAGAGACAGCACCTTCAATAACACTTTTTTGGGGTCATCTCACGTATGAAATTGGTTCCCAATTTGACAAGTGGACAAAAAGATATAGTGGTGAAGCACAGATACCAAGGTCGTTCTCAGGGAGCAGCTTCTTCCAGTCAAATGCTTGTGGCTTAAAAATAACTCTTTGGCCAGATCGTCACCCACGAGATAAAACCATGAGGCGACTATAGCAGAAGGTATTTGGTTGCAACCTTAGCAACCTAGCAAGGCAGAAGTGAGGCTTAGTTAAGGGGACGATCTGTGTAACAGGCATATTTTCCTTTTCGCGTCGAGACGAGCGGTCTCCGAACATTCTCTGTCCCTGTCTGTGTCTTTTGCTTTTACGAACCACTATATTATAGATAACGGTCGTCTTTGTCATGTCAGCTCTGTCTAAAAAAAAAATTAAAAAAGTAATTCGTCAATAACTCAGGAACAGGCTTCACTCAGTGACTTCCTTTGTCAGGATCGCTTGATCTGGTTTTTGAGAGGTCCACACCATTCAGCTGGCCTTCTTTGCCAAGATAGTAACTTCGAAACAATTTCTATAACAAATACAGATGTTTTCCTTTAAAAAGTCTACACTGATATCTCTACACAGACCATAGAAAGCATAGATTTTGCAAAATTATTGTATACCAATGATATGGTGTAGCGTGTATTAATATTAACCTGTTGATTGGGGAAATGGGAACTAATTAATACCTGGTAGAATTTTGATACTGAATTTTTTCTTACCTGAAATTAATATGGGATTTACGCTTGACAACTTTTAATTAAAATAATGATTTTCTAAGCATAGCTTAGATGTGCCACAAGTCCGAAAGTATGGGGCACCAAGTGAGGATCGAACTCGCTATTCAGTCATAATTGAGACAGGCTCGCTATTCATTACACCGCCTCGAGGTGCACTATTGATTTTCTAAGCGTAGCTTAGATGTGCCACGAGGCCGAAAGTATGGGGAACCCAGTGAGGAACGAACTCACTATTCAATTGTAACTGTTTTAGCGAGACAAGCTTGCTAACCATTACACCACAGCCAGGTGCCCATTCCAAGCGTAGGTTAGATGTGGCACTAGGCCGACTGTATGGGGCACCCAGTGAGGATCGTACTCACTACCCAGTCGTAACTGTTCTAGCGAGACAAGCTTGCTAACCATATCACCGGCTCGAAGTGTCCAGTAGAGATTTTCCCAGCGCAGCTTAGATGTAGCACAAGGCCGAATGTATGGGGCACCTAGTGAGCATCGTACTCACTACCCAGTCGTAATTGTTCTAGCCCAATTTTTAATTAATAATACCGGTTTCCGTGTAGCGTAGCTGGTACCGTTGAAGAAGTTTAGATTTGCGTGGCGGTTTTAAATTCCAGCTGAAGCAATTACATTACTTTTTGCATATAAACAGAACAAAACAAACACTTGGAACGGTGTAAAACACTCTCTTCTCTTGATATGTAGGGGCAGGTTGGTCACTCCATTTTGGTTTGGAATCAGTCTAGATGCAGGGCAATGCTGAATCCGAATCCGGTTGAACGCGGGACTAAGATTTCCACTTACAGTAGAAACCGAAGTAGGAACAGTTGTGATTGTTTATTCCTACGGTGTTGTCTCCAATATTAATATACACGTGCTTATAAAATTAATCCAGATTTTATATCAGTTTTTCTTGTTATTACCTTAGTTTTGCGGCAGGCATTAATAGGTTGGTTTCTAATTTTGTTTTGTTTTTTTTTTGTTTATTTTTTTTCCATCAATTTCCCGACACACCTAATTTACATTTCTGCTTTGAAATAATCCCCACCGGGTTATTCACACGACAGGAAATAACTCAGAGATATCAAGACTTGTCCTCGCTGGAGACAAACACCTGTGGTCACAGAAATATCTCATGACATCCAGAATTATATGAATTATTTTTTGAGCGCATGCGTGACGTAAGTCGTTTCTATATCAGTGGTTGACGAAATGCAAATGTTTACCTGATTATTATTTTTTTTAATTATCTTAATTTTTCATTCAGTTTGTAATTTTTCTTCTTTTTTTTTTCTTTTTTTTTTTTTCGTCTCGAATTCTCATTTAAAATATAATTCATTTTCCTTTTGCAAGTGTGTCATCAATCCCGCGGTAAGAAATAACAGGGTTTTTTTGTTTTTTTTTAGAAGAGAAAGGTATGTTCTTGATTCGACATTCAGGAATTGTTCTATCGATTCAGTATCAATTCTGGTAAACAAAACTGATGTTTTGTACGTCTCATGCAGCAACATCCATTGTCTGAACACAGATTAACCTTGGACTTATTAAGATCTATTAACGTTTTCATTACAAATAACGTCTACTTATCTTTGAGGAGAACGTGATGGCAAAGTTAATTATTTTACATTTTACAGGGAAGTATTTTTCTGTTCTACTTTTGAATCTCACTTCCTATTTAAATATTGGTTATTCTTGTCAAAAATGCCACTGCTTGAAAGAGATGAATCTTTTTTTTTTCTTAGTATCAACTGCGCAGTTTCCTTAAGGATCACCTGGTTTATACACATTTGCGCAATATCAGTTATGTTAATGCAATAATCTGCACTCATTTCATATCTCCATATTAGAAATTTTATTTTATACGTATGTTTTCTTAATTGATTTCACTTAAAGTAAGGTAGTAAAGCCACCAAAAATAGTTACTAGGTTTGAAAGAATTAAAAGCAGAAATATTATTAATGAGCGGAAAGAGAAAACAATAAGCAGGAGGACAGTAAACAGCGCTTGGCATTCTATTGACATTTTTGCAGATTTAATTTGGCTGGAAAGAATGGAGCCGGAAGGGAGTTCCACAAGCGAGAAGTGCGAGAAAAGAAACTCTTAGCATATATTAGGTTGGTGCTAAAATAACGTCGTTTTCTCACATATGTTACTATGTGAGAAAACGACATTATTTTTGCATCAACCTAATAACATACGGCAACATCTAGACAGCATAACTGTAAATTGATTTGAACCCGACGTCGTTTACATTAAAAAAAAAAAAAAGCCAAGGTATATTAAAGTAAAAATTACCATGAAAGTACAGTGTAACCCGGATATAAGAGAGTTGTCGGGACCGGAGACGACGTCTCTTATATCCGGGTTTGGTCTATTTTGTTTAGGTAAGTATGGCTCTAATTTGAGACCAGAGAAAATCTCTCTTATATCCGGGTTTCTCTTATATCTGGGTCTCTTATATCCTGTTTACACTGTAATTTATATAAAGACAGTGAGATGCAACCTTACAGAGGTGAGAAAGTTACTGAAACTTAGACAATAATATTGCTGAAACTTCTTTGGATTTTATTAAGGAGATCAAGGTATATAGCAGGAGTAGCGGACCATTACCGGCAGCATTATTCAAGCAGTGATGAATGGTAGACTTGTAGGTCTCTATTATAGATTATGAACGTTTGTCCAGGAGGTACAGCTAAAACAATAAACCGGGTGTAACAGCAAAATTGTCCAAATCGTAACAGCATAAATATCCATCCCACAATATTTTACTATTTAAAACACCACTAAACTAATTTTTTTCCTGGTTTTCAGATACAACTGTTAGCCATATTGACACCATTTGTCGTAAAAAAAACTGAAAAACGATTTGAAATATTCAGCTAGAAAGAGAACACTTTAAAAACGTTTCTGTCAAATACCACTTTCTTTCCAAATCTGCAATGATGAGAAGAAACAGATCATTCAGGCCTTCAGTAATGGTACCAATATTCATAGTGTGGCTTCCATCTTCAAAGACCTTTCAAGAACCACCAAGAAAACGGTGAATAAGTTTTTTAAAGAATAAAGAGGGAACAGTAGAGAGGAAAACTGGATCAGGAGGTCACAACAGGAAGAGCGATCATCATTTCAACTTAAGAACTAAAGAGACCAATTGGAAAAGATGCAACTCAATACATAAGAGAGCAGTTTCAGCTACGACAATCCAAACAGCAGTGAAAAAAAAACAAAAAAAAACTTGAAAATGAAATCGTACATGAAAATTGTGAGGCACTTCGTTACTCCAGGACAGTAAGTTAGATTAGAAAGGGCAAAGTCGGAAACTCATCCTGGAATCATATATATATATATATATATATATATATATATATATATATTTCAATTAAAAGGTGCAAATATAATTTGTAACTTCATGAATCATTCATAAAAAAAAACAAAATAAAAAAGACCTGATGCAACTGGAATTTATAAACGGGGATCATATCATTCATATACAGGTTCGGGGTTGATGTATTTTATTTATAAAGTTTGCGACGATGTATTCTCGCCATTTAAATCATTAAACTCTATATTTGTTTTTTGTATGAATGATTCATGAATTTATAAATTATATTTGCACCTTTTAATTGAAATTAAAATAACTGATCCAACGTGCAGCTCTCGGATAATAAGTGTGACATTACTATAATTATTGAACAATATAGTTTATGCCATATTCATGGAAAATCTACTGGTAAAAAAAGAATTCTCTTATTGCTATATTTGTACGAAAACGCACAACCTTAACATTTAAATTCAAACTAAGCGTTGCGACCGCACGTTCCAAAACAATAACACATTTCTCATAGCATTTTTTCGGATTACATCTCTATTTTCGTTGTCCTCTTATTACTGAGAAGTAAAAACAAGAACAAAATCTACTTCCATACCTGATGATGTCTGTAGGAACAGACGAAAACATGTAAAAATTAAAAAGACCTTATGCATCTGGAATTTATAAAAAGGGGTCATATCTTTCATATACAGGTTCGGGGTTTGATGTATCTTATTTATAAAGTTTGCGACGATGTATTCTCGCCATTTAAATCATTAACCTCTATATTTGTTTTTTGTATGAATGATTCATGAATTTAATATATATATATATATATATATATATATATATATATATATATATATATATATATCTCAACCCTTCATGAGTTTGCGATCCTTGGCTATGATTAATTAATGATGAACATCTCATTTTCATTTATGATCGATTTCATCACGATGCTTCTGTTATGCTTGGATAGTAACTATACATTCTTAATGCTCAAGTAGAGCCCAATAGTGTTATGAAAAGCTCGGAGAATAACAGTAAGATATCTTTAGTCATTTCTAAGATACAACAGTTCAAACCTTAATCTATCAATTGAACAATTTTGCAGTTAGATTATTCGGAAAATTTTGCTGCTACACACCGTATAATATCACAAAAAACTTAGGAGCAAATTGTACCTTTAACAACTGTCAAGTGCAGTGCCATATTTCATTAAAATTAGACAAGGGCTTCTTGATCTAGGGCTCTTTTTCTGTTTTTACGGCTTTTTTATTCATTATTTATTTTCGATACATATTCTGATATCAATGGGCGTATATATAAAAAAAACCTTGATTATTATATTGCAGCGATAATGAGTGTGAAAATAATAAGTGTTTACAATACATTATAACCACATTATTAAATAAATTTAAATAGGACATAATACAACATATTTACACAATTTACTACAGTATTTTCTAGTTTCTTTATACACAAATATCTTCAATTGTAAACACTTCATAGGAGAAAAATGTATGTTATCGTCGCATTGTAAATGTAATTTCTCCTACGTCTAAGAGGGAATGCTGTCCCCTTCTAACAGATTAATTGTTATTCATGGACTCAATATATGAATTGCTGTAACTACTAAAATTCCTTCAATGATATAATATTAATAATTTTAATAGAGAGATTTTTTTTTTAGAGTTCTGTGTATCAGGGACTGCATTTATCCCAAAACTCTGAAATACAAACTTGATATGGAAAACTTGATTTGGGAACTCTGAAAAACTTTTCATATATCAAGTTAGTATTGCGTTTGATTTAAGAAATATTGTATACTACAAGTAATAAGAATTATTAAAATAACTTGTATTGCAAATACAAATTAGAGTTTATCTAATCAAGAATTGGTAATATTGTTACCTCATCATTTTGGATAACCAACTACCCTTAAAACAAATCCAGTGGATTCAGAGGTGATTTTCTAAAGACTAACAGTGAAAGCGAACGTAAGCTATGAAGGATGTTATGTAATCCAGATTAAATATGTGGAAATCGACAGACTATAAATTCCGTTAGAGAAATGCAGTTAAATAAAATTTTCAAGCCATAAAATGAAGAGTCGAGCAGGTTGAAACTGCTGTAGGAGGTGAACAAATAATTTTTGATTTTGTTTCTTCTAAACCTATTGATCTATATCCAAAATCTGAAGTTTTATACTTTTATAACACTCACGTATCAATAATGGTGGGAGGAGATATAGGGTAATCAATTCGGCTTATCGGAAATGAAGTTCCAGTTTGATCGATAAGCTACTCCGATTTAATTACCAAGATTCAAGCTAAGGGGCTACTATATTGTTATTTTTGCCACATGTTTTCAATTATGCATAACGGCACCACTCCATGCTTGTTATAAATCATTTTGTCATTCAATCTTCTATAACGTGACATCTTCATATCGCGGTACATATGCTCGTTGGAACATATCTATGAAAGACAATACGGGTGCTGGGTGGTTCACGAAACGTAGAGCAGAATGATGGACGACCGAAAATGAGACAAAAAACTTCAGGTTACTTGTATTAAATATACTGTATGTGACTCACAAATCTATATATATATATATATATATATATATATATATATATATATATATATATATATATATAGTTGTCAGTGAAAATGTAAACCCTACCGTCCCTTATTAACATGTTAGTCGTTTCTAATTTCCCATAGAAATGTGTATTACGAAGGTATTTGATTATAAAGCTCCGTAAATTACAAAATTTCTTTTACCAAAGTCGCTTGCGGGTAAATCTGAACTAGGTAATTTAATCTAATTTCTATAATTAAACTGAAGTTTTTAGTTTCTGCTTTTAAAACATGAGAAAGTTTATATAGCGATGTAATCTTTTTTTTTAAATAATTATAATATAGGTTTACTTGTGTATTGAGCATTGTTTTTTTTTAAATAAAACAAAAATGCTAAAGAACTTCGGATTATTAAACTAACTGTTCTTTCCTATTTTTCTATGTATTTGCATACACAAACGCATATATTTGAAAACATATATATATATATATATATATATATATATATATATACTTATATATATATATATATGATTCCTACATATATAAGTATATATATATATATATATATATATATATATATATAAACACATTTATTTTGTATATATACACTTACATAGAAAAAATTTATAAATATAGAGAGAAACACACACACACACACACACACACACATATATATATATATATATATATATATATGATAGAAAGAGGAAAACATATATATATATATATATATATGTGTGTGTGTGTATATGTATGTTAGTTTGTTTTGTCAGACGTGATTTTTAATACAAGAAACCTGAAATATATTACTGATTGTTATAACTGTTATATATATATATATATATATATATATATACACACCCCGGGCGTAACAGTCATCCACGAAACTAATTAGTTTTTTTTCCAGGTTTTCAGATCAGACGTTTAGCTTCTTGTATGAATCACTGAAAAAAGCTTTGAGTTATTAAGGTAAAAAGAATGGACAGTTAAATTATTTTGTGTCAACCCCACTATGTCTTCCCAAATGAACAATGTTGAAACGAAAAATTGCATTCACACCTTCATTAATGGTACCAACATTCATAGTCTGTCTTCCATCTTTGATGTTCTTTCAAGAACCATCAAGGGAACGGTGATTAAGTTTAAAAAAGAGGGAACAGTAGAGAGAAAATGTAGGACAGGAGATCACAATAGGAAGAGGGATAACCATTTAAAAATTTGATAAAACAAGTTTTAAAAAAGTCCATCAATCTAGAAACATATAAACAATCTACACACAATTAAAAAATAAAAAGTAATGAAAATCCTTGATAATGGTTAACAGAATAGCCGAAACGCTGTTGTGTGTGTGTGTGTGCATATATATATATATATATATATATATATATATATATATATATATATATATATATATATATATGTACATTATTAACACGTACCAAAAAGAAAACACATGTACAAACACAAAAGGTTTAAATAAAATCTTATTGACAGCACCTTGTCAGTCAACATTCATGAAACTTTATCAAATTCAAAGAATAGTCGTTATCAAATCAGAGTTGGTATATATATATATATATAAGTTATGTTGTATTTTAGTTAAAATAGTCAATATCAGAGATAGAGCGTATGTAAATATAAAGATCGTTGCTGGAAGGCACTATGTTTCATAAACACAATTAATTTTATCATGAAATGAAACAGACTGTCGCCTATGGGTGTTAAATTCAATCCTCACTCTCTATGTGTGTGTGGGTGTATATATATATATATATATATATGTATATATATATATATATATATATTTAATTTCGGGCAAGCGCGTTATTATTTTGTTTTCGTTTTTTTTATTTTTTCGACTGCAAAATATAGTAAGTTCAGTTGCGCATCATCTGTTAGAAAAAGACAGCTTGGATGCAATTCACTCCGCCAGAAATTAGGAAATGGCATTCTGTACTGTTTGGCATTCGCGCCGGAAGATGCAATACAAAATTGAAAGTGTTTTGGTGTAAATCTGAACACAGGACAGATTATTTGAAAAGTCTTGGATGAGTCTAATGGTGCTTAAGCAGGTACGGCAGCTAGGAAAAATGTTCGGGTTAGAAAATACCGTATTTGTTGTCAAGGGTCGCATTCTCAGCACTGAGTTCTATATCAAGTGCTGCCCTGGTTCACGACGGTGGTTGCTGGAAAGCCCTAGGTCTGGCAATAGGACTTTTGCACCACACATAACAAGCAGGAGAGCCGAGTCATGGCTATCAGACAATTTCTACGACCACACTACCCCTTAAATCTGGCCACCTAAGTATACTTTGGCAGCATGTTCTCATTAAGACATGTCT